>OX401871.1:7402500-8002500 GCA_947859175.1 Gandaritis pyraliata | reverse complement strand
ATTATATTTATTCTCTTTTATATACTTACTACTAAGTTTTTTTAATACAACTTTTATAGCCATAACTCTTTTTTCAATAATGTTCCAAGGATCATTTAGAATCAATGATGGCACATTTATGATGGGACAAGCCGCTGACCCACCTGATGTTAAGTGTTATGCACTAAAAGTAAAAAATAAACGTATTTTCATGTCAAGGCTACGATTAAGTTGCGTACCTATTAAATTAAAATATTTTAATATAATTATGATTATTAAGGTAGTACTGTGAAAAATGGCTCATTAGCCACGTTTCGCGGTTTTTTGGTACCTACCTAACATAGGGTTCCGTGTACTAAAAATAACCCTGCAGCATCCAATTTCATGAAATCTTATTTATTCACAAAGAAAATTACAACTAATACAATACAGTATGTAACAGTATTATAATATTTTCAAAATTCACATGAAACAGTTGAGCTATCTATAAACCGTTGCTAACGATTTATAGATAGCTCAACTGATCCAAATCGGACCCGATGGCAAGCGTGCCCTGAAAAAATATTTACAAAATGGAACACTCGCACAAACTATTAGATACAATATAACTGATTAACAAAAATTTTGGCAAAATGAGATAAGTAATTTGAAGCGAGGCCGCATGAAGGTTGATGCAATTTTAGTTAAGAAACCGCATCAAAAACGGTACAGCCTTCAGCAATAATGTATCCGCTGATGGTGAGAGATAACTTTTACATCCTGATTTTTTTTTAAATCAGAACTAGTTGATGGACCACCTGATTTTGAGCGGTTTACTTTGCTTTGCTAGGAGCGGTTTTATCTAGGATTTCATTGATGTGTCTAAATCTCAGATTTAAAGACTATATATAAATAAATAAATAAATATTCATGGTTTTTACACACGACGCCCTCTAGTCCCAAACTAAGCAAAGCTTGTAATATGGGAACTAGATGGCTGATAGAATACTTAAATACTTTTTTTTTTGTAAATACATACTTATAATACATAGTAACACCCAGACATAGAACAAACATCTATGTTTTGCACGCACAAATGTTTGTTCTCAGTGGGGATCGAACCCACGACCCACAGCACGGAAGGCAGAGCTATTACCGAACCGACTGAGCTGTGACGCCTGTCATAACTATGAGAGTTATTTATGACGGAGAATAAAGGTTCTTAAAAATGTAGGACGGTCATTAAAAGACAGAGAAGGAATCGTTCTTTCTAGAAATCTTTGGAGGAGGCGTACCTATGTCCAGCAGTAGACTTCTACGGGATATAAGATGAGGTCAAAGTCAAAGTGAAAGTCAAAATTTCTTTATTCAATAAAATCACAAGGATCATTTAGAATCGTCTTATATAACTAGGTTATTGACTAGCTATTACACTATAAGTGAGTATGCTATACAATAAATATATGACGTAAAGAAATACGCAATATTCGCGTGCGTTCAGAGACAAGGATTCCGTTTCCACGCTATCCTCAACGGAGCAGCGTGGACGGAATTCCAAGCGCACTTCCTCTGACGTTTGATGTTTGATTTTCAGAATCTTTTTAATTTGTAAAAACAGTCAACCTTCCAATTTTGAAAACTAAAGTTCCACCATTGATTGTTTTGTAAAATAAATATCAGCGTTCCAAGTTTGAAAACTTTTTGTTCGTCGATTGTCATATTTTTATAATATGCGATAAAAATGCCAGCATTCGAAGTTTGAAAACTGTTTAAAAGTGTGAAAAAAAATCGAAGCAATATCGAAACTTTTTTCATTGTTGTCGTATTTTCCTAGACTAGGTAAATAAGTTGAATTGAAAAGTGCTAAATTACGGGAAAAAATACATCTGAATCATAAATTAGTTGAATCGAATAAAAGGAAAACTATACTTAAAAATACGAGTTACTAAACGTATAGGTACTTAATAAAAAATTTACCATAAGGTATTATCATTTAATGATAATGTAAAATTATGTAATAAAATAGCCTAGGTACTTAGTTGACACGAGGGCGTCGTTATGACAGTTGCTTCAGAGGGCCTAGTACGAGTTTTGGTAAATGAAGTCGGTGTAAAACGGCTGCGAGTATGGGTTCGGTAGGTCAAGCTTTTCAAAGAATTCGCTCAGAAAAGTACCTACACGCGTACGAAGCGAAAAACGTAAGCGTTAGATACTTAAATAAAATAAATAAATAAATATTCATGGACATTTCACACGACGCCCTCTAGTCCCTATCTAAGCAAAGCTTGTAATATGGGAACTAGATGCTGATAGAATACTTATATACTTTTTTTTTTGTAAATACATACTTATAATACATAGTAACACCCAGACATAGAACAGATATTAATAAAGATGTGAATGTACCATGTGTTTACCAACTTCACTACCTTCGTAATTAGTTATGATTTTCCCAATCTCCCTTCACTACGATCTTTACGGTAAATTGCAGTTATATATATCTATGAAACTTAGCAAATAATGTTTAACATAACGATTTTATCTTTGCACAATTCATAAATAAATGCTGCAAGGTTTTTGATAAAAATAATTGCAAAAACACACGAATTGAATGCAATTAAATTCCAATTATTTATAAGACAAATGTGAGAAATTCAGACAATGGTAAGACTCACTAAATCATGTAATTAGTGAATGTCGTAACCCGTTATCTTTCGGGAAATTGACTAGAGTGCTGTAATTTTGTTCATTGTAATGTGAATTTTTAGTAATTTGTAGACTTTTATTGACTTTTTTAAATTACGTAATAGCATTGTGTATTATGAGAGAATTTTGTTATGTATGAATTAATATTTTTGTTTACTTATTTAACTTTACTTGTTTAATTATATAAAGCTCCTCAAAAAATTCATCCGTTCAGTGTCTCCATACCAATCAGCGCACACTGGTGTGCTGGGCGTCAGACGTTTTCATCGGCTTTATACACCAAAACTCGTACTAAAGCCTCTGGTCAGGGAAGGAATAATAATAATAAACCATTTAGCGATAAACACGACAGGTGTGACCGTTAGCTTCTAGAAAGCACAATTTCTAAATCCTTTGTGCTAAGACAATGCACTATAACCTCCAAGGTGGTTGTTTCCACACAACCACCGACACGACATCTACACGACATCTACACGACATCGGCGAAGAGCAGTACATTTCATCATCATTTCCCTGCCCTTATCCCGCGCTAGGTGGAGTCAGCACAACATGTCTTCTTCTTCCACTCGCTCCTATCATTCGTCAACTCTGAATCTACTCCTCTCACATTCATATCCTCTTTCACACAATCCAACCACTTCTTCTTCGGCCTTCCTCTACCTGCGTACCCAGTCACACTCATGTTCATAACTTTTTTTTTGTAATGGTTATCTAACCATTCCCATTCATAACCCAATTTGTTATATGTCTGGGTGTTACTATGTGTTAAGTATTGATTTACAAAAAATGTATATTATACGTATTCTAAGAGGAATTTAGTATAATAGTATATTACAAGCTTTGCTTAAAGGGCGTTGTGTGAAATGTTCATTATTACTATTTTAGCCTTTCTCCACCTTTCTCAATCATTTCTCGATCTTTCGACTTCCCGCGTTCATCCCGCGATTGTCTATCCTTTGATATCATTAAAATCTTACAAATTACAATCAAAATTATAGTTTAGCGAAAGATTCTGGTGGTTTTTTTTGTATCAAGCCGATGGCCCACCTGAGGTTAAACGGTTACCTCTGCCTATAACAATGGTATCGTAAAATAGATAATCAAGGCACATACATTCAGGGCGGCTTGCACTAGAATCGCTAAACGCGTTTAACTATTAAATAGTATTTAGCGAGTTGTCAAGTCATATAAATACGTCAGATTTAAACCTAGCTGTTAAACACGTTTAGTGATTCTGGTGCAAGCCGCCCTTAGAATTAAAAACGATATTTTTGTACGAGGAAGTGACATGTCGTTGTCGGTAGTTGTGCAAACGGCTACTCCGCCATGACACTCTATGCCTCAAGCTGTATTGATGCCTAAACATGGGTGGGTAATCACTTTCTTTATTTCACTTAAGATTTGAAAGTGTAATAGTGCCTTGATATGGTACGTTTGTGCTCATTTTGGTACCACTTGTTTGAACGGGTTAAGTCTTACGTTGGTAACTATACTTAATCAGTCATTATTTATTTATTCAATAATATCACAAGAATCATTTACGTGTTCTTTGGAAAAGTTATTCTTTGGTATGCATAAAATCGCAAACAGTTTTTTATGACAAAATTAGTAACAAAACAATTAGATGCATAATTATTACAGGCACATGAGACTTAACACCTTTATGTCTTTAAAGTGATGGGTGTGATGCAATGCGTCACAGGACACGTCTTCAGCGGACGTGCTCAGTGTGGTAATGCACCGTTATAGGCATTGGTTTCCACTTAACATTAGTTGAGCCATCAGCTTGTCCCATTATTTAGTTGTAGTCCTTGTAGATTGCTGAGTGGTTAACCAACAAAAACTGCATTAAGTACCTTACAAAGCACGTCCAACGAGGACGTGCGACATGTTTACAGAAATTGTTTTGATCTTACCTAAAGAGAGAACACAATGGTAAAGTGTTTTAACGTGTGTAAAATTTTTACACGTTCAAAAACACTTGACTGTTCATTGGATGCTAAAGTATTTTGAAATATATAAAGTAGGTATTTAAATAAACAACTTATTGTATTATTTACAGGTTGAAACTGACTGTTGGTTCTTAGAATTTAATAAGTAAAAGTTTCATTGAAAACTGATAAATTAATTTTGTAAGATGTTGCGGTTTTGCCTTGAGGCGACGATTAATTGACAGTTAAAAAAAATCTATAGAACCGTTTGATAGATGTGCCTAGATAGACGCTTTCAGTGGACGTGCTCTGTTAAGACATCTGTAGCTATTCCCATTGAAATAGCGGGAAAGTAGGTGGACTGGTCTAGGAATTGTAGCAATGTTCCTTTTTTAGGGGAAGATAATCGAAAAAATAACGCAGCAGATAGGTTCCAAAAAGATTCAATACCATTTATTTTCTTCTTCTTCTTATTTTACTTTTTACAAAAACAAGTGTCACAAATGACATAAATCATGAAGTTGTGAACATAGACTATAAAACTAAACATAGATAAAGCGTCGCTTACAACATCATTAGTCATAGACAGAGATCACCGCTTAATTTTTAACCGACTTCAAAAAAGGAGGTTCTTTTTAATATTTGTTACCTACCTCAGAATTCCATCATTTATGAAATGATTTGAAAAAATATTTTTTTAATGAAAGGATCAGGGTACTGAAAGTGTCACAACGGAACATTTAGTACAAAAGTTCCGCTGTGACACTTTCAGTTCTGAAATCCGATGTGTGACGATGCAAATAATTTGGTCCCCTACTTCTACCATAACGTTTACTATAAACGTCCCTTTTAAATTCATATCAACGGGACAATTGGGTTTTCTCTTCCGTCACATCTCATTGGAACTGAAATTGCCACTGGTCTAAGTTTATAACCGATTGTGAGTCCAAATGGGTGGCATGACGTCCGCTGTGCATTAAGACAATGCATGATGTTATGTCATACCTACTTACACATTTATCACCCTAGGCTTAGAAGCATGGCTAGAACACTTCACACAAGTACCAAACGTGATGTACAGTACGCACAACGGATCTCTATCCCTCTGAATTTAGGTGTAACAAACGATTCCGCATTATTGTTATGTGGCAAAATTTGCTCACCTCCAATTCTACCCAAAAATAGGTTCTGCGCTGATACTACAAGTATACAAGTGAGTATTTTTTTAACTACAAATAAGATGAAAGGAGGTTTTAAACTTTTTTTAATGGGAAAGGTACCTATCTGAAAGTTCTATAATTTAACAAAAATAATATATTTTTCTTAAGAACCTGTCACAGATTCATTGCCATATTCTAAATCAAATTGGTTTTTATTTATGTAATTTTATCTAGTTTTTTTGATACGTTAGCACTTAGCACATTTTATCAAAGAAATGCACATTTTGGTTTCTTGTGATTATAATCAATACAAGTCTGTTTTTTTCTAGCTAGTGTGTTGAAAAACGCGTATGAAACACGTGTCCATCGGTCATTACTCATTACACACTTGGCTCCCTTACCGAATAAGTTAAAAGATACGTTTATTTGTCGAAATCAGTGTTTCAATTTGGACTTATGATAAAGTTGGAGCACTTTAAAACTTATTCACACCCTTTTCGGGTATCGCAAAAATGTTATATTATATTATATTTCTATTATATTACATAATAATACGGCCTCGAGTGTAATGACCAACGTAGCACACTTGTATCATAATTCATAATGTACTATTGTCATTATAGTAAAGTCGTTTGCCTGTTCTGAAGCTTTCATCTTTGGTTCTCATCCATACTAATCTCTTTTGTTTAGAGCCGATTTTCATTTGTTTTTAGTATACATTTTTATACCAAAGTTGACCAGCTGCACCGCAATAAGCTGTGGTTCGACTCTGGTCACAGATCACCAAGTACAGATAATATTTTGACCTCTGATAAGAACTTCCTATTTTATGCTTATTTATTTAATTACCCAATACATGAAATAAACACATAACGTTAAAAAAAAAATATGTCTATATAGTATTTTCTATACTTTTAGCTTGAACTGGCCTGTATTTTTTTTTTCAAAAATGTTTTCTAGCTACAGTTTTTTGCCTTAGTACCTTCTGTCACTTATGAAATTTTTAATCTATGTCTGGAATATTCATGTCTCGTCAAAACACATCCTGTTTGAGCACTCAGTGTTCTACCCTGACCATTATAGCTAGATCCTTCTTTTTCCACATCTTTACCTAGCTCACAGGTCAAGATAAACTGGTACTGTATCCGGAACTACCCGTTTTGGTGAGGTACTTAGCTTCTAAATATAGTAAAACTTATTAAGCTTTATGACTTACAACTTAAGGTACATTTTGCTACAATGATGATGGATTTTGTAGATAAGATTATATTTAGCGCTGAATTAAAAACTAAGGTAGGTACTATAATAAGTACCTAGTACATAAGTATTTGCGGGACTTGTAGACATTGACCAACAAGTTGTACAATTTTTTATAATACTATAATTTCAATGCTCATATTACTTGGGAAAACGCAGAAAATATTAAAATCCGCATTTTTTTAAACCTTAAAATTCTGCCACAATGTAGAAACACTTTTATCTCATTACCAAATAGTGATGCCAATGATGCCCATATTAGTTTGAACTGTCAATTAGACCGTACATAAAAATACCTCGACAATTACACCCTTATACCGCAGTCATTAGGGTTCATAATTGGATAGCTCTTTAATTTACAAGGTCTTGATGAATGAGACGAGTTGCTTCTCACTTCATTCTTGTATCTGTTGCAGTCAAACAAGCTAATTTGTTCCTTATAAATATGTAATTACAGCTTATAATCACTTTGGTTAGGCTAAAACGTATCGATATCAGTGGTTACTAAATTTAACTTTATGTCAGTGTAGTAAAGCTCATTATAAAATTAAATTTTGTTTGGTTTGACTGAAAAGTTTAATGTATGAGATTTAATTCAACGGTTTCTTTAGATGGATGGGACGTGTATGGGCATCTGATGGTGGTTTTAATAGGCTTTTGTTTGTATTACTCATCGATACCTCCTTGGTTCATTTTATTAATGAACTAGCAGTTACCCGCGACTTCGTCCACGAAAAAAAAATAAGCTAAAAAAAGCGGGAAAACTAGCCTATGTGTTAATCCAGGTAACTATAATAATATTCCAAGTTTCATCCAAATCGGACCAGTAGGTACAGCGTGATTGAAACACAAACATCCAAACATCTTTGACATTTATAATCGCCCTTCGTGATAATGACCAGCATTTACATAAAAATCACCTATTATTGGCCATTTTTATGTCCCAACATTACGTATTATTATGCTTTCATGCAGTTCATTGTCTCACAGGACACGTCTTCAATCAACATGCTCTGTGAGGTAATGTTGTTACAGGATGCCAACTGGCTTATAAACATTATTCTCGAAAAAATAAGTTATACTTATCAATACGTAACGATTTTTTTCTACCCGTAAAACCAAGCGAAAATGAAAGTAATAAAAGGTCTTATTTTAGTTTTACCTCAACCTCCTTGTAGAAAGCTCAGTGACCATACAACTACAAATTCGTAAAGTTCAAAGACATCGGACACTCCCCTTAGCTAAATGTCAAATGTCAAAATTGGGCTGCTCTGTTTTGTCATTGGCACATCCATGTAGGGTTGTGATTAAAATTCCGGTACTGACAGCCTTTAAATATTTCCCTATATAATACTTTCAAAATCATATAAAAATTCAATTCAATTTATTTATCCTATCCTATCCTATCCTACTAATATTATAAATGCGAAAGTTTAGATGTTTGGATGTTTAGATGTTTGGATGTTTGTGTTTCAATCACGTCTAAACCACTGAACCAACTTAGATGAAACTTGGCATATATAGAGTTCGTAACCTGGATTGACATATAGGCTACTTTTTATCCCGAATAATTAACAGGATCTACAGGATAAAATGAACGAAAAGGATTAGCAGCGCCAATTGGCAAGAGGATTTCATTGTCATGTCATGTCACGTCAGTTTGACAGGGCGTAGTACTACCTCTTTGGTCTAACAACTAGCGTTTGACATTCCAGTAGGTACGAGTTCGGTGTAATGAGGTGTAATGTCAAGTTTCTCAAAGAAGTATCCGCTCGGTACACGCATAGATAATATAATGTACACGGAAACTGTAGACGCGTACGAAGTCGCGGGTAACTGCTAGTTCGTGAATAAAATACTTTAATTTTTTGATTATCCAGACTTTTTAGGGGTGTAAAAAGTTTGAGGCGTATTTTACTTAAGTAGGTGCTTATGTCTATGTCCAGACGATTAGTTAGTTATAGCACGCTAACATATTATTGACTTTGATAATTATTATAATGACATAACATCAGTTAAATATTTTTTTATTTGACAGATGCCAGTATTTTGTCGCTGACTGTACTTTTTTGACATTGCAATTATTCAAAACCATCAACAATTATTTTTATTTCGTGCTCCTGATTAGTAAAATGTCAATTAATGGTATTGATTTAATGATTTATAATTTAATTGAACGATTAAATAAATAAACGAGTGATTTTTCATAAAAACTCTTAATTAAGTATAGAGTTGTACTACACTCTGACATTGACGAGTATTTATGATCTAAATTTATATCGATAGGTACCTACCTAGTTACTTAATAGTTGAAACTAAGTGCTGTTTATTTAATATCTATGTATTTATATGCATTTAAATAACTCTTACTTATTATAAAACGTTTAAAAACTAAACTTTTTTTTTAGCACCCTGTAAAACTTTTTTTATCAATCTAGATTCAATAAAGTTTACAATGAGTTATAAAAAACTCCTAGTTGGAGACACAAAAAATTATTAATAGTAAAAAAGGTTGTGTGACAATGTGTGTGTGGCTATGAATAATTCAAATAAATCCAAGTAACAAAGTTTAGTTTCGTCAATCAACTGTCACTATTTTACCTTCCTTGTTCACGTTCAACATACTAGTACCTATACCTACTATTTATGTACGTGCCTATCTACATAAATGTAATAATAACCATTGGTTTATTAAAAACTAGTTTGTATTCTACTCTGAGTAAAATTTACTTACTTGAGAATAATGTTTATTGTTCAATTCGTTCGTTCTTTGGATTGTAATTTTATCGGAACTAAGTTAGTTTAAACACGGCTTTAGATAAACAGATACGGTCAGATTTAGCCTAGGACTTAGAGATTTTTAATGTATTATGTAAATACTCTTGTATAGAAAAATTAAATAACAGATGGGTACATACTGCATAGTTTTATTTTTTAGACCATATTGTGTACTCAATTTTGCATGTAAACAGATGATTCATAAAGTTGCAAGAAGATTTATTATGACTCAAAATTAACTAGTTATTTTATTACAATAATTGATAGTAAAGTCTAGAAATACTTACTATTAATATTAACAAAAAACCAAACTATTAATTACTTTTTTTATATTATTAAATAACAGAGTATAGCTTCTGAGGTACCTTCCTTCTATAAACTACCAGTCTATTTTGATGCGCACTGTATCTATGCAAAGTTTTCCATGAACACATTCCACGGCATGCTATTTAAATGGCATTTTCACGCCACAGTAACCCTAACCTATTCTTGTTACAATCTTATTCGTATCACGTACAAACTTGGCAGATAGTTCACTATGATGAATGAATATTGGATCAGTTCGGTGAATTTCGTACAGCCGTCAAAATGATTTTGACGCAAGTTAGGTGCAACAACGATTGCGCATGTACTGCTGTGCGGAAAAATTCATCATCATCATCATCAACCTATACTCGTCCACTGCTGGACGTAGGTCTTTCCCAAGACGCGCCATTGAGCTCGGTCTTCGGCTCTTCTCATCCAGTGTCAGCGCTACATTTCGCAGATCGTCGCCCCATCTCGCCGGAGGGCGTTCTACACGACGCTTGCCTAAAAACGTGGTCTCCACTCCAGTATTAGTTTGCTCCAACGATTGTCGGTTCTACGGGAAACATGGCCGGCCCACTGCCACTTCAGCCTGCTAATCCTTTGAGCTATGTCGACGACTTTGGTTCTCTGTCGGATAACTTCATTTCGGATTCTATCCTTGAGAGAAATTCCGAGCATAGCTCTCTCCATAGCTCGCTGAGCGACTTTTAGCTTATGGACCAGCCCTACTGTCAGTGTCCACGTTTCGCCAGCATAGGTCATGACAGGTAGGACGCAAAAATTCGCTTACCTCAATTACTCAAAAACGGCCTCTGCGCAGATACTTCAGAGAAACAAAACTCCGTTGTGACTACCATAATACCTACCTATGATGTCTGAAATCAATACACGATTATAATCTGAACTTTCTTTCACTAAAATGAGTTGCAAAATTATTTGAGTATTTGTAAGTTGGTACCGATGACACATAAACAAACAATGCTGCAAACATAACGGCACCAACTTTATTTGCATCGTGAGAACCGATAGACACAGATAGATAACGAATCGTTGGTGAACGATTGGTTTGAAGTTTGTAGGGTTATGTTTGCCTGTTAAAAACTCATCCTTTTTTTCAGACGAACAGCCAGAACAAACATCTATGTTTGCCACATACAAAATATGTTTGTTCTTGGTGAGGATTAAACCCACGTCCCACAGCACGGAAGACAGAGCTATTACCGACTGAGCTGTGACGCCTGCCTGTTACGAGTATATTAATTAGTGAGACTCTATTGAGTAAACATTTTGGGTTTAAATATCTCTTTGAATCTCGTAAAATCGTAATTTTATTTTCTTATCATTTTACAATTTTTTACGTTTTTTGAATTTTTTTAATTTTTATCTAATCTTTTATGTAAATTTTTGATTCTGACAGTCGATTCTAGCTGTTTGTGAAAACTTATCGATTAGGTACTATCTCGTCGATAAAAACGCCGACAATGGTAGAACGATAAACAGTTTTCAAAAGTGGAACTCTTATGTAATGAAATTCTCACAGAACTTACAATGATCGTAAAGTCTCATAATTAGGGTTAAGTTTTATAAATCGGCTGATTTAAAGCCTTTTATCGCTTAATTATGTCGCATAAAAGGTTAAAAAGTTGAAAATAAGTTATTAAAACGCAAATAAGTATTTATTGGAGTAAATAAGATATAATATCGCAATCTAAAGTATTTTGTCATTTTACTGGCCTTGTTTCAATCGATAAGGTTTAAGTGTCTGTTTGATGTTTACCTACTTACTTACACTTCAGTTTTCCGATTGGTACTGATTTGGATCAGTTGAGCTATCTATAAATCGTTTGCAACGGTGTGTAGATAGCTCAACTGCTTCATGTGTATTTTGTATATATTATAAATATTGTAAATACTGTATTAGTCATAATTTTCTTTGTGAATAAATTCAAAAGCCTTTATTTAACAACTTAATACTAATATTCTTATTATATTATGACAACGGTAGTGTTCAGGTTGTTTCGCTTTTCAGCATAGGCCTATGCTTGTGAATAAATAGTTTTACATAATATAATAGTTTATGCCTTATCTATTTATTTAATTTATATTGGTAGACGAATAAAATGGTAATAACAACATTTTCCTGCTTTAATTTTAAGCTTGGTCCCTCAATTCTAATGGATATAACGTAATTACAGCACAAATGCTTAAAGTCACGCAGAAAACTCTCTTGTGGGATTTAGTGAGCTTCAAAAATCATCATTGATTATTAATTTTAATAATAATACTTAAGTCACTAAATTTTTATTTTCTGTTTCATAATTTTCAAAAAATAATCGTATTTTAAAATTATACTGACCAAAATGTAGACTTTCTGATGTGCATACTTCGGCCTTGACAATTAAGCTTTATTTCGGTACAAGTCATAAAACAGCTTTTATAGTTCACCAAGTAGGAAAGAGTAACTTTTATAGAACATTAAAATAATGAGGAAGATGAGTTAGGCATTTTTTCCTGTTTTTATAGCTTAAATCAAAAGTCTAGAAGATTGTAAGGACAACTGTGAAAGAATTTTGGCGATAGCTCAAAAACTGAATTTTCTACGATTTTTTAAAGTTTGGATTTTCAAAATCTGTTTTTAGCCCGGCGATTTCGCGTGTGACGTCAGCCAGGTCCGATCGCTCACCCGCGCGTTTTAAGCGTTTTCTGCCTTTACGTTTCTATTTATATTTCTGATAAATAGGGAGAAAAGTACCAATATTTTTATGTAATATTGTGCCTCTAAGTCCTAAGGACACGTTTAACGCTTCAGATAAACTTTTTAACCACCGACTGAAGACGAAAGGTGTTCTAAGTTTGAGGCTTTTTTGTGTCTATGTGTCTGTACCTATCAAGGCTCGTAGCTCCAAAAAATCACTCGTAATTTTTTTATAACTATTCTTGAAATGGAAAGCAGATAAATCTGGCATAGTTCTAAGCCAAGTTTGATAGAAATCGGTGCAGCGGTTTCCAAGTTATGAGGATGTTTATCAGCCCTCGACACGCATTTTGAAGGGTTCTCAGGCATATATTGATTGTATGAAACATTTGGTTCTTATACCAGTATAACGTGAGCTACTATTTCTTAGTGTTTCATTGATTTTGTATATCAGGTAAGACTGGTAATGAGCAAGATTGTGTTATCGACGTGATTAGCAATGTTTTTAACCCCCGACGCAAAAACGATGGGGTGGTACAGTTTGACGTGTGTGTGTGTCAGTGCGTGTGCGTGTGTCTGTGCGTGTATGTGTGTGTGTGTCTGTCGAATGCGCGCGTTGGTGCGCGTGCGGATGCGGATGGTAGTAGTCTAAGATGGTAGTAGATGGTACTTGACAGTACAATGTCTCACTAGGCACGTCCTTAGTAGACAATGTGACTCGCTAAGAAGAAGAAGAAGAATGTGACTTACACTAGGACGTGCCTAGTGAGACATTGTACTGTCAAGTACAATGTCTCGCTAGGCACGTCCTTAGTAGACAATGCCTACACATACATATAGTGCAATGCCTCACTGGGCACGTCCTTAGTTACGAAGGACATTGTAAAGTAGGTACAATGCCTCACTAGGCACGTCCTTAAGCAATGCATTGCTAATGCCTCACTAAGCACGTCCTTCGTAACTAAGGACGTGCCTAGTGAGGCATTGCACTATATGTATGTGTAGGCATTGTCTACTAAGGACGTGCCTAGTGAGGCATTGCACTATATGTATGTGTAGGCGTTGTCTACTAAGGACGTGCCTAGTGAGGCATTGTTCTTGTACAGTACAATGTCTCACTAGGCACGTCCTAGTGTAAGTCACATTCTTCTTCTTCTTAGCGAGTCACATTGTCATTGTCATGTGACTTAGACTACTACCATCCGCATCCGCACGTGCACGTCCTTAGTAGACAATGCCTACACATACATATAGTGCAATGCCTCACTAGGCACGTCCTTAGTTACGAAGGACGTGCTTAGTGAGGCATTGTACCTACTGTACAATGTCCTTCGTAACTAAGGACGTGCCTAGTGAGGCATTGTACCTACTGTACAATGTCCTTCGTAACTAAGGACGTGCCTAGTGAGGCATTGCACTATATGTATGTGTAGGCATTGTCTACTAAGGACGTGCCTAGTGAGGCATTGTACTTGACAGTACAATGTCCTTCGTAACTAAGGACGTGCCTAGTGAGGCATTGCACTATATGTATGTGTAGGCGTTGTCTACTAAGGACGTGCCTAGTGAGGCATTGTACCTACTGTACAATGTCCTTCGTAACTAAGGACGTGCCTAGTGAGGCATTGTACCTACTGTACAATGTCCTTCGTAACTAAGGACGTGCCTAGTGAGGCATTGCACTATATGTATGTGTAGGCGTTGTCTACTAAGGACGTGCCTAGTGAGGCATTGTACTTGACAGTACAATGTCTCACTAGGCACGTCCTAGTGTAAGTCACATTCTTCTTCTTCTTAGCGAGTCACATTGTCTACTAAGGACGTGCCTAGTGAGGCATTGTACTTGACAGTACAATGTCTCACTTGGCACGTCCTTAGTAGACAATGTGACTTAGACTACTACTATCCGCATCCGCACGCGCACCAACGCGCGCATTCGACAGACACACACACACATACACGCACAGACACACGCACACGCACTGACACACACACACGTCAAACTGTACCACCCCATCGTTTTTGCGTCGGGGGTTAAAAACATTGCTAATCACGTCGATAACACAATCTTGCTCATTACCAGTCTTACCTGATATACAAAATCAATGAAACACTAAGAAATAGTAGCTCACGTTATACTGGTATAAGAACCAAATGTTTCAAACTACAATCAATATATGCCTGAGAACCCTTCAAAATGCGTGTCGAGGGCTGTTAAACATCCTCATAACTTGGAAACCGCTGCACCGATTTCTACCAAACTTGGCTTAGAACTATGCCAGATTTATCTGCTTTCCATTTCAAGAATAGTTATAAAAAAATTACGAGTGATTTTTTGGAGCTACGAGCCTTGAAAGGTACAGACACATAGACACAAAAAAGCCTCAAACTTAGAACACCTTTCTTCTTCAGTCGGTGGTTAAAAAGTTTATCTGAAGCGCTAAACGTGTCCTTAGGACTTAAAGGCACAATATTACATAAAAATATTGGTACTTTTCTCCCAATTTTTCAGAAATATAAATAGAAACGTAAAGGCAGAAAACGCTTAGAAAGCGCGGGTGAGCGGTCGGACCGGCTGACGTCACACGCGAAATCGCCGGGCTAAAAACAGATTTTGAAAATCCAAACTTTAAAAAATCGTAGAAAATTCAGTTTTTGAGCTATCGCCAAAATTCTTTCACTGTTGTGTTTTGGACGTAAAAATCTATCGATCTACATTAAAAAAAAAATACGCTCATCTTCCTCATTGACGAATAATGTGTTCCTAGTAAGAACAACTTAATAGCACCGAATTACAATTTAAATAAGTTTTTTTCGCAATCACATTTATTGCATCGATCGATACCTACCGAGCAACGGGCTGAACTGATTTTAATTTTATATCCGTTTTTTTTAACGACGTGACGCTGGTAGAAAATGTCCAACTACGGACGATTGCCATAAAAAAAATTATATCCGCTTAGCTATCTACCTCCTTTAATCATTATTGCTGTCATTCTAACAAGCTCGAAAAGTTAAACGTAACTAGGTTTCAAAATAAACAGTGAAATAACAATTATGTGATGAAAGGTATGGTTATGATTTAAGATAATCGTTATCAATAATAATTGCAAATCAATTGCTATACAAGTTATTTGCTAATTGCGCCAATGGGCGTTTGTACACTAACCAATACCGACACGTACACGATATTGACATGTCAGTGACTCGATTATAAATATCGGTGTCGGCGTCGACACTGAAAGCGTCTTGTACTAAAATGTATGACATTGGGCGTTGTCAAATACTTTTTTTTTTCAGCAACCAAAGTCAAAATTTCTTTATTCAATAAAATCACAAGGATCATTTAGAATCGTCATTGACCGAGCGAGCGAAGCGAGCGAAGCGTCTCAGTTTCCACATTGGCCAAAAATGCGTTTGTCCGGATGTCTGTCTGTCTGTCTGTCTGTTCTCCTCTACAGGTCGCATTTTTCAACCGATCTGGACGAAACTTGGTACACAGGTTATATGAATTATTAGATTTTTTTTGTCGTCGGGGATTTTTGATCGGGGGGAAAATAGGGGAGAAAAGGAGGAAAGTTTGCTGTAGCGTTATTTATCGACGGATTTCAATCAAATTTGAGAAGCACACGTAAGATTTTATTCTACACAAGATGGTGTAAAAACATTTCCAAAAAGGGGGAGTAGAAAGGGGAAAAAAGGGGAAATTATTTTTTTATTTATTTCCCGAAAATTGACTTCTACCAATATCAATAAGACTACACAGTCCTCTTCGCCTTTACGAGACAAATCCGTAGACACGAGATTCGACCTCCTAGGACCAAGGGAACGCGAGTAATTGCTAAAACTTGTTAATTTGTTCAAAAGTCTACATAGGCCTATTGGAAAATTCAAGCACCTGAAATTCGATTTAGCCAGGGTAAAAGGGAAAGTGTCGGTTATTGTATGGTTATAAAGGCTTGCGAGGTCTATGTTCTCACAGGACAACTAGTATATAACTAGGTGATTCTAGGTGCCAGTTCCACGCGACCAGAGCCTAGAAGAACGGGCAAGAAAATACGGCCTGTTTCCTAGCGTTTTTTTGTATGATCCCTTTTACAGAGAAATATACATAGAAAAACACAAAAATAGCACTGACATTGCAAGTCGAGTAGTTAGCTGTCGATGGGTGGAGCGACATCGGGCCATGCAGTTTTGTCATTAATATAGTTATCTAAGGTATAATATGCTTTCTTTACGAGATTATTCTTAATGTAGGTTTAACCGTACTGAAAAAATGTGGCAATCGTAAACGTATCATAACGCTAGCGTACAGATACACTGCGCGGTGACGCTACAACGTTCGGCAGTCGTGTGCTGCCGTTGACGCGCAATATGATTCGAATAATATAATTCTAAATGATCCTTGTGATTTTATTGAATAAAAAAATGTTGACTTTGACATTGACTTAAGCTAGTTTGACGTAACGCAGCGACTGTCAGATTTGTTCGTGGTCACCCGTCTGCTATCGTGTAGTTGTGCTAGTGCGCAAACATCCGACATCGTATCGGTGGTATTGTTAAAACAACCAATGTCGGAGGTCTGTCAAAATTAAGCAATCACACACGCTGACGTTTAACAGATCCCATGAACTTTACTCCGTTGTAATACGGTTTATTTTCAACTTATTTTTTGAAACAACTTAGCATGAATAAATCTAACAGACACTGCGTTACGTAAACATAACGTATTCGAGTCATATTGCGCTTCAACGCCAGCTCAAATTCCGAACGATGTAGCGTCACCGCGCAGTGTATTGTAACTCGGATACGCTACCGATTGTCACATTTCGTGCTGAGGCGTCAAGAGGGCCAACTGACAGGACGGTTAGTCAAATGTCAAAAGTGACGTGACATGCTGAACTGGACTAATCTTGATTGAATGTAGAAATATTGCGAATTACTTATTAAAATTAATAGATCAATAGGTTAAACAGCCTCGCCTAGTCGTTAATATTGGACTGCTCTTTAGATAAACCGGTGGTCATTTAAAGTTATAAAACAATACACTGAATGACATTGACAGTGAGGTTTCTGCATTATTTTGACTCCACAACTCTCTGATATATACCTAAGTGGTAAGTACGAAAATAACACACTCCTAAAATATTATGGCTCTCTTTTTTGGCGGGTTCCATCAGAAACCAATAAGTATAAAGGCATTCATTGTTTTTTTTCCTTTTTTTAGTCAACAACATGCATAATCTGCAGGGGTATGCCAATCAAAGTTGAACTGCAAAGTTTTAAATCATGGTCAGTTCATACTAACTCATAGTTATTCTGTGACTAAATAGTGACATTATGACTACATTTGATGTGTTTTCGCGCATATTTTGCTGTCAAGTGTCTAAAAAGAATGATGAAGATATTACACTGGGCAGTGAAATATAACTTGACAGCAAAATATTGGCATACGGGGGCTGGAGAAAATATCTATTGAAAACTTAGTCATTACCATTGGCCATTTCTAGGTAACATTAGGTAGTCTTGCAGTATGTCGACATTGGAGTAGACCTTGTTGGTGTTAAACAACAGTGAGGTGAAATAATTCCGTAGACAACCACACAAAGCTATTCGTGTAAAGTTGCTAAAGCAATGTTGCATAATGACGACCACAGTGGGAATAAAGATTTTTATTTGAATCAGTATTGGTCACAATCACAAGGTATTAAAGAATGGTATTTTCACGAGAGCAAATCCGGAACGAAAGGAAGAAGTAATAAACCGAATTCTTATACGTACAGTAAGTGTATTCGTAGGTGCTATGAAATCAGCAGGGGTATTCCAATCTCAGTTGAACTGCAAAGTTGAATTGCAATGTTTTAAATCATAGTCAGTTCATACTAACTCATAGTTATTTTGTGACTAAATAGTGACATTATTTAGATTTAGATTTAGATTTAGAAAATTCTTTATTGCACATTTAAAAAACAGTACAGAGGCGGGCTTAATGCTAATTAGCATTATGACGTCATTTGATGTGTTTTCGCGCATATTTTGCTGTCACGTGTCTAAAAAGAATGATCACGTGGTACAAAATTGTACCACATGACCTGAAGAAATTACACTGGGCAGTGAAATATAACTTGACAGCAAAAGATTGGCATACGGGGGCAGTAGTCAAACGCGAAGTTACGGGTAACACTGTAGTTTGTGTAAAGGTGGGAAAAGTTACAAAGCGATTTTAAAATTGTTTTGTCGATCTGAGTGTTGCCAACCAAAAAGACGAATAGAAAAACATCACAAGCAGCTAAGATGTGCATATTGAGAGTCCTTACGTGTTCTTATTCGGCAGAATTGTTCCCGCAGCAGGCACCTGCCCCCGTATTCCAATCTTTTGCTGTCAAGTTATATTCACTGCCCAGTGTAATTTCTTCAGGTCACGTGGTACAATTTTATACCACGTGATCATTCTTTTTAGACACTTGACAGCAAAATATGCGCGAAAACTCATCAAATGACGTCATAATGTCACTATTTAGTCACAGAATAACTATGAGTTAGTAAGAACTGACCATGATTTAAAACTTTGCAGTTCAACTTTGCAGATCAACTTTGATTGGCATACCATTGCAGCCACCCGATGTCATCTAGGAAGGCCAACAGCTCGCCCTCAAATCATTGAGATCCCTTATTAGCAACACTTGTTGAGTAAAAAAATACTTTGCCGCTTCAGCATCCGCTGCCGCTTGTGCACAGTGGTAGAGGCTTGTATTGCAAAACTCAAGGCTGGTAAGAATGGTAAGATGCGTGAGATGCGACGAATTTCATACATTGCGTTAGTGAGAAATAACCAATTTACATAGCGATTTTGAAGCACTCGTTTTATTTGTTTTGAAATCAGTGAAAGGAATGTTCTAAAGTTTAGAACATTTATCTACTTATAGTACGCTCCACAGATCTTTATCCCTCTGAAGTTAAGTGCAACAAACGATTGCGATGTACTGTTACGGTTGTACTACGTACAGAATCCATTTTCCATTGGTTTGTCAACAAACAACACAAAAAAACACGAAGGCGAAACAGATCTTGCTGTCTTTACTATGTCGTTTCTTCCCACATAGATAATGGGGTGTACCCTATGTAGCCTACGAAAAAAGAAGAAGAAGAGAAGTGTGTGTCAAAGTGCGTTAAACAATTGTTAGCGTTGATGCTATTTGAATACCTATAAATGTTAATTAAACGTTTTATGACTGAAATATTACTGGAATACCTTTGTTTTATCTATTTTAGAAGTATTTTTTAAAGAGATTTTTACTAAAGATTATAGACTGAACTAAGAAAAGACTGTCAATATTAAAAATGTAGAGCAGGCAACCCCAATTCGGGATACGCCATGATGGAGATTGTAATTGAGATAAAAAATATTTTTAGGGTTTTCTGTTTAGAAGTCAATTAAAGTGTAATCTGTGTTTCATAACAAGTGTATTTTATTGAGAAGTGAGTTCAGCTAATACAATAAACATGTAGTTCATTTACAAAGTATTAGTTTTCTCTCCTTCTGGGTGTAGCCGCAGACAAAACACCCTACACTGCGCTTTCTGGTGCGTAGTATGAATCGGCAACGGAAATGACAGCTCGAAAAATTCCCTTTTTTAACCAACTTCAAAAAAGGAAGAGGTTCTCGATTCGGTTGTATTTTTTTTAATGTGTGTTACCTCAGAACTCCGTCATTTTCAATTATGAACCGATTTAAAATATCTTTTTTTATCTGAAAGGATGTCTTTCCAGGTTTGTCCCATTCAATTTTCATAAAAATCGGTTCAGTAGTTTGGCTTATAAATAGAAATAACTGGAAAAAATATACCATCCACGTGCACGAAATAGCGTATTTTGCTTTCCTGTGGCTTTTTAGTGGTTTACGGTCAGAGAACATTCCCAATGAACTGTCATCATCATCATAATCTGATGATGAAGCCGGTAGTCGAATTAAAGTCGGTTTTTCTAGTTTTTTAAACTTATAATTATCATACAAATTGTATTAACTGCTTCCAAGACATTCAGTCTTCAAATACTACTGATTCACCCTTCCTTGCTCTACATTACGGCGAATAGTTACTCATGTATATTTTTATCTGTCTGTCTGTTGGAATCCTTTTAGTGTTTGCACGTTCATTGACTTCCGGTGGACTATGAGTAAGTAACGAAGTGGTAACAGCTGGTTAAAAATGAGTATTATTGCGCATCTATTAAAAATAAATTGGATCAGTTCTTCTATCCAAGAATGCAGTTGGGGGGGGTTGACTCTTGACCCAGAATTTCGGAGTAAACCCAGGCTTAGCCGGAACCCTTACTCTGAGTTTTGAAACGACAGGAATGGAACTCATTGCCGTCTTGTCTTTCCTGAGAAATATAATCTGGGTATTTTGAAGGCAAGACTGAATAGGTGTCTTCTAGACTGTCCTGCTCCATCGTCGGCCTCATCGTCACTTACCATCAGGTGAGATTGTGGCCAAAAGATATTCTACATTATATAAAAAAAAGCATGCTAGATATTTATATGAAAACCCGATAAGCACTTTGCAAGCGATTTTGCTGCACAGCACCTGCGAATTTTTTAATTCTCGCTTTTGACAGATGACACAGACTTAGCCAGCCCTCGTCACTAAAGCCTAGATAACCATTACTTACTTTATGAATGGTTAAATATCTCTTGTGATCTATGGGTCTACAAAATGGCGCCAGTTAAGGGTAATGTTTATGTATATTGCCTGTTATTGATTGCATTCAATCGAGGAAAACGTTATCAGGTAGGTAATTATTGCAATCGATAGCTAGTTTAGAATTAGTTATGACCACGATAATTATAATGCCCAAGAAATACTGCATATTTGTAGGGCTCTAATGCCTGTAAATGTTCGACAAATTGTCTGTGAGATGTTATCTTGAAACGTGCCTCCGTGTCTCCAGTGGTGTCTCCAGGGCTTCGGTTGCAAGAAGGCTTAGCAAGTAGTGGTACCAGTTTAAAAAGACCCCCCCTCAATTTAGATTTTTTTATAATGAAAATAAACATAAGTATTTTTGACTTTTGTCACTTGCAAAAGGGGCGGGTCGATAAGTTTCAAAACTATTCTCAAGTCGATAGCTTATGTAGTTACTACGTACCAAATTATTAATTAAAATCGACACCTATTACCACAGGCTATAAGAGGAGGTTTATCACGCGACATTGAAAAGAGATTTATCTACATTCTACAGTGCACAACAGTTGAGCAAGCGCACATCGCTATCGACAGATCGACCTTGTCGTTCGATAGTTATCGATAATTGTCTAGACCTCGGGTTGGGCATAAGCGGAGCGATCAACGGAGCGAGCAGCGGAGCGAGTGGTTTACTTTTTCCTTAGGGTCTTTAGTATTTGTGACTGTGTACTAGCATACGCCATACAGAATTAAATTATATAAGAAATATCTAAAAGTTAAGTGACCAAATTTGGAGACCTAATTAATCGATGTAAAAATTATTGGTAGGTAATTGTGCTTATTATAAAGTTTTACCAAATCCGAAATAATGTTAATAAAGCGTTGAGAATTCGATGTTAGATAGAGAAAAAATAATAATAAACTCTTTATGGATTACAATTACATACTTACTAAACACTGGTTTTACTAACTGAAAATAAAATAAAACAAAAAAGTAGGTTGTATACAGTGGGCAGCCTTATCGATAGCTGATCTACCAGGCATCCTTTGATGTTACAACAGTAACCGACCGGCATGAGATAGCCCGCTACTCGCTCCGCTTATGCGTAGCCTAGGCCTTACAGGCCGCTACAGGTGGATAGAACCACAAAACCTTCGACTCCTTATTGAGAGATCACTTATATCTCAGTTAACTGAGAGTTATGTATAAAACCTCGTTTAGATATTTAGATAAACTTGTAGGACGTAATAAAAGGTTTAAAATAATAATAGTGCTTTGAAATAATTTATTTGGTGCTAGAATTATTATGCTCTGTTATAAGATCAACTCTGCAAGTGTAGTATTAAAGATTTGAATTACATTGCACCGAGAACAAACATTTGTGTGTAGCAAACATAGATGTTTGTTCTATGTCTGGGTGTTACTATGTATTATAAGTATGTATTTACAAAAAAACGTATATAAGTAAGTATTGTATCAGCATCTAGTTCCCATATCACAAGCTTTGCTTAGTTTGGGACTAGAGGGCGTTGTGTAAAATGTCCATGAATATTTATTTATTTTATTTAAAAAATATATCATCAAAAAAACTTACCCGACATAGTGCAACACCCGTATCCAGTCTATCCAAGAAGTTATCAGCTGTGATCCTCAGCTCCGGGTAGAGGACAGTCAGCCATTCAGCCAGGTCCTCTTTCATGGCATACAGGTATTCCTCCGAGGACTTGAACGGCCGGAAGGGCCTGGTCTCGAGAAGCACGGCTCCTACCGACGCCATTTTGGAATTTCGTGTGACTAACAGGACATTACTGGGTCTGGAACAAGAGAATATAAAATAAAACCTTTTTACGAGTTATAAACGTGAGAGTCACGTAGAAGAATGTAGGAAAATGACATTTTTAAATGATAAGTCATGTGACCATACACATTTTTGACGTTCACTATTCTCTAGCGATCGTAGAAAATGCCAAGAAAATGTTGCAAGGTTACCTCTACCTTTACTTCACAGAGCACATCTTCCGAGAACATTTTTTGAATAGAAAAGAATGTTAAAGTCTATTTAAAGTCGCGAATTAATTAACAGATTTGTCATTGCTTCTTCTTCTCTCATATATGGCCTCTGTCCGTCATTTCGACAGACAATTTTGCCAGTGTCAAGTGAATTATTTGAAATAAGTTTAGTCAAGTCGAGTCATACGTCAAGTCGTTTGTTTTGAAGACAAAACGGTGAATTTTCCCTTCAAATCTTGAAAACGAATTCCATCAAATAATAAAAACACATAATACACATTTATTTCAATGGCTCACACTTTGTGATAGCACAAAGCGTGAGCAGTTATAGAACTGCAAGTATTAATTAATGTAGTTCTACTCCTGTCATTTAGCTGTCAAAATAACCAGCTAAATGATGATGTCTAGACCGACAGACACGTGCTAATAGATTTGGTCACGCAAGCTTATAGGAATGACAATAGTGAACTGTAGATTGGTGGGTATTTACAGGCTAAGTACACCAATCTGGTGTAATTCCGCGTGCGGAATTCCTCGCAGGTATTCTTTGATCCCACATTAAAAATCACGACGTTTTGTTTCCCAAATATCATGGTAAGTAAGTATTTTCGGTGCGGAAATACGTGCGCGGAATTCCGCTAGACTGTTCCCTAGCCACAGACGTGGGAGCTAACTAGTATTTATCACCAGTCGATACCCACTTCTGTAAAAAGCCTTCATAGATTTCCAGAGCAATTTTGAACTTCCATCACTTATTTTTATTAAAAAATATGAATCTCTAGAATTAAACTTGTATAATAACTAGTCCAAAACGTGACTAATCCAAAAATCCTAGCTGAACTAATTTTGATAAGTTCAAATGAGTCACTTGAACTTGTTTGAACTTAGGTCGTTGGCCGAGATCTCGATCCACCTGCCATGCCTTATCTTAACATTGTTTAATCTCAGCAATCCTCAGGCAATCATAATATTTGTGTTTTCTATATTCTAAGTATTTGTGGTCTACAAAGTACTGCCCTCACTCGCTAACAGATTTAGAATACCAGCCCCCGTATTCCAATCTTTTGCTGTCAAGTTATATTTCACTGCCCAGTGTAATTTCTTCAGGTCACGTGGTACAATTTTGTACCACGTGATCATTCTTTTTCGACACTTGACAGCAAAATATGCGCGAAAACACATCAAATGACGTCATAATGTCACTATTTAGTCAAAGAATAACTATGAGTTAGTATGAAACTTGGAATTTATAATTATAGTTCGTAGCCATTGACACAATGATACTTTTTATCCTGGAAAATCAACAGGATCAAAGGGGATGCGGGCGGAGGCTAGTAATAAATATTCATGGACATTTCACACAACGCCCTCTAGTGCCAAACTAAGCAAAACTTGTAATAGGAACTAGATTGCTGATAGAACATACTCGTAGTAACAAATAACTAGGCTGCAGAGGTATTCCAATCTCAGTTGAACTGCAAAGTTTTAAAACATGGTCAGTTCATATATGTTCTATCAGCAATCTAGTTCCTATTACAAGTTTTGCTTAGTTTGGCACTAGAGGGCGTTGTGTGAAATGTCCATGAATATTTATTACTAGCCTCCGCCCGCATCCCCTTTGATCCTGTTGATTTTCCAGGATAAAAAGTATCATTGTGTCAATGGCTACGAACTATAATTATAAATTCCAAGTTTCATCTTAATAAAATAATTGTACTGAAAAATAGATGGAAATTTAGAAACAATATATAACTATATACAAATACTTTCGAAAATAGCATTTTAACAAAAAAAATTTCATCTCGGTTAGTTCACAAATATCCAAACATCATGTTATAGTTGAAAGCGTCTTATGAAGTGCCACATCAAAATCCGCAAAGTGTAATCATGATGGATGTGAGTCACTGGACGGAAGTAGCAATAGTACGTAACCTCTGCCCATTAGTGGAGACGCCATAGCATTACTAGGTACCTACTAGATTTGTAGTGGAACTAACTCTTTTCATATTATAAAGTTGAGCTGTGACAGGCGTCACAGCTCAGTCGGTAATAGCTCTGCCTTCCGTGCTGTGGGTCGTGGGTTCGATCCCCACCGAGAACAAACATTTATGTGTGTCAAACATAGATGTTTGTTCTATGTCTGGGTGTTACTATGTATTATAAGTAGGTTTGTATTTACAAAAAATTATGTATATAAGTATTCTATCAGCATCTAGTTTCCATATTTAATCCTATCCTACTAATATTATAAATGCGAAAGTTTAGATGTTTGGATGTTTAGATGTTTGGATGTTTGTGTTTCAATCACGTCAAAACCACTGAACCAACTTGGATGAAACTTGGCATATATATAGTTCGTAACCTGGATTGACATATAGGCTACTTTTTATCCCGAATAATTAACAGGATCTACAGGATAAAATGAACGAAAAGGATTAGCAGCGCCAATTGGCAAGAAGATTTCATTGTCATGTCATGTCACGTCAGTTTGACAGGGCGTAGTACTACCTTTTTGGTCTAACAACTAGCGTTTGACATTCCAGTAGGTACGAGTTCGGTGTAATGAGGTGTAATGTCAAGTTTCTCAAAGAAGTATCCTCTCGGTACACGCACAGATGATATAATGTACACGGAAACTGTAGACGCGTACGAAGTCGCGGGTAACTACTAGTTCCAAATAAACCTAAACCTGATATCACAAGCTTTGCTTAGTTTGGGACTAGAGGGCGTTGTGTGAAATGGCCATGAATTTATTTTATTATTTATTATAGTTTTATTTTTAACCTTCAACCAAAAAACTGAAGGGGTGTTATAAGTTTAACGGCATTCTTTATCTGTTTGCTAGTCTGTGTCTTCGTAGCTTTGAAAGTAGAGTTCAGATTTAAATGTTTTTTTTTGTGCTTAAAACATTTTTATACTTTATAGGCAAACGTTTGACCACAATCTCACCTGATGTTAAGTGACGATGCGGTCGACGATGTTGCACGTTTGCTTAGAAGAAACCTATTGACTCGTCTTTTGAAAACATCCAAATTGTAAGTGTTCGGAATCCGTTCGCAAAATAGCTAGTATTTTGTATAAACTTTTTAGTATACACCGTAGATTACACTGTATGTATTAATTTAAATTTTTGGTATCAGTTTCATTTTAGTACCTTTAAAAACACGCCACACCATCTTTTTGCAGGCCCAGGAAGACTGGCAGACAATGCTCTTAGCATTAAGTCCTCCTAGCACTACCTATTTGTGTGAAATTTTAAAATAAATAATAATAAATAAATAGATTGAACGTGAAATAGTTGTATTTAGGGTTCATTACACGTTGGCATGAAAGCGACTACTGAACCGTCTCATTACTAGGGTTGTCAAAACGTATGGATTGTATAATTCTAGTGCAATTATACAAATTATCCATGCGGGCAGTGCAATTATACAAAACAATGTCAATTATAGACCCTGATTACTGGTTTAGGAATCTTTTTTTTTCTAACGGGACTTGTGCATGATCTGTTTTTTTTTCATTGTTTGTCATTACGTTAGGCAATTTAGTGGAACACATATTAGTTACAAACTAAGTATTTTTTGGGTAAAATTTTCTAAAATTGGGATGAATCGGAACTGACCGTGTCTAATAGAGATAACAATGGGTCGAAACGAAAACGCACACTTTTTTTGTTTTATTTTATTTCTAAGTTTGTAAATCAGTGTTTAGTACACATCTAAGTAATTAATAAAGAGTTATTATTCTCAAAACCTCTAACTTATATTATTTGCTATTTATTTATGAAAATTAAAGCAAAATTACGTTGAACTAAACAGTCATACGAGCAACCAGCGTTGATTATGAAGTACCTATTTATTTTCCTTATGCCTATTTGAATGACTGTTTATAACGTCATTTTATAATCCATATTATTTTTAATTCATAACTTTATAATGCTCACCAGAGCTCTAGTCTAGTTACAAGATTGTAGCTGGTCTTGGAATTGTACAAACGGCCACAGGTCATGTTATACACCCAATACAACCATAACTACATACAATGCAGAGAATCGTTGGGGCGCGCGCCGCGCGCGCAGCCCGTCCTACACAAACACACTGTCGTCCCTCTCGCACGATTCGCAACGTTCAACTACTAATAGTTCAAAGTCCAAACAGTATAGGTGGACGTGTCTTCGACTGTACAGAGGGAGCCTTATACCTAGCGTAGGTGAAGTCAAGCTTGATGGATGATGATGTAAGTAATTGTAATTTTTTTGCAATTTGAAGCTGGTAGTAGTGGTAGCCCTATTCAGCGCTATGGCTAATCGGCCGAGCGTGTCAGGTAAATGACCCGCGTCAATGCAAAGCCCAGTGCCTTATGGCATGCGCTTTACAATAATTTCACACCACATCATACTTTGTAACAGCAATGGTGGTCTAACGGTGGTAAATCTCATTGCGGTAGACCCCATTACCAAACGGTAGACGGGTTAATAGTTAAAGCGATGGGGCGAACTAAGGACTTTTCTTTTTTTGAAATTTTCAAAATAATTCGTTCAAAACTTTTATGAGAAAATTCGATGTTAAAAAAAAAAAGGAAAAAATGATGTCTTCTAGGGGAGAGTGAGTTTCTTCTAGGTAAATATGCTACATCGTCGACCGTATCGTCACATAACATCTTGCGGTCAAACGTTTGCAAACGCTGTTTTTTACGCGCTTTTTTCTTTTCCAAATATGTAATGAAATAGGTACCTACAGTTGACGTAAGAATTTACCCATAATTAGCGTAAATTTACGTTATTACTAATCCTTCAAGAACTTCATGAATGTTTTCATGGAATTACCTAGATAAGTAGAATGTGATTCGTTCGTCACCTACTATAAGTAAATGACTGCAATGGTTTGTTTTCAGATGCGTCATAGAAAATACTTCAATCACACTACGTAAACACACAGAACAAAACAAAACACAGTAGAACAAGATATTCTCAAGTACTTACAGAAGACTGAAGACTTTTTACTAAAGACGTGTTAATAGCGCGAATGAGTCTTTCATTAGTTTTGTGAGCTATACATAAATAAAGGGATGGGATAATATGGCCAAGTGGAGACCACGTTTAGGCAAGCGTAGTGTAGGACGCCCTCCGGCGAGATGGAGCGACGATCTGCGACATGTAGCGCTGACACTGGGTGAGAAGAGCCGAAGACCGAGCTCAATGGCGCGTCTTGGGAGAGACCTACGTCCAGCAGTGGACGAGTGGTTGATGATGATGATGATGAATATGGCCAAGGGATGATCGTAGACAAAGAGACAGACCACCCGCTCGATAGTCAAATGACATAATACAACGAGCTGGGAATCAATGGTTGAGACTCGCAAGGGACAGGAAAGAATGGCGCAATAAAGAGGACGCCTATACTCAGTAGTAGGTGCAAACTGGCTGAGATGATGATGATGACATAAATAAATTAGGTCCCCATATTTAACAAGCACTGTTAGATAAGATAAGATAAATTTTTATTTGTCCCCAATTACTTAGGTATACAATATGTAGGTACAATAGGTAGTATAATGTAACGTATATACTTGTAGCGTATCTACTCTTTTCTCCTAACTAAATAAATCTGGCCTTATTCCAGACCTTACCTACACATAAGTAGGTTCTCGTAATTTTATAACAGTTAGGTATCTATTTCAAATCCGCGTTCATACGATGATGCCAGCGAGTGTACCTCGTAGCAGTTGCTTATGTTTGAAAAGCCGAGTGCATCGCTCGGGTGTTTTCGGTGACGAATGACGATGCGCGTCGGTTATGGAGGCCATACACGCTAGGTTTTGCATGATGGTTTTAGCCGTGCATGCAAAACCGACAAGCATAACCGAGTTTCATACTACACATACACGTTAGGTTTTGCATGCACCGTCTTGACATGAACTCGGAGTTGAGCTACGTAGTACGTGATGGTGTGTAGGACGCAATGGACGACGACGATGTGATAGCTGTACTTGGCCTAACACTTGTTCTGCAGAACAGAAAAAGAAAAAGAGAGCGCACTGAATGGTCTGTCGATCGTTTGTCTCTGTCGTAATATTCTTTGCACTTTACGCGCCAAAGACAAGGTTCCGACTTATAAATTTCAATGAATTCTTCTAATGTGGCATTGCGCTTGCGGCTCGCCATTTTCGCGAGGATGAGCGCGCGCGACCTTCCGCCGTCACAAACAATTAAAAACTGAGAACTGTGGCAGGCAAGCTCGCCGGACGCCACACACGCTCGGTTATGCTCGCGCGCAAACATAACCGAGCGGCATAAAATATCAATTTTGATATTTGCTCGGTTGCATGTACATGCACCGATAACTGTACAGTTTAATCACATACACGCTAGGGCTTGCCTGTCGGTTATGCATGCACGGCTAAAACCATCATGCAAAACCTAGCGTGTATGGCCTCCATTAGCGAGCTCACGCGCTGCCTACAGCCGCGCCTCGCGTCCCTCCGGCATTCTCCGGCTGGCTGTTGTTTGGTTCGCACGCGATGGCTCTTCCGTCCGTGCCTCTAGAGCCAACGCAACATGCCGGTCGGGAATCACTAATATTAAAAACTTAAATTCATCCTAACATTTATATTTGTTTACATTAATAATGTAGCTTCAGTGTTTCACCCGAATATCGGTAAGTGTTGAGCAACGCCTTCTTAAAATAATAGTAGGTAGGTAGATTTGTATTTGCTTGTAACGGACTTTTTATTTGTATGTAGTTTTTCTTTGTTATTTTAATTTATTTCAGCTTTGCTTTTTGCTACGCACTTTAGAATATACCTTGTAGGTATCTACTCCCTGTGCCTAAGTAGATATCCTACCTATATTCTAAAAATTCATTTTTCCATCGTAGCTACTTCTATCATTATATAACTTCATTTTAAATTCATTCCTCATATCATGTAAACTCCACTCTGATTGTGATGCCTACACACCACCCTGTACTTTCCTCATCACCGTCATCACCAGCCACTTCATGCTCGCTTCGCTACGGTGGTGGTCACAATCAGAGGGAGCCAAACCTGGAAGCTGCTTTGTGACACTTGTGTTCCATTCCAGGGTTCGTTGCTACAGCTTACTAAGCCCGACCTTGAGGCTGGGTCAAGGTCACCCGCTGCCGCTACCTACCTCGGCTCGGCTCCACTTTTTACCTGATCGGATACCTACCGACCTGAGACCACCGCAGCACCCTGAGCACTACTTCTCCGGCTGCGCACTTCCTGGACCTCCGAGGAGAGTACTTGAACTACAACTCGTTTAAAAGCAACCTTAAACTCAAGTGACCGGGGAACTGAAGAACCGTTTAATAAATTTTGTATATGACTGTGTTCACCTTTGTTTCACTCCTAGTCGTAACAATAAATACAAATACAAATACAAATAAAATTTATTGTCATCAAAAAGGTGTAGGTACATTAGGTGCGCACATTAAAAAAAAATGACAATTGGAGTAGGCTCAGCACTAATCTGCGTAGCTTAGTAGGTACGCAGGGCTGGTTTTCAGTCTACCCCGGTGTTCGATCTGAGATGTCCGTCGAACGTATGGTTAAGTATCAGCAGTAAATACAGTAAGTACAGTTATAAACATAAATACTTTGTGGTTGTAAGGGGGCAAAATGGTCCCCGTCTCAGCATAATACTGCACTATACCTAAGTATCTACTTAGGTATAGTAATAGGTACCTATTATTACTAATCTCGCTTAAGTTGCCTGGAAGAGATTGCTCTCAGCGATAAGGCCACCCATTGCGTTACCTTATAAGCTATCTTTGTTTCTCTGTAATGTTTCCATGTGGTTCACCAAGACCAATAAAGAGTTATCTATCTATCTTTATCTACCTCTTTATTATTTATAGACCTCTGATAACAGGGAATGTACAGTCGTGCTCAGCACTTGTTATGAGAGAAACATCGGTAACCCCCAGGTACAGTCGCGGGTAGTGTTATAAACTGGATGGTACTGTCGGCAAAACAATGCACGTTATGTTATGTTGCGCTTGGCTTGGGTGACTTCCGTTGTCACCTCGTGGAGTGGTGGCAGAAAAAGTATATTTAAAAAAGTAAATAATATCATCGAAAAGGATAATTTTGAAACATCTCATAAACTAGGCGAATACACGCGCTAATCCAAGCGACTAATTATAGAAGTGTTTTTTAGAAATTAACTGCGCAATTAATAAATATAAAATATTCATGGACATTTCACATAACGCCCTCTAGTCCCAAACTAAGCAAAGCTTGTAATATGGGAACTAGATGCTGATAGAATACTTGTATACTTTTTTTTGTAAATACATACTTACTTATAATACATAGTAACACCCAGACATAGAACAAACATCTATGTTTGTCACACAAATGTTTGTTCTTGGTGGGGATCGAACCCACGACCCACAGCACGAAAGGCAGCAGAGCTATACCGACTGAGCTGTGACGCCTGTCGCAATAGACTGCGTAAAAATTAAATACAATTAAAAATTTATTCAGATAACATAATCCATTACATACTTACAACTAAACACATTTAAATTAAAGAAGCATCTTTAGTCTTCAGTCGTTTCTACTGACTATTGAATTCTAAAATGGAAGTTTCTAATCAAAGTTTAAGAGAGTTCAAGTGTAAAAGTCTTACTAGCACTTAAAAATGTTTATTCAGATCCATGTTTTTCTAAAAAAAGTTTACTTTCATTTTCCAAAATAACTACCAATGAATTTTTAATTTTTAAGTGGTCGATCGAAGTGTCGTTAAATTTTTTAATGTTTCTATTAGGTCGTTTAATTACTTAATATCGTACCTAAGGTCTTTTTTTGCAGTCGGTATTCGGTTAGTAGGCTAATCTGTTACAGGCGTTACAGCACATCACCCACCACGAGACTTGTTTATTTTTAAGTTCCATACACTTTACATTTTCTTCGTTTGCACAATATAAACACTATACAAAGTTACATTTTCGACGTAGAGCCGCATGACTCTACTAATGTTTTCTCTCATGTGCTTAAACTCTTCTTCTTTTTTATGGCCTCTGTCCGTCATTCAGTGTCAAGTATAAATTCGAAATAGTTTTTGGTCAAGTCTCGTCGCAGAAAATAATCTGACAGTCATCTTCTTCTTTTCTTTCCTTTATGGCTTGTGTCCGTCAGGTACTCTGATACAGAAAACCAATGGATATGCCCTACCAACAAAAAAGCGTACATACTACGGAACATAATATGGCTGCCTTCTTAGTAGTATTGACAGCAGATCTACTACAAACTCGGAACCTCGGAACCAAACATGGCGGCGCTGGTTACGCAAACATAAAATCATGATGTCACAATAAAAATCGAAAGGACCAAATATTGTCTGTCTATCTCTTTCAACACATTCAGTATTTGTTTGGTTAAAAAGAAACAAAATAATATTTGACGGCTTATGTGTCGATTTATTTTGTATAGTAGAATGGGGCATCTCCATGTTTATGGTTTCCTACCTCTTTGGTCAGGTAAGTTTGGTAACGAGTCACGACTGGTCACGTCACGGTACGTTCACACGGAGACACGATTTGCCGAATCTTATTTTCATCGGATCTGGAAAAACCGAATGTTGTATTCACACAGCACATCTTGTTCGGCCGTATCCGACGGCCTCGTATCGGGATCTCGTGTGAACTCACCACGGCTTTTATTAAACCCAATAGTACAAAGAAGATCAACAGTTGGTGCCTTTACAACTCTTAACGACGCATTCGGTTTCAAGATCCGACAAAAAACCGAATCTACCCCTGCGCGTATCGTATGAACGCATGTATTGAATGCCCTATACCACTGAATCGGATCTGCATTTTGCAGTATCGCCGGATCGGTTTGTAGTCGCAAAATCGGATGTCAACTTCAGCAAGATTCGGTTTTTTTGTCGTGTCTTGAAACCGAATGCATGTGTGAACTCCTTCATTGAAATACTTATGCCACTAAACCGAATCCTGCAAAAAACCGATTCGGTAGAGAAACACTCGACGCCGTGTGAACGTACCGTCAGATATGACATGTCATGACATCTGCCTGTCATTACAGAATACCTACCCTTATTGGAGTGTCCGGCCTTGCGGAGCGGAAGTAACGCGACCTCTCGCGGCCAGTGGCATTCTGATATATTATCTACTACTGCCGTATCTACATTCTTAGGACGCAATATAAGTCTAGAAAGAGCTCTAAGTGTAGGTACGAAACAGACGGTATTTTTGTTTAAAAATCCCCTGCTTGTTGAGAACAAAACAAGAAATAATAACTCCAAATATTATTTTATGTAATTTATACGTTTATTTAATACAGATTGTCTACGAATTGCAAAGGTCACACCTACGCCAAAAACCAGCGAATAACTTAGTGGTAGATACCTAGTGTACGAAATAAAATGAAAATTGAACAATAAAAACAGCAATTTTTTATATTTTATCGACTTGTATTGTGAAAATCCACATAAATGGTCGTACATCGTTTCATAAATATCTTAATTTAGTGTTTAATTTTTTTTTGTGTTTAAATACGGTTTTTATAGATTATCGTATTATGTATTTTGATAACACTTATTATTTAATATTTTTATTTAACTGACATAGTATAAAGATTAAAATATCTGATAATTTAGAAAACATACCAGCTTGGGACGAAATAGAAATAGTTCCAACTCGTTCAGTAACAAAAATAAATATACAAAACTTTATGACGGTTCAAAGCGATCTGTAAGATTTTTTTTAAATAAGTAGGCAGATACTAATAACTTTTGAAGAGCACACATTTTATTTTATTTCTTAACAAGGCTGTAATTTATATTTCAGTTCATTAAACCAACAATACCATTTACATAAATATGGACTTGATTTCGCTACACGATAATAATACATTCACCTGTATCAATAAATCTATCCTTCAACGTAAAAATTAGTGATTCCAGTTTCGGACTACCGGTCTCTCGTCCCACTGGGACGAAACACCGTTCAATTATTATTATTATTTTCAGACTACGGCAACTAGTTCCGGGTTCCAATCTTTGGCTGTCCGCATTATAAAAGTTGAAGCGAAACGCTTAATTTTGTTTATTTCTATTACTGTTTGGTCCTAAATATATTAAATGAAAAGGGATACAACAAAGTCGATTCTAACATTAAACAAAAGCTTACTTATCGATGGTATAGATTTAAACTTATCCGTTATCAAGTGAATATTATGATGTACGTACGTACACTCTAACTATGTAGTTACATATCTATGAAACAAGTCAAGTAGGTGCAGCTCAAAACTATGAACAAGACAATATTTAAAAAAAATCACTCAATCACTTAGTGTGCTTACATTGAAATCGTGGTCCGAATCAAGAAACTTCAAAATACTTTTTAAAGTATTTTTTTTTCTATAAACCGTAACGGCATGTACTATATGTATCTCCACTCTCTCGAATTATTGCACTTATCGTATTTTACACGGTGCTTTGGGACCAAACGGTACTAAATCAGGTTAAAAAAAATATATTTTGTTTCTTTATAGTTGTTAAAAAAACTTTATGTAAATTGCATTAACGGTTCGGCCATTTCTATGAATTGAACATATCCCGTGTCCAATGATTTGGTCAATTTTCTACGAATCTGCCAGTTATTTACGAAAAATGCTAACCTTAACTTTTGAGTTACTAACATCGCTCACAGAAAAAAACGCTTTTCAAAAAATATTTCACTAAATGAATCTAATTAACTAACTAAAATAGTCAGCTTCAAGATATACCTCTTTGTAAGTATGTGTAGCTCCAACACTAAAGAATCATTATGATTATACACCCATTCGCTGTAAGATCTAAAAAGAATCACTTTTAATCGTCATAAAAACTCTGAATTTTTCACGATCGAGTTTACACCCGGTGGTGAGACTTATGACGACTTAAAACAAATGAAACACTCAATAAAACAAAACTGGGTCTCCCGCAGCTGCCCACAGGAAGGTTACTTAAAAACCAGCAGACATCGTCGGCTTAGCCAAAAATAGCCACGACTCGCCCGCATACCTTGCAGAGCTTAGAGTTTAGGAATTTATAACGAAGTTTATACTCACTTATTGTTACTTTGTACCATTGAATTTTAACACGTCTGTCTGTCTTTGTATTTATTTGTTTAATTTTTTTAGTTTGAGCGAACAGAATGAACTAAATAGGTACCCTAAACTATTGTGTTTAGAATTGAGATATTGAACATCGACGCCAATCAATCCTAAATGGGAGAGTTCTTGCTAATTGAATTCTTTTAGACAGTAAAATGTTTCTTATCCCCCATCTTTGACAAGCTGTCTATAACGTAAATAGAGAAAACTATTTAACCTTTTGCTAAAATATTCTCTATTTTTGTCACTTCAATAAACTGTAACAGTTTATTTGAGTTGACTGTTTTCGTGTTGTAAAATATTAAGTTTATAGTTTTAAAACTAATGTCTTTGGCGTAAGTTGCACAATAATTTTCTTATTGAGTTTATTCATAAATTTGAAGCATAAAGTTGATTGAATGAATCAAAGTATAATTACTTTCAGTTTTATAGCATTACTTTCTTTATAAAAAATCTGGAAATTCAGCTGTTTCTCTTTTATTATTTCAGAAAACAGTAATTCATTTTAATTATTGAATGAAGTGGACGGTTATCAATACTAAGGATATTACCGTTATCGTAAAAAAATACGATAACACTGAAACAATAAAAATACCGTGTTGCTGACCGTATCAATCGAGCATTATCGATAGTAGAGTCCGCATAGTTTTCATAAAACGATAATAAAACCAACTTTTTTAGAAATTATCGATATCAATTGACGTCAAAATCGATAACAAATGATAAATGTGTAACTCACGGCCACAATGAAACCAAAATACGCAAAATAAATGATATTATTCACACAAATAGTATCGATACGACCTTTAATACAGGTGTTTACATAAAAACTTAAAACAACAATTTTCATGAATGTCAAGTTACTCGACAAGATCAAATCGAAAATTGCAAAATAATACCTTCGTGTGAGAAGAAGCTGGCTGGTCCGATAGGTCACACAAAAATCCTTTTTTTAGAAAAAAAAAACACAACACTTCGCGGATCGCGTTGTATCGTTATCGATAGCGGGCGAGCGAGTGATCACTACACACGTGTGCTTGATACGAGCGTCGCGTTCGAACTGACGACGGCTCTTACTTGCTTGACATACAGGACGCGTGCCTGCGCCTGCGCTGGGTACCGTCCGCAAAGGAATCCTTGCAATTTCAAGATTTATCTTAATTGTTTTTGTTTCGTCGCTTCAGCTGAACTGCGTTTTGTCTACCGTCCTTGGAACTCGAGCTGCGAATTGAAATGTTTTCAAGCGTTTGATGTTTTAAATGTGTTTCGAGTTTTTTTTAGCAATCAATGTTTTAAATGTTGGAAATTCAATATTTTAAATTAGGTTACAAGACAAGATTTAAGGTTATGTTTTTGGAAGGTATTTTTCTCCGAAAATATTTTGGGTTGAAACAAGAAAATTAAGTTACTAATTTTTTTAACCTATTTCGTCCCACTGCTAAGCAAAGGTTTCTCACAAAGACTCTCCCTCCGGCCCTCCTCTCACCATCTCCTTTCAAAGGCGTCCAGATCCCGCTAACTAAAAAAAGTTGCAATAACTGTGACACTTAAGTATGACTGTATTCTGACTAATTTACAGTCAGAATTAAAAAACAGTCATAAACTAAATATTTTATAAACCGTAACCACAAAGGCTGTAGTTTCCACACCCATACATTTTCTACCCAGTACAGCTAAGTAGTACCCAGTATGGAAACAATAACATGGTACTTTCACATGATTGTCAACGAGACCTCGGTACAAGTTGCTATGAAAACTCTAAATTGAAAATAAAATAATGATTTTCTTCAACACAGTTTTATAAAACTAATCAGTTTTCTTATTTTTTCAGCATCCATTAGACATACTATCGTATCTTACATTGTGATCGCTTCTAAGTGAGAAAAATCTGGTTTTTCGTACAGGGGGCGGTTGTACAATGGCTCTGTAGCTACTATTTTCAGCTCTAACTTTGTTCAGTAGCGCTGTAAGAGTCGTCATACGACCACCAGCATACAGGCCATTCGAAAAAAAAATTCAACTCTAATGAGCATATTGAGATTTTTCATTACTTTTTTGACATAATTTAAAATTAGCATCCCGTACTTAGTTGGTGTATTTGATGACGAGAAAATAACTAAATAAAGCCCACGTACCATTATAAAATAATATTTCTTCTATTTTACACCTAAAAGTCGACACAAAGTCAAAGATTCTATTAATTCATAAACTATCATCAATTATCAATAAAAAAAAATCATCTGTGTCATATTTCACTACTGGGCAAAAGCAAGTAATTCCCTCCAACTTAAATTACATCATATACTTAACATAAAAATGATCTGCAGAGCCTATCGAAGTGTTTCTCTTATGTCTTAACCCCTTACTGATCGTAGGCCGTTATACCGTAACGTGTAATATCTCTTCTATTGTAATCGATTAGAAAATACGAGTTAAGGTAACGGCACCTGTTTCCGTGGTATTTTCACTAAAACTCGAAAGGATATCAAATATTAAGCATTTACTGTACCTTTCTGAAGGTTCGGTTTCTGTTATCAGAAGCTCTAGTGTTTTTACTTTCGGAAACTACTTAAGTTTTGATGGTCCGACCTATATTTCTATTTAAAATTAAATAAAATATAAATCAAGTCGAAATCGCCCAATTCCGATGCAAAAATCCGTTTTCCGTGGTATTTGGTACCTAATTGCGTGGTATGAAAAATGTATACGAAACGACAGTAACAAACTGATAAAATAATGTTACAAAGATTAACTTGATTGTTTTTTAGGAATACAGGTCATTTTTGGTGGTAGTACTATTATTATTTAATAAATGCTATTAATATTATAAATGTAAAAGTTTTGAAATACCTCTTTGGATGTTTGTAACTCAACCTCTCACACGTCAGCGGTGTCAACTTAGCTAATATCTTCCTCCTGTGATTGCAAACCCGGATAAATACACAAAGTGCTGATAACGGGAAATTTCCCCGTGTGATAAGTTAAAAAAATACTTTTACTGTTTCCTAAGCACACACACACATACACACACACATTACACATTAACACATTATTAACATTATTATAGTATTCCACATTATAAATACGACATTTCGCGAAGAAATAAAACCAAGCGTGCAAATGGTACAAATATCAGCGCAAGACTGAAGCGTGGTCGACGCGTGCAAGGCAAATGAGTGTCGGTGCCGACGAAGGAAACACCGCCAAAGTCGCCGGCGGCGCGTCAAAGACACCGCCGCCACGCGTCGCTTCGAGGCGGTGCCTTTGACACTTTTGTCACTCGTGCCGCCGCCCTCCACAGTGCGATTCGAAAGGCGGCTTTGCTTTGACGGCATTTACAAAGAGTGTCTACCAACCCACAGCTGTGAAGACAAAAAAATCATGTTTCCTAATTTCCAGTACCTACTAAAAGCCAAAATTTTTTATATACCTATCATTCTTAATGTTAGCTGATGCCAAATTGTTTAAACTTTTGTTAAAGATTAACTTCTTAATAAAACATGCAGCCAAATGTGTGGTAAATAAATATTTTCGTAACATAATTTTCTATACAACCAATAAACAAAATACATAAGTAGGGTACTTTTGATGTGTTATAACTCGTAAAAATTATTAAAAAGTATACCTCGAAATAAGGTTTTAGTCTCAATCGACTATTTAATTTGTCAAATCTATCGTTAAAATCACAAAAACCTAATCCCAGTTTGTGAAATTCAAAAATAAAAATAGGTCTTTCAAATTGCTATTCCGCGGTATATTTTTCACATACCTTGGAATCAGGTACTAGGTGAAATATTTGACCCTTAATGCCGTGGTAATTTCAATATGTAATTTTACCTCATTATAATTAAAAAACCACTTAAACATGTATTACATACGGTAAAGAATATACTTCTTTAGATAATTTAACACTAAAAATCAAAACCTAGAACAAAAAAAATCAAAATAAGCCTTATTTAAAAAAGCTTGCTTCTCTCGTGCACAGAGGCAAAAACGTATGGAGAGTGCACTTGGACCAGCCACCACTGCGAATTTAGCCAATTATTTTGGAATGTAAGCCCCGTTCTAAGTCTCGTTTTTAGATTTATATACTAAAAAATATATTTCCTAATGACAAATAACTTTTGCAACAAAAAAGAACCTAAGAATCAGAAGTAAATGCTGTTTTTCTAAATTCCACGGAGAAAGGTGCCACTTTTGGAATACCACGGATTTGGGTGCCTTTACCTTATGTGCGAAGCGTGCCGGAAAAACAGGCACTAATTGACAGACTTATTAGTAGTTTCTAATAATTGTGAGTGCTGGTGATCCAATCAAGTGTGAGCACCGTTTAGTAATAACTTTGTCTTTTTGTGACACTGAGAACACAGAGCATGATAGAGTTTTCATAAAACTTTCATTTTCAAATACTTTCACCACCTAAGGAAATACTTAAATAAATAGTACAAATAAAACTATCATTTCAGATACTTACCGATTGTTTTATTACTTCTGATTTTCACAAGAGCCAAACTTATTTCAAATTACAAAAACAACAACAAGAACATAAAAATGTTTCTTAGCTATGGACAAAATTAATTTGAAACCCCTATATTTAGTACAAAACTTGTTTTAACAAATTCTGTGAAAATAAAATGGAACGCCAACAATAACCAACCTGATAAGCGATTGATGGTAATTTTAATGCAACTATTTTTAGAATGTGAATAACCAACATAAGAATACTTACCAAATTAATTTATAGAAAATTAATTTAAACTTTTTTATATCAGTAATAAATGGCATAAAAATTTTTTTATGAAAACAATTTTTTTGGGTCGAAACGGTAATTGTGTTGCAAAGGGTTAAACTTATAACTTTCGTGAGCTGTAAAAATAGATTTTTTTATTTAATTTACTATATTTTTATTTAATCTATTTAACGTTCTAGTTTATTTAATCCATGTTATTTATTCTTAAATTTTATATTGTAAAACTTGAACTATTTCAAAAAAGTCATTACCGTTTTATGCACCCTGTAAAGTTAACAAATATAGGTTTCTTAGTATTAAACTCAAGGAATCCAGTGCTTATTATTCAGCTAAGCCTGCACGTGAGTGATGTTGGGCGGGCGGCGGCGGCGCGGAAGCGCTGGGCGCCTGGGCGGGCGGCGCCTATGGTATTAATATTAGGCATTTACTAGTACTAATGGTACTCGTGACTGATTCAAGTTAAGAACATAAAACTTTACACATTTACGTCTGAATAACATTGTTATATTGACTTAGCCTAAACTAACTAATCAATGTAACCGAAGAAAATAGTCCACCTGATGTTGAGCGGTTTCTTCTACATTACAACACTGCATCAAGTAATACTGCACCTACTTGCTGCCACCAAGTTGTGGCGCTCTGATTCCAAAGAACTAATTCCTCGACTTGGTGGTGGCAGATTCTAGGTGGCAGCCGGTGGCAGATTCAGGATTTTAGTTTAGGATCGCTTGGCCCATCTATTTAGGGCTTCCCTGACTTATCCTGGTCCACTCTTGAATAAATAAATAAATAAATATTCAGGGACATTTCACACAACACCCTCTAGTCCCAAACTAAGCAAAGCTTGTAATATGGGAACCAGATGGCTGATAGAATACTTATATACGTTTTTTTTGTAAATACATACTTATAATACATAGTAACACCCAGACATAGAACAAACATCTATGTTTTCCACGCACAAATGTTTGTTCTTGGTGGGGATTGAACCCACGACCCACAGCACGGAAGGCAGAGCTATTACCGACTGAGCCCAGACCCAGACTGGGATCTTGGGGGCCTAACCTTCCCTCCCAGATTAGCTAGTGGTGGCAGCACTGGGGCAGCACCAAACCACCATGTAGTTGTATAATTTATAAAGTTCGGTAATGGCTCTATTGAGCTTAAAGAGCTCTACAAGTTGGTACCTACTTACTTCTAATTACTTCTAAAGTTCCAATGTCACAATGTCAATGTCAATGTGACAGGCGTCACAGCTCAGTCGGTAACGGCTCTGCCTTCCGTGCTGTGGGTCGTGGGTTCGATCCCCACTGAGAACAAACATTTATGCGTGGAAAACATAAATGTTTGTTCTATGTCTGGGTGTTACTATGTATTATAAGTATGTATTTACAAAAAAAAAAAGTATTTAAGTATTCTATCAGCCATCTAGTTCCCATATCACAAGCTATGCTTAGTTTGGGACTAGAGGGTGTTGTGTGTAAAGTCCATGAATATTTATTTATTATTATAATGTAGTCATACATTGGAACTTTACTTTGTAAAAAGGATCATACAACCGCTAGGAAGCAGGCCGTAGTTTGTTGCCCGTTCTTGTTGTCTCTGGTCGCGTGGAACTGGCATCTAGAATCACCTAGTTATAAGAGGATTCTAAATGATCCTTGTGATTTTATTGAATGAAAGAGTACTTAATGACTTTGAATTTAAGTGACTTTTTTGTTTAAACTAACCGGCATTAAGGGCGTCTTGCACCAGAATAACTAAACGTGTTTAACAGCTAAATCGATTTAAATCTGACGTATTTGTATGACTTGACAACTCGCTAAATACTATTTAAGAGTTAAACGCGTTTAGCGATTCTGGTGCAAGCCGCCCTAAATAAATAAATATTCATGGACATTTCACACGACGCCCTCTAGTCCCATACTAAGCAAAGCTTATAATATGGAGACTATATGCTGATAGAATACTTATATACTTCTTTTTTCATAGAGTATGATAATATGATGTTGGAACAGATCAATAGTAGTGGTCAGCGGTGATGAGGTATGAGGTGTCGTGACTGCGAATAGCTTCCGTATGCTGCGAGTCACGTGACTCATGGTACATTCCGGATATTTTCATATGTGGAGCAATGAGCTTTCAAATTGTTGTTGAAAAAAAGTCGATAGCGAAGCGCTACTGCAAAAATGTATGGAAATTGTCACGTTACTTTTTGTTCATAAATTTTAATTTATATTGGTTTGATTACCTACTTAGGATTATTGAAAAGTATTTCAAAGAACCCATCAAACAGTAGGTAGGTATCTAATCTAAATCGATGATTACTAGAAAAAATGTTTTTATGTGGGCCGTTTTTCTCTTTTACTCTTTTTTCTTACAAGCTTTAAATTCCCGTTTCGACCCAATATGGTACTCTTTCTTTTTACAAGCTTTTGAAACTGTTTTTGATTCGCTCCAACTGAGTGATGGATATGAAAATGTGATGATATCTTATCTACAAATCTTCTTGACGTAGCTTGCTTACTCAATCTTCACCGATTTTCAGTCACTATTTGGATGGGTGACCGCTAGTGGCAGTTACATCTGAGCATACTTCCGTGCTTCGGAGGGCACGTTAAACTGTCGGTAGCAGTCGTTAAACCACGGTGGAGGCCTTAGGGCGGTCTAAAAACCCCGTCACTAGAATTGGCCTCTAACTCATGCGAACAAATAAGCTTCGTCTTTTTGCAACCCGTATGTTGGTGAAAAGTGTCTATCATAGCCCATTCCTCTGAGATAACTGGGTTATATGAGAAGATTTTTTTTTCCTAACAGATAACCGTGGTTATCTACGAGGAAAAAAATCCTCTGATATAACCAGTTATCTAGTCTTGGTTATAGGTACACAGCACAGGCCATTGACTGACAAAGTGATGCAAAGCGCCAGTGTTGGCAAGGCTCCAACTCTTCATCATGTCGAGGTTAGCTTAGCTAATTAGCAACATAATTATTATTATGTATCCCCCTGTTCCTAACAGGGTGACAGATTGGACTTTTTAAATTTTAAAATTCGAATCTGTCGCCCTTCTACAAAAACAGCGACAGATTGGACATTTTTGTCCAATCTGTCGCTTAGGGTGACAGATAGGAATAATTCTAAATTATGCGGCTATAGTCATATTTTATGTGATGCTAATGTTTCATATTTTGACTGTTTGTTTGATGTTATTATATAGTAGCCATTTTTTTTCTAAACAATAAAACAATTACTATGTAGAGTTATGCCACAGATAATAAGTGAAAACTCTTTTAGGCTTTTTCGTGCTATACTTCCTGTTTATACTCTTATTTAATAAGCTGTTTGTTTTCCACATAAAATAAAAAATAAAATAATTATATTTATTTTAATAATTTATGGGCAAGCTTTTGATCGCGATCTCACCTGATGTTAAGTGACGATGCGGTCGACGATGTAGCATGCTTACTAGGAACTTACCCTGCTAGGTAGGTGTGAACCAAAATAATTCATTCTGAAAATAAAAGGGAGACCATTTTTTATCTTTATCTCTGAATAACATTTTTTGATAAATGGATCACTTAGATTTAGATAATTAATTCTATGTATAATCGTAGATTTTAGCAATTAATTTTAATTCTCAATACTCAATACTTTATTGCGTTCATGTTGTACAAAAGGGTCTTAAATATATTTATGCTACCAACATGAGCCCAGTTAGGGCACGACAATTTAAAAATGGTCACTAGGTATTTTAACCATATTACTAACATAATTATTAAATAACATATTTATATTCTTTAGGTATCTACTATAACTATTTATATTTTTTTAACATCCTTTTACTGACAATGTAGACATTTTCGTTTTTTTTTTTTAAATTTTATACAACTAAATGATGGAACAAACCGATAGTCCACCTGATGTTAAGTGGTAACCACTGCCTATAATGCATTGCCTCACTGAGCACGTCCGCTGAGAACGTGCCCTATTATTTATTAATTTTAAGTGTACGGAAGTCCATCTTTAGTAACCAGTAACACAAACATTGTCAATATGCTAAACAAAGCTAATGTTTAACAGTTAGTTTTGTGTCACTTCTGAATACGGCTGTTTACCAACACACAAATGGTTGGTTACCGTAACTATTGGTTTAGATAACCAATACAATGTCCAATTTAGTAAAACCGCATCACATTACATTTTTAGATTTTGTGGCAGTTATATCGACTAAGCATTTTATACTGGGGCCTCAGTTCGGTAGAGATTTAACGTTGATTTTACGAAAATGACGTTGAAAACTCCTGTCAGTGTCACCAGTGGGTGAAACGAGTTTTCGGCCGAGAAATGACGTTATCCCTATTAGAGTAAAATCTCTGCCAAACTGAGCATAAGGCCCCATTAAATATTTACAAAGAAAATACGACCTAAAAAAATCCAAGCTGGTCAAATCCAAGGGATATTCAAGGATGATGGAATAAGCCACGGCCCACTCTTGCGGTACCTGCTGCCTATAACGATGCTTCACTGAGCACGTCCATTGAAGACATGCCTTGTGATGCATTGAACTACGCCCATCACTTTGAGACATAAAGGTGTTAAGTCTTATGTGCCTGTAATCCAAGGGGTGCTAAACCAGATGGTTAAAAAAGTGATGACAATGTACACGAGTAAATAACTGCTAATAATTGAGATTAGCAAGTTCTCACGACAAAGTGACATGATCTAAGTATTTACAACTTTCTAGCGTTTATTCAGATCCCAATATACCTTTTTGTTCAAATTGTTTGAAGAAAGCCTTGTAATGCTACTTTATCGCTAGATATATTATTGTAGTTTAAATAGACATACTTAACTCTTAATACTTTTGATACCACAAAATGAGTAATTTTAGCATGAAGATGGTAATTTTAGCGACGTTATTTGTTCTCGTTTGCAACGATTTGTAGATAAACTCAACTAACTGTTTCATGTGTACTAATTTTGTAAATAAATTTACTTACTTTCCTACTTTCACAGAGAAAAAGAGACAGAAAAATTTGAGTCGTTTAAAAAAAAAATTATACGTATATCACAGTCATGTATCTACTCTATGTTATTAAAATAAAATAAAAATAATAGCAGTTTTTAATAATAAAGGAGCCATTAAGTAATGTATTTCCACATTATTGTTTGATAAATCGTAGCTAATTAATTATTTTTAGGTATTTTTCACTGTAACTGGTATTAACTTGTGTTTCTACGCCAAAAGTGATAAAACGTGATATGTCATGTTAAAAACACCCTCTTACCATGCCTGCATGACATGTCTACTTAAGGTGAGTACGAGTACACTCTACCCACGTTAGCTTTCTACAAAACGAGGTCTAGGCCGCGAATTAAATGCTAAATAATAAAATCATATGGGCCATTGAGCATTATCCTTTTTAGGGCACGAAATCTTGGCAAAATCTGAACTGATTTGGATGTAGGTACTGGCGACGAAGTTGGTACAAAAAGTGACGGTACAAAATAATTTATAAGTTTACAAAACTAGGAAAACCGACTTCAATTTGACTACCGACTTCATTATCAGATGATGATGGCAGTTCTTTCGTATACGTGGATGTCATATTTTTTCCAGTTATTTTTATTTATAAGCCAAATTACTGAACCGATTTTGATGAAAACTTTATGGGACTAATCTGGAAGTACATTCTTTCAGATAAAAAAGAATTTTTCAAATCGGTTTATAAATAACTGAGTTCTGAGGTAACATTAAAAACAAATACAGCCAAATTAAGATCCTTCTCCTTTTTTGAAGTCGGTTAACAATGACCATTCTGTATACCAAACTGATTTGGACTTGTCTCTGTCTAATCCTCAAGTCATCATGGGAAATACAAGGCGTGATGTCATTTATAAAAAAGTCTACCATGATTTTATAGAATGACGTCATATTGACACACGCATTGATCAATATTTTAACATAGGTATTACCTATATAGATGATACACGATGATGCTATAAATTCCCGCAAAAAATCCAGCCTTTTGTGTAGAGGTTAAAAAGGCCACATAATCAATATTCAGAATACATGATGTGAATTTAAAACACATTTGAGTTGTGCCTTTATTCAAATTAAAATATAGTTTTAAGGTAAAGGGTGTCACACCAAAACATGTGTTTTTTCAAGATTAATTTTATAATTTCTTGAGTACTACCATCGTATATACTAGTAAGTATTTATCAGCAATCTAGTTCCCATATTACAAGCTTTGCTTAGGTTGGGACTAGAGGGCGTTGTGTGAAATGTTCATGAATAGGTATTTATTTTATGACTTGCATGATCCTATGTTTTTCTTGGGGCTCAAGCGGTATTTCTAACCTCTAATTTAAAAAGGGGTGTTATAAGTTTGGGTCCTTGTCTGTATTTTGATTGTTCTGATAAATTCTCGTGTGAGTCTTTTATTAAACATTATTTATATTCCTACTACCACAAAGCATTTTTCCTTCAGGGAGGTATAAAAGTTAAAATTGTAAAGGATAAAAATAAATGGGTGGTTTATTGAGGGGAACTACTCGTTAACAGAATCGTAAAAATAACCAAAATTACTACCTACCCGAATTAACTTTTCTCCCCTGGCAGACCACCCTCTCGTATTTGGCTTAGGGCCTGTTTCACCATCCTTGAGTAACGCTATTCGTCAAACAAAAGTACATCCATCTTTGTTTTATCCCCGGACGCAAAAACGACGGGGTGTTATAAGTTTGGCGTGTCTCTGAGTGTGTGTGTGTGTGTGTGTGTGTGTCTGAGGCAACGTAGCTCCTGACGGATGAACCGATTTTGATTTTGTTTTTCTTGTTTGAAAGGTGAATTAGTCGGGAGTGTTCTTAGCTATGTTTGATGAAAATCGGTCCAAGATTCAGGGTTTTTTAAATTTTTTATTTAATTACTTGTTTACAAGTCTAAAGTAGAGACGGAAATATTTATACTGATGGATAGTGTAATCATGAGATGGTGAAATAGGCACTTAGTACTATTGTGATTTTATCTTTCCAATTCCACGAGTAAATTTTTTTTTCAAATTGACAACTTTCTGATCATCATCATCAATATCGGTCTGTAGAAATCTCAGTCCCACAGGCTGGCAGTCACAAGCAACGACAAGGAAATATAATAGATAAACGTCAATTTAAATGGTGTGTACAATCTCCCCCTTGTGGTTATTGGTCGTTGACTCCCTCGATAACCATAACATGACATGTGTGACCCAATTAGGATCGAGAAAAAATAGTAGAAGCTTTGTGTACGATTTATCGATATAAACATTCGTTTTTATGGTACGTTACTAATTTAGAATGAGCTGTTTAAAATGTTGTTTTGGGCCACATAAAAATGCGCATCAATTCTGAGTCACCCTTTACCTAGAGCCTTTTTTATTGATTGCCTAGTTTGGTATTATTAAATTCATTGTTTAGTTTACCTATTAGGCAAACAAATGTTTTTTTTATTAAGTATTACATTTAGATGAATTTTAAATTATTTCACTCAAATATTCAGCTCACTAAACTAGACTATGCGTGAGCCCATATTTTCATATAAAAATCAACGTATTTTTTCTGAAATCAACTATTTATGTTATCAAAAAATTAACCTAAAAAGTAAACACATTTCATATCAAGCTACACTGCAAAAATATGTCTTAGGTTTAACCAGACAATATAAAATCTACGTGGTCAAGACAAACTGTGTACGAATTGTTCCCTTCTGTAACGGTAACCTTGATCTGTCCTCCTAGATTAAGTACCTAAAGTTATTGGTCTCACACATAAATATACTTAACTAAATAAGTACAAACTTTTATTTCATAGTACGCAACCCAGTCCCAATAGTAGGTAAATATCAACCAATATTAAAGCAATTCTTTCCTCTATCCCATAACCTATGAATAAATCAAAGATGATTGTCCCCGATCTATTGAATAGTTCCATCTGCCCCAGTTGCAACTGTCCCACATCAGTTGACGAGATGGGCCGGATGCATAGATTAATAAATAGATGAGGATAGGCTATCTCCATTATTACAAACCTTTGCAATGACCAACAAAAAACTAAAAAGGTGCGCATTGAATATCATTTTGGTTTCATGATAAAGGTCCTTATCTGATGATGGAAAACTCTACCTAAATCTTGTCCCAAGCACTACTACAACGTACCTATAAGGACGTTAAGTAAGCTGCCCCGAAAAAATGAACCTGGCGGGAAATATGTTACGCCGACAAGAGCGTAGCTCTTAAATTAGAAGAAAAAGTGATAGAACGAACCGATGACCCATTTATTTTATTTTTTATTTTGTAATTATAATAGAGATGTAGCGAAGTTAGTTAGGTATATGTTGTCTTCTGTTAGTAGAGTAAGTAAGTATTTGTAAAAAGTGCGTGTCGCAGAGGCTGTGCGCCACTCCACTCTCGGCACCCCTGAAAACCAGCGCTAAAGGAGCCACCGTGCACCTTTAGCATTTGCTGAGTGGGTTCCTTTTTTACGCATGTTATCGTTTTATTATTAAGTAAATAAGTATGTAGTTATGTACCTTATTGTGTGTTGCGTAAAATAAATAATTTCTATTTCTATTTTACAGTAGAATATTCGCGCCTACGTAGGTATACGTGATTCTCTTACAACCCTTTTACATAGCTTACGAGTCATTCTTCTTGACTTACTGGCTCTGTGACTCAAAGTATCTTCTAAACAATATTTTTTTGCATCGTTCATCAATTGGACTGTACCTATTTAACCAACGTGTCCTTATACGGTAACAGAGGAACGCAAAACTCGCCCTGGATTCCATTGGATGCTAAATGGATGGCAAGTGGATTCAAACGGATTCTAGGCTAATCAGATCTATAAATAGTTGATCCCTTTGCCGTGTACGTGTGTCAACGCGGGTCAATATGAAACGTTTGACACAGTGTAAGTTATCTCAGAGAAACATCGCTGTTTTTCATCTGTCCTGTGTTAGCTAATAGCATTGTATACATCTAGTGGGCTATTCTGATTCATTAGGGAAGCCTTTTTTTCCGAAGAGGCTTTCCGAATGCATCAGACTGCCGAATGTTGTAGCGTCAACGCGCAGTGCGAAATCCATTGTTCTCTGAATATTAAACGTCATACATTGAGTCCCAAACACAGTACAGCGGTCAAGGCACATATTAGAATATTTTCTTGTTTCACATATTTAGAGCGTTATTTTTTTCAGTAGTCTTTTGTCTTACTTTTTAATGATTGTGCAGTTATCATACTGGTGTGCCTGAGCTATGGGACCTGCGCCGGCGCCACTGAGCTCCAATATGCTCACGTGAATGGGCCATTCATAGCTAATGTCAAGTGATCAATGAGATAGGTTCTTACTTATATCTCCTGAATTAATGAGGGAATCATCTGATAGCATGGTGGTCTACCGGTGGGCTGCATTGTATTCTATTTAAAACTGTGTAATAGGTACTTGTTTCTAAGGTTTTTAAAGAGAAAATCCACTATTTTGCCTTCAAAACAAACGACAGCTGACGTGAGGGATGACTCGATTCAATTCTATTTCGATTTATTCACTTGACATGACAAGGCATAAATAAGAAAAGAAGAAAAACCGTCACTTTCCATCAGGTGAGTAAGGGTGAGAGAGATGGTCTATCAAATGTAATAAAACAAACTGGAACGTGCTGGAATGGAAACAAGACAGAAACCAAAAATGTTCCGTTTAAACGTCAAAACTGTATAAACCGATAACCCCAGGACTATGTATTATCATGACCCAGGCACGCGACCGTATGGGTCAAGGTATGACCTTACCGCACGACACTGGCGACCATAGATACTGACGAATAACAGTACCTATCGAGAATAATGACGAGCTTTGACCACATCATTATGAATGGGACTAAAATAACTTGATACATTTCTTGTTACGGACCGTATCGTCTAAAATAAGCTAAATTCTTTGAATAATCGTCGAAGTGCATCATTTCAGAATGTTACTGAGTAATTGACTTGTGGTGAGGTAGGTAGTGTGCCTTTTCTTGATGAGGTTTTAAGACATTGAAATAAATAACTGTTAAATAAATAAATAAATATTCATGGACTTTACACACAACGCCCTCTAGTCCCAAACTAAGCAAAGCTTGTGATATGGGAACTAGATGGCTGATAGAATACTTATATACTTTTTTTTTGTAAATACATACTTATAGTACATAGTAACACCCAGACATAGAACAAACATCTATGTTTTCCACGCACAAATGTTTGTTCTCGGTGGGGATCGAACCCACGACCCACAGCACGGAAGGCAGAGCCATTACCGACTGAGCTGTGACGCCTGTCATGTCATGACGCCTGAACTGTAGTTCCTGGGACATGATTTTCAGTGTTCCGATCCAGTTTTGGAAAAATGGAACACTTATTTTAGATGGAGTAGGCTGGCCCAGCACCTTATACCATCCTCTCAGCCTAGTCAGCCTTATCCACAGGCAAAACAGTGCAATTACTTGTAGAGTTGACTAAGCTTCATGATGTGATTTTACGCACATAATTTTTTCTATTCGGAAAAACACCCTAAAAGGTTTCATGAATATTCTTTTTAACCCCCCACGCAAAAACGACGGGGTGTTATAAGTTTGACGTATCTGTGTGTGTGTGTTTGTCTGAGGTAACGTAGCTCCCGAACGGATGAACCGATTTTGACTTTGTTTTTTTTGTTTGAAAGGTGATTTAGTCGGGAGTGTTCTTAGCTATGTTTGATGATAATCGGTCCAAGATTCGGGGTTTTTTTTAATTTTAAGTTAATTACTTGTTCTCCAAGTTGTCAGTGACAGTACAGTACGTGAAGTTCAATGTCACACTTCGCCAAAGTGTCTGACCCTGCAGGTCGCAGGGCGCGCCCTATACGGGCAAACGCTCAAATCCGTATTTGGGCCGCTGACTGTGCCTACGAGCATGTCTGTGTCATTCACTTCCTAGTAACACGTGATGGAAGCACTGCTTCATCATGACACCGAGCTCGTACCTACGTACTCATAAGTATAGTTACAATGGATCTTTTTCCCTCTAACTAAAGTATGTCTGGATGTTACTATGTATTATAAGTGTGTATTTACAAAAAAAAAGTATATAAGTATTCTATCAGCCATCTAGTTCCCATATCACAAGCTTTGCTTAGTTTGGGACTAGAGGGTGTTGTGTGTAAAGTCCAAGAATATTTATTTATTTATTTATCTGCGCAGAACCCATTTTTAGGTATGCGCAATCGTTTGTTGCACCTAATTTCAGAGGGATAAAGATCCGTTGTGAGTGTTACCTACTTAGATGAGGTACCTGCCTTCTTTCAGCATTCTTAAAAAGTAGAAAATACAAAATACTTTTGAGAATTTAGCTTCGGCAGTATGAAATGGAAAAATCTAGCGGGCGGTATACCTAATTCATCTCGTGTAATTCACCCAGATGCACAGAGTACACTAATCAGCAGACTTATTCACCCTTTTATTTCCGGGTGCATAGGACATTACCTCAATGATTCCGATAGGAAGACTGAAAAACCTCTTTTTATGCTCTATCTAGGAGACAACCGGAAAGGATCCGTTTGATTCCGTCCTGACTAGGTATTCGGATTCATTTGGAAAGTCTTATCGGATCGGTATCGGAAACTTTCGGAGAATTCGATATTTGAAATCTCCTTCAATAGTTTCCGATACCAATCCGACAAGGCTTTCCGAATAGATTAGAATAGACCTACTGATTTCGGGAGGCTGCAGGTCTAGGATAGGATTTAGATGGAGTACGCCCTGTAAGTTCCCGAATGCAATATATATTCATTAATTTTGTTATGAAGTTTCGCCAACGCAAAAAAAATTGCCCATCCGTGTAGGCAGGCACCATAAACAATTACAACCTCCTAAAGCAGTCTTGATACTTTAAAAACATGATCGTAATGATTGCTTTAGCATGCGCTAATATGGTGACAATTATCGCCCACTAAGGTGCTTTTTGTGCGAAATCTTGCAAAAAAAATAACGAATTCTTAGGCTCTTTTTAATAGATCATTATTTATATGAAGACTATTAAATTAATTGTAGTTTTTATGCTGGTTTCACTCAATCTTGTCTATAATATAATAATAATATATTGGCTGTTTAGTACAATATTTCTAAACATACAGACTATATTGTCATGAGGCCATGCCTAACATGGTAATATTTTAAGTTTAAGTTATAGCAACATTATAATAGTAGAGAAAACCATATTTTTGTGTAATGGCAAGGTTTTCTTCCCTTCCTGTCTGGATTACTGTACCTAGCGGATTGTTTCTCTGACTTTATTTCAATAAAAACCCAAAGTATTAACTTTCCCACGCATTTTATTCCATACATTGGCAATTGTAGTGGTACCTATTAGAGTAGTATGTCAACTTGGCTAGGCTCTGCGTCTCCAGATTTGTCTAAATGTATATTTACCACAATAGTTGCCTAATTTCGCACATCTAGCAGATCAAGGCCTCGATTCGAGCCATTACAACAATGTAAACAGACTTGCCTTACAAGACAAGTGCTCTACGCAACATTTCAAGCACCCACTTTATAAAACACAGTGTAGTGGAGGTAATTTAGAAGATAAACGAATGTAACCAAGAATGAATGTAATGTATTTACAAAAAAAAAAGTTTATAAGTATTCTATCAGCCATCTAGTTCCCATATCACAAGCTTTGCTTAGTTTGGGCGTTGTGTGTAAAATCCATGAATATATAAAAAAAAAGCAACGGACAATATGCCCTAGTCTTTTCTTTTTTTTTGTTATACAATTAAATACTAGAACGAGCCGACAGCCCACCTGATGTTAAGCTGTTACCTCTGCCAATAACAATACATTGGCTCACTAAACACGTCCACTGAGGATGTGCCTTGTGTTGCATTGCGCTGAGCCCATCACTCTCTAACAATTTCTGATTAGTCTAATTTTTTAATGAAATTAGAAAAGTTGTTTCTTAAATCTGAAAATAAAATAGTTCTGGGGAATTTTTACCACTGAACTGCTCTTTTTCATGATCTGAATCACCCTGTTCAGGCTAAACGCATAGGTAAGGTACTCGTTCAGGAATCTGTATTAAAATATGAAACAGCCCAATAAAATCGGATGCCTTCAAAATAAGATCACCTTCTATATTTCCTGGACTGTGTCTCATGTCCGAACTCGTGGGCGACATTCCGGACAGTTTTGAAAGAGCTCCGTGCGCGAGATGCGAATGATTTGATAATAACCATCCTTAGACTTTTAATGAGATGTACCTACATACACTCTATACTAAGTATGCGAGCATCATCTTATTGGGAATGTTAAAGATGCAGAGATGAGCTTGCAACCCGTCACGTTTTATCAAACTGCATAAAACGTAACTGCACAACACTATAAAAACTATGTATGATGCCATGTTTATTTGGACGTGCCTGTGACTACCCTATTTAACATCCTCAAAGGGCCTAGAGAGCAAGGCATTAGGGGTCCAAGAGCGGCTAGGGGTCAATCCGTTTAAAAATCTCCGGGGTTATCCAGGGTTAGTTTCAAAATCCCTTGATTTTGATTTAGAATTAAGATTTTTTTTTGTAATTTTGACTAAAGGGGATTTTAAGACGTTTTGTCTCAAAATCCCCTGTGAGACTTTTTGTCTCAAATTCCCCTTTGAGCAAAATTACACTGTACAACTTAATAGTTACCAACAGAATATTAAAACCCGCAAAAAATCAATGCTAATCAAACAGTTAATCAAGTTTTTTGCGTTAATAGTTTACAAAAAGATATTATGAGCATGTGGGTGACGATAAAAATTGCATGTGGGCTGGATCTACGCTACACTTTTATAAAGTTCTTGTTTTGGTTGGTTTTATGCAATAGTGAGTCATATAAATTCAAAATGTTGGCTGCACGGAGAAGTAGACAGAGACAACCAGATTTTCTAAGATCGTAAAGAAATACTATGTTCACTTTTCAAAGTAGGTATTTGCGCTTTTTTCAACCAATACAAGCAGAAATATAAAAATATGGTTGAGTTTTGCAGAAAGCCGTCCCATAACAATTAATTACTTAAGTGTCTACAACTACCTACTAACATGCCTCTTGTAAGTACATTGATACAAAATACAAAAAGGTTTTTTTTTGGTTCAAAAAATAGACTACAACCCATATACTTCTACATACTTATTATTATACCTACTACCACATTACAATAACAGCACAATCCCTATGTACAGATACTTACTTTTATTAGATACTTAAGGGTGTAAAGTAAATGAATCCAACAGGAGATTTCTGGACTTTTTGTCCAAAGATCCCCTGCCGGCAGACGTAGGGGCTCGCATAGGGGATTTCTGGAATAAGCCAATAATTGCTCTATGGTTTTTTCTTTTTTTGAGTAAAAAAATTCTAAATACGTCATTCTTTGTATTAAAAGTAATTTATTTACTGATAATCTTCTTGTTTGGTTGACTGTACTCATTTACAATCTGTGGCAGACTGGCAACACGTGCTACTTCCTCAGTTAATCTTAATGTGTTGCATCCATTACAATTACACATTTTACTATCAAGAAAACACATTAATTTCAATATATTTAAATGCATTGAACAGTAAACTGCGTCGTTTGTATGCTTTTCAAGACGAGGGGTATTAGAAGTTTGAAGCCTTTGTGGTCTTTCCGTTGCGGATTCTGAAAATGGTGATAACGGTAGAATTTTTTTCTGTTATATCTAGGTACGTGTATCCTTATTACGTGTGCATAGAAATATATTTAAGTATTTTATTAGACCAGTGTTTTTCAAACTTTTTGAGACACCGCCCTCAAAAAATTCACGTGCTCATTTTCATTTTCATTAAAAACTCAAAACTATCATAAACAACCCGCGATTCAAGCAAGACCACTGATTTCATTGTCAAATGCAAGGATGCAGTCTCTTGTTGAACTACGAGCACCTAGCTAGCTACTTATATTTTTATTAATGTAGCTATTTTTTTGTCAAATGTGCTCCATTATAATAATTTCCATAATGTCCGTGACAAGAGGCGGAGTCCTTTGAGGTGACAATGAAAGGGCGGACAACGGAAATGGTTTTTATTTTATAATTTAGCAGTCGAGTTGAGGGGCGGTAGATGCATTGGTTGACGAAGATGTTTTTGACACGCTGATACCGGCCACGAGGCAAATAATAAATACCTACGGAGTAACCCTAGGTCCCTAGCGAAATAAACAGGGCAACTATGAGCTTTCGAGAGTAAAGAGTTTTAGCAACTTGTAAGTATCAGCGATTTGGTAAGTTTGTGTAGGCTATATTCAAACTCATGGATTATTTTTATAACAAAGCTTTATTTAAATACATTGCAAAAGTTTGACCTCAATCTAACCTGATGTTAAGTGCGGTATTCGATGTAGCAAAGCTTAGAAGAAACCTATTCACTCTCCTCTTAAAAACATTTAAATTTCAAGTGATTGGAAACACAGACGCCGTCAAAGAGTTCCACTCTTTAGCGGTCCTCATGATAAATGTTGAGGCGGCGCGCTTGGAGCGGACAGGTGGCATATCGACAGCTTTGGCACTTCCACTAAAAGATGAAGGAAACTAATAAAGCAATTTTCCTGTTTACAATGTTGTAATTGTAACAAATTAACATAACTAACGAGAACTTTAGATTAGATCTAAATATTCTTACATATAATTTGAGTTGGTGTCAGTTTCCCGAAAGGAACGCCCTTAGAATACTAGATCAAGTGAACAGGTGGACTTATGATGGATGGCACTAACAAGAAGTATACAGGGTAACTCTCAGCAATAGATGACGGACTGTGAATATTATCAAATTCAGTTTTTATAACAAACTAGCAGTTACCCGCGACTTCGTACGCGAATACCGTTTCCGTGTACATTATATTATCTGTGAGCGGATACTTCTTTGAGAAACTTGACATTACACCGAACTCGTACTGGAATGTCAAACGCTAGTCGTTAGACCAAAGAGGTAGTACTACGCCCTGTCAAACTGACGTGACATGACATGACAATGAAATCCTCTTGCCAATTGGCGCTGCTAATCCTTTTCATTCATTTTATCCTGTAGATCCTGTTAATTATTCGAGATAAAAAGTAGCCTATGTGTCAATCCAGGTTACGAACTATATATATGCCCAGATTCATCCAAGTTGGTTCAGTAGTTTAGACGTGATTGAAACACAAACATCCAAACATCCAAACACCTAAACTTTCACATTTATAATATTAGTAGGATAGGATAATGATCCAAATTTGAATTATAAAATCAATTTATTCAAACTTTATTGCACGTATCCAAATAACGATAAATTGAGTAACCACGTCAGTTAATAACCATAAATTGAACGACCACTGACACATCTAGCCTGTCTCAAGTTACTTAAACATTCCACTCCACTATTGAAATACATAACTTTAACGTACAACTGACATTAACATGTCACTCACACACCATAAGATGGTGAAATAGGTACTAAAGTCTTTAATTGTATAAAAAGCTTATAAAGCTTATGATTATGATTACAGGAATCAATGACGTGATGCTGGCAATTTCCAGGACGATTATCATAAAAAACTAAAAAAATTAAGAAATCTCTTTGCTCAGATGTCATACAGAATCACCATTTTTCTCAGTTGACTGTACCAATCTAGGGTTGACCCTAGGTTTGTTGACGTAGACAGTTTGTTACAATTGGTCAATTGTAACAAACAGCGCTGTCGCAAACCCTGACAGCTTTCATTGTGAGATAGATTTACAGAACGCATTCCATTTTACACCTTTTAACAGTTTTAACTAGGTCGACACTCTTGCATGACTCGCCTGATCTTGACTACGTAAAAAGCGACAGCAACAGCGATAATTGCTATGAATCGTGAATGAAACAAAGCAATAGAAAAAAGAATTCGTTGATCGAACTGATTCCTAGATTACTTCAGTCGCAAATCTGTCGCAAGATTCATTATAAGAGGGTAGAAGTAGATAACCACCTGCCGGTCAGTCGCTTACTAACGACAGTGGACAATTATTATTGGTGATAGAAAAGTCTTGGTTTCGAGACTTTTCAGGTCTCGAAGACGAGACAGGCGTTGAAGACCTTCAGGGAAACGAAATTAGAAAAATTCTACGAGGAAAATGTTAGGTTTTCTTCTACCAACCATTTCGAGAGTGTGTAAAAAGTTTGAGAAATCTATGATTCGTATTTTTTTTCCAGAAAATGATTAGAGGCTTCTTCAAATAAGTACCTAGCTTATTAATTAATGATGATAGAAACAAGACCTCAGTTGGCACCTCTGAAACTGGAGAAGGGACGGACTTCGCTGTTTTAATTGGTGTTGTTAATTGAACGACCTATTAAACAATTGCCTAGGAACGTAGCTCTGGATGGAAATAAATGGAAATAAATGGAAATAAATATGGAAATAATAGAAAACTGTTAACTTAAGACCTTAAGACCTTCATGGTATTTGCATACACCGCTCGGTTCCTCGGGTTAGTCTCAAACTCCCCTTGATTCTGAATCAAGGGGATTTTGACTCCAAAAGTCTTAAAATCCCCTTTGGCCAAAATCTGTATTTTAGCGGTCAGGTCAGCCCAATATGTGGCTATCGGTGACCCCTCACTTGCCTTCTGCTCCGAGCGCAGAATACAGAAATGTTTCCTCATCAAGTACAAGAAGGGTTTTTTGACAAGTACAAGAAGGGTTTGAGACTTTTCGATAGAACGATTACCGGCTTTCTCTCGCGTTTTGAAAATAGAATGAACTTGTAGTTTTTTACTTGTCATGTGGACCATAATTTATTTCTTTTACCTTTTGTCAAACAGAATTTGTACTTATTGCTATAAAACTCTTTGATAAGTAAATAGTAAATTTTTACGACAAAAAAAGTAAGATACTAGTAGTCACAACGGATCTTTGCCCCTCTGAAGAATCTGCACAGAACCAATTAACTTTTCCGCACAACTGTACATGCACAATCGTTAAGAAGTCAGAAGGTACTTGCACTTTAACTAATTCCTAGTGTTGTCCATATTCATAGTGTTATTGAATATCTTCTGTGAATAACAATGAAGGTATCCACGTCACATCACTAGTTATATGGAATTGTATGGAATATGCATGGAGGTATGGAAGTGTTTAGTATAGATTAGTAGTTACATGCGCAGAAAATAATAGTTACCAGTTTCGACTTTCGTTTCAGTTTAAATTGTTCTTTGAAGTTTTTTGTAATTTTTCGTCAAAATAAGCTCGATTGACTTTACACGACGGATCTATATCCTTTTATTATTATTATAAAGCTTTTTATTTCCACATACTTAACAATTACAATTTTTATACTTAACATATTAGCATCTCTAAATTATCCTATTTGTTAGTGATGGATGTGGATCCCTTGAGGGTAAAAGCCTCCTCCAAACGTCTCCAGCTGTCCCTGTTCTGGGCAGTAGCTAGCCACCTGCATCCAGCAATTTTTATTAGGTCGTCGGCCCATCTTTGTTTCGGTCTGCATCCCTCTGAAATTAGGTGCAACAACGATCGCGTATGTACCTACTGTTGTGCGGAAAAAATCACCTAAGTACCTTTTTTTTTTAATATAATATAGAATGTCCTTTGGCCACAATCTCACCTGATGGTAAGTGACGATGTGGCCGACGATGGAGCAGGATAGTCTAGAAGACACCTATTCACTCTTGCCTTGAAAAGACCCAGATTATATTTCTCAGGAAAGACAGAAGACGGCAACGCGTTCCATTCCTTGGCAGTTCGCATAATGAATGTAGATCCAAAACGTTTGGTGCGAATGGGTGGAATGTTTACCAAGTATGGATGGTATTGTGCCGTGCGTCTACTTCTACCTTCGATGTGACCCAAAAATCAGTTCTGCGTAGATAGGTACTTCAGAGAGACATAGGTAAGGATCTGTTGTGTTGTGATTACTATAAACCATGCATCCAGACACCATTAAGATTTTTTGACAAATTATCATTGAGCTGCGTCAAATACTGACATTGATTTAGCGCATACATACTATTTGGTAATCTACATCGGGGGGAGGCCGGACCGGGGTTAGGCAATACCAACCCAATAATTTATAAGTTAAAAAACTAGAAAAACCGACTTCAATTCGATTACCAGCTTCATCATCAGATGATGATGATGATGACAGTTCATTGGGAATGTTCTAGTCACTATAAACACCACTTAAAAGTCACAGGAAAGCAAAATACGCAATTTCGTGCACGTGGTTGGTGTTGATTCTTTAGAGAAACAACTGGTGGGTTTTTGCTTTTCTCCAATTAAATGCGGTTTGAATGTACAAACTGGGTTTATTGACAAATTTAGAAAAATGTTAAAATTTAGGTGTGCACAAAGGGTCATCGTTGCTAGCAGTAAAATGGTAGGCGCTACGCCGCAACTTGGCATATTGCATCGTTGCTAGCAGTAAAATGGTAGGCGCTACGCCACAACTTGGCATTTTTTTTCAGTTATTTCTATTTATAACACAAACTACTGAACCGATTTTGATGAAAATTAAATGGGACCAATCTGAAAGTATATCCTTTCAGATCAAAAAAGAATTTTTGAAATCGATTCATAAATGACGGAGTTCTGAGGTAACAAACATTAAAAAAAAAATAAAAAAAAAAATAAAAATAAAAAAAAAAAACATACAACCGAATTGAGAACCTCCTCCTTTTTTGAAGTCGGTTAAAAAATGTATACTTGAGCTTGAGTCATGTTTCTTCGAGTTTTTGTGAGCAGTCACCCACCGTCATGGCCACAAGTGCACTTGCAGCCTTATTCGTAACATTACCTAGGTATTCGTAACATTGATAATTTTTCCTGGCGCCATTGCACATTAAAATCCATATTTATTCAGTGCACTTGAACTGTAAGTGTGTAAGTGCAATCGTAAATAAAATAAAATTATAAAGGACATGTTTGAAGAGATCAATGACCTCGTTAAGGGTCGGTCTTCAATGTAAAGTAATATGACTATATGATTTGTCTTTGGTGATTCTCAAACGGTGAAAGAAAACATCGTGAGGAAACCCTTGGCTTAGTCAGCTGGGCACGTATTGACCTTGTCTGTCCTGTGGATATCGACTAGGCTGAAAGGATGGTATAGTTGCTACAAGCCTACTCCATCTCAATCATGTCTCAGGCACTGCAGCCTCCCGTACATCGGGGCATGGGTAATAAATTGGTCCTGACACTGTATAAATTATCTAGATTAGATGCAAAGGTCTGAAGTTTGAATTAAACCTAAAGTATTTGAATTTTTTTTACATTTGAGCACAGTTTTTGATATTATTCCAGTGATGGGCGCAGTGCAATGCATCACTAGACACGTCCTCAGTGGACATGCTCAGTGAGGCAATGCATTGTTATAGGCAGAGGTAACCGCATAACATCAGGTGGGCCATCGGTTTGTTCCATCACTTAAGTGTATAAACTTGGAACTGGCACCTAGAATCACCTAGTTATATGAGACTATTCTAAATGATCCTTGTGATTCTATTGAATAAAGAAATTTTGACTTTGACTTTGACTAAACAAAAGAAAACCAAAGAGTAGGTATGTCGGCAGATCTTTGTATAGTATTCCGAGAAAAGACTGCAGGCTGCCTCTAATGTACCGAAATAGCGCCATCTGTGGTGTGTATGTTGCGTAATGTGACACTGGGACAGGGCTGTCACACAATCGTAAACATTTTATTTCTATTAGATACTAGTTGTCCGTGACTTCGTGCGCGTGTACCAACATAAAAAGGTATAAATGACATAGAATGTATTTTTTGGTTCAGAGACGTCAAATCTACATCCTTGATATCAATTCAAATTCAAATTCATAAAAAACATTCAATAAAACATTGTTGTATTGTAATCCAGAAAAAGAGAGAACAATTTTCATGCGACCACGTTATAAAATTTCTCCGAGAGAAGAAAATTGACAAGGGCCTCTAGGATTCATACTAGAGGTAAATGTAAATTTAAATGGCTTCAGACTGACTTTGACAGTAAATTGATTTGACAGTTCAAAAGCTTTAGGTACCTACATTTAAAACGATTTATTAAAAGGGTCAATTTTATTCAATTTACTCTACCAGAGGTTGAGAAATGGGTGTCTGGTTATGACAGTTCATTTGTTAGCTTAGCTTTAGCGACCTGATAAGTAAATTCATAAAAGGGTTGTCTTTTGGGTTAACTTTTATCTAAACTTTTGTTTTTGTATCCTTTAAAAAAATCTGGCGAAAAATATAAGAGCATGTTTAAAAGTATGACGAAATTATAAGGAGTCTTAACAGTAATTTTTCAGAATCATGAAAAAAGTAAGTAAAGTAATTTTTTTTATTAAATAACTTAAAAAAAAATTACTATGCTTACAACACCCAAAATGTACTCGCGCGGTAGGTACCTATACTTTTATAAATCGCCCTCTGTTGATTCTTTTAATTACCTATTACATTAATTTGTATTTCGACAACCCTAAGTATACGCTTGAAAGCTCCGAAACGGATATTCCTTAACCTCATAGGGATATGTTTACGTTTTTAGCTTTTATGTTCATGAATAGTTTGTCTGACGAAATTATGTTGCGTTTTATAACTATTTTATGGTGAAAAATAAACAGGGGTGATGAGGGATTACTAAATTAATTTTAAAGTGAAATGTTTTTCAATCGGCTCGATATTTAAAAATAAAGTGGCCGTTAAAAACTACTGCAGCCGGGGATATTCCAATCTCAGTTGAACTGCAAATTTGAATTGCAAAGTTTTAAATCATGGTCAGTTCATACTAACTCATAGTTATTCTGTAACTAAATAGTGACATTATGATGTCAATTAATTTGTTTTCGCGCATATTTTGCTGTCAAGTGTCTAAAAAGAATGATCACGTGGTACAATTTTGTACCACGTGACCTGAAGAAATTACACTGGGCAGTGAAATATAACTTGACAGCAAATGATTGGAATACGGGGGCTGGTCCGATTCGGATGAAAGGAATATAGTTCGTAGCCTGGATTACCACATAGGCTACTTTTTATCCCGTAAATGCAATAGGATAATACGCTACGCGGACGAAATCGCGGGCAGAAGCTAGTCTGTTTATGAATTCGGGGGTTATATTAGTTACATAGATCGTAAAAGTGTTTATTTTCCCCCAAATTAGTGCAGAGCATTAAAAGTGAACTTTCTATGTTTACATTTACTACTGCATCTATTTGTGCCATTTCCTTTGCCGACGAGTATAAACTAAGCAACCAGATTTCCGTTTTGTTTATAACGGAAATAAAACCTTATAATGCAAAGAATAGGGGTTGATTTAGCTTGTGTTGATATACAAAGGAATGTGCTCTATATCAAGTCCAAGTTGTATTTAAATTCACTTTGTGAGCTTTTGATGGAAGCTCTAAGCTTATAAAAGCACGAAAACTTGCAAGATAAACTTTGAAGACTATTTTCAACAAACCTAACATAATAGGTATGCAGTAGGTATTAGGTACGCTATGATATAGGTAAGTACCTACAAGGTTCCATAACAGAACAAGTAGGTAGGTACTTAATTAAACTTAAAATTTAAAAAACCCTTGACTTTGATACCCATATTTAGGGAGTTGTGAAAAAAATTTAATTCGCCATTTTGTGGTGGCGGCCATATTTGATTTGAAAATCATAGTGTATAGTATTCTACTAGTCGAGCCCTTTCGTTTGATACCCATATTGAGGAAGTTGTGAAAAAATATTTCATCCGCCATTTTGTGGCGGCGGCCATCTTGGAAAACTTGCTAGTCGAAATTATTGGTAGTTTATTAAGTGCTAGTATAGTGGTTAAAACACTCAAAACGGATCTTTGTCCCTCTGAAGTATCTGAAGTTTTTATCTGTACAAAGCAACATTCTCTCTATACGTACCTACCTCTGCCTACCCCTGTTTACAAAACGCATCCGCCGAGACAGTGCAGATAAAGCTAACTTCACACAGTCCTTGTGAGTCATCGACGTCGAGACGCCCGCATCCCGTGTCAATATTAAACTAGGGATGCGCTACGTTGGAGAAAGTTATCGATAAAATTCAAAGTGTAAAAAGTCGATAAAAGTATTATAGGTTTGTTTCACGGGTTTTACTTTTATTGTAAGTAATATTAGTAGTTTTAACTAATTATTCAAACTGTAGGGATTGATTTTATACTTAAAAAGATACCTCCATAAATTATTGTGTACTAAGCTAGAAAAATTTTAGTAACGTGTAAATTCACAATTAAGTAGGTAGGTCGGTTCGTTGGTAATTAAGTACCGATCACTTATTTCGAAAAAGTATAAAATTATGGACTTTATGCGCACTTAGACGCACGCAATTACATATACACAGATATTAAATTATTATTCAAACAAATTCAATTAATTTTAAGTACCCATTGCCGCTAGCTACGCTACCGGAGTAGTCATTACAAGCGCAGAGCCATCTGCGCGTGCGCAATCGGAATGTTACTATGATCGCTCTCTGCTATGATTGATCGGTGGTGAAATGTCAACGCAATAACTAGGTGACAGATTGGACAATGAATCAAAATTTAGAAGGTATGCCTGTGTGAGTGATTGCATTCTACTTTGTTTTTGTTTCGTAATCTAATGGATACAAGAACCCTATTTCATTTAACTAATTTGTAACTAATTTTTAGCTAATTTGATTCATATTACGATTCGATTCGTACGATAAGATGGCTCACTGATGAAGCGACAGCTAGGCTAGTCTATTTTAGCTACTTCCATAGTGTGATGTCTTACGGTATCTTTCTCTGGGGAAAAGCTGCTGATATACAAACTATATTTGTTTTGCAGAAACGGGCCATACGTGCAATTTATAAAATGAAATCACGTGACTCGTTAAGGGAACGTTTTAAAGAAATTAATATTCTCACAGTATTTTCACAATATATTTATGAAAACTTAATGTACACTCATAAACACATAGCTAGTTTTAAGAAAAATAGTGATGCTCATGGTATTAATACTAGAAACAAAAATAAATTATACATTCATAAATTTCGACTACAAAAGGTAAATAAGTCATTCATGGGAAATACTGTACGTTTTTATAATAAGCTTCCTGATAATGCCACAAAACTTTCAGTGCGGAAATTCAAAACCTACATTAAGAATAATCTCGTGAAGAAAGCATATTATACCTTAGATAACTATATTAATGACAAAACTGCATGGCCCGATGTCGCTCCACCCATCGACAGCTAACTACTCGACTTGCAATGTCAGTGCTATCCTTGTGTTCTATGTATATTTCTCTGTAAAAGGGATCATACAAAAAAACGCTAGGAACCAGGCCGTAGTTTCTTGCCCGTTCTTCTAGGCTCTGGTCGCGTGGAACTGGCACCTAGAATCACCTAGTTATATAAGACGATTCTAAATGATCCTTGTGATTTTATTGAATAAAGAAATTTTGACTTTGACTTTGACTTTGAATTATTGAAAAAATATACCTAGTGTTATAATTTTTTATGTTTTCATAATTGGAACATAGATTCTATATTTACTAACATTTTTTTACTAAACTAATATGAATAATATTTTTTTAGATTTACATTTTATTTAATCAAATAGCACCCAAAGTCACAGGTGTAAAGATGTGAAGGTTTCGTATGAGTGATTCAATCAGCAAGTTCAATCGATTTATTTAAATATCGATGACAAAATTACTAAGATAACAATCTTGATTGAAGTTCTGCTTTTTAAAGGTTTTAAGCAATTTGTAACGTATTTTAAATTAATTAAACCCATAAGTTTACATAATTGAGAAAAATACAAAGCTTATTTTTTGTAAAAAATATTCTTACATTTCTTATTGCAATCGTGAGCAATTTAGTCTTTGAGAAATCGTAAAAGGGATCGAACTTATCAATCTTTATCTTTAATTACTTAATAGATTCACCTTATAAACTTATTTGATTTTAAATTCAAATAATCATGAAATGAAAGTTTATATAAACTAAGTATATTGAGAAGGTCTAACTCATTCGCTACAACTTTTTATTTTAAAAGTTGTGACGAATCCACGTTCAAATTAAAGATTATGCAAATCACATACCAATGCTACAAATACAACTTTTGAACCTGTCTTTGTTTGCTCGTGTCACTCAAGCCGGTGTAATTAACATTGGTTAAAATTAAATCATTTTCTTCCTGTATCATTTCCGGATCCGGACAAAATAAATTGCTTTAGAGGACGTCGCGTTAAGTACTTTTTAATACGCGTGCAAGAAAGCACAGCAATTTACTTATTATATTGTAAATGCCAAAACAAATTGGGCCATTTAAAGTTAAGAATACTAGGTCAGCTTTTATAAATTGCTACCAGAAACTTGATAAATGTGTTAAGTACCACGCGTTCAGTTGAGGACCTCCTCCATCTCAATCAGATAAAAAGGTTTATTTTCACGAAAACAGGCCCAATTTTCTTCAAACTCGGTTGCTTAAAAATTGATAAAACTTGACCATACAATAAATTTTAAAGCATAAAATATGTTCTACTAAATTATTTTATTTCATAGAAAAAAAGAAAATACACTTATTTTTTTCTGTGAATTGAAAAATACTACCACTATTATTTTTTAATTTGTCAAGATAACATAATCTATCGACACATTTCCCATCAGCGTTTCCCCTCCCTAGCTCTAATAAAAGCGGCGTTAATGAACTTGGTTTAAAATAGCGACCCCTCGAAAGCAAGCGGTATGTAATGTAATGTTATATCATAAGACCAATAAAACACGATGAACATGATATTTTATCACGTGCACGTGTTGAACAACTTTTTAATTTTGTTTATTTTCGAGAGAGCTTGGAAAGAGAGCAGTGAATATCGAAAATAATGCATCTAACTTTTAGAGAAGTAGAAGAAACTTTTAGAGAAGCTATTTTTTATAGGTTAGAATCTAACCTATAAATAATAGCTTCTCTAAAAGTTTATTTGTAATGTCCACTTTAAGGTTCATAAAAATTAGTTTTTCAAACGCGATTTTTGTGACAATAAAGCTTAGAAATGGAAATTAAGTTACCTACATAGTAAATAAGTCAGAAAACCCATAATTTTTTCTTCGTTTTGTGTTTCTAATCAGCTACTTTGAATTCTTTGTTTTGCTTACTTCCGACAAGCTAATCAACTGATCGCGTTAATTCGCCTTCGAAAATAAATTGAAAACGTTGCACGATTAGTGTTATCGGTTATTTTGGCGAGGAGCGTACGTGCCGACTGTCACATAGGCCACAGGTATGCACCAATCACCCACCTGTGGCGATGAAAAACCTCGTGAGGAAACTCGCAGTTTAGACAACTCTACACGATGGCCCAAAGGGGATTTTTGTCTCAAAACCCCTTTGATTCATTCGAAATCAAGGGGATTTTGAGATAAAAAGTCTTAAAATCCCTGGAAGATTATCCACAGGAAGTCTCTCCATGTAACAACAAACCTTATTGTAAAAACTGGTTGTATTTGACAACATTCAATAGAAATACAGTTAAAAAGTTATAAGTATTGTTGATCGAAGTGAAAAGGTTCCAATTTAGACAGCTGCCGGGTTGACCCCTGATTCAACACACACTGAACAATAACTCATTATTTTTTCCACAAAACATTACGTACCTACGCAAAGTAAGTAGAAAAAACAAAACAGTAGTCATGAAGTGGTAAAGTACTTTCGATTCGATAATAGGCTATTTCCCCACGACACAGTGCAGTGCACCAAACAGTTACATCGAGTGCACTCCACAGTTCAAACGCTGACCCATAGCAACCAATTCGAATGAATTATACGTTTCCCGTTGCATTTGATGGGAGTTTTATCGATAGTTGATGTTTATGGTCGATAAAATGCACGACACTAGCTTTTTAAAACTTTGTCCACGATTTTGTCCACAGAACGGTCGTAAAGGCTGGGAACCAAATCAAATCAATTGTTTAAACTAAATAAAGTTTAGTTAAGAACTGGAAACGACTTAGGTACTATACCTACCTACCTAGGTACTTTTTCCTAGATATATTTCGTTCATTGATCGTTGGTAAGTGGGTAACACAAGGTATACTTAATAGTCACAACGGATCTTTGTCTCTCTGAAGTATCTGCGTAGAACCCATTTTTGGGTAATTGGAGGTAAGCGAATTTTCCGCACAACTGTATAATATCGCACAATCGTTTGTTGCACCTAACTTAAGAGGGATAAAGATCCGTTGTGCGTACTTTGCTGTGCTATTTTCTTTTTAGTTTGTTTTGTCAGCAGTACCTACCTACTGACACGCAAAAGACATTTCGTAGCTCATCTATCTTCAAACAATTATCATCAAAAACAACGATAACAAATCTCTATGATAAGCAAACAAAATGTCTTGTAGAATACCTAAAAGCATTTTCATTCTTTCAAAAACTACAAAATTATCAAGCACTAATCATAAAACTCGATTACTATTAATCACAGGTTTTTATCGATATTATCTCTATTGTTTCACTGTCAAGGACTATCGATATCGATGAAATAGACGTCATTGTGACATCACTAGAGGGGCGCAGCGGAACTGCACTTATTATGAACGCAGTTCGGATTAAATTGGCTTAAATAAGTCTTATTGATTATAAGAATTGCTTTATTTATTTTTCGAAAGACGTGGCCTCTAGGCTAAGGCAGAGGTACCTAATTTTGTAAGTATGTAGTTTTTAAAGTATAGCCTGAGGGTCTACGATCCCATCTAGGGTCCCGTGCCATTTGTTTTCTAGGCCACAAAATACTCAATAAATAGGACCCTACCTATACCTACATAATTATCCAATAAATTGTTTCCAAGAACCGAATGCCATCGGCATAATTGAGGCCCCCAGACGGTCGCGTGTACCGCCCTACATCAGCGCCGCCGCCCGCCCAACCCCACTTTCCATTTCAGGGTTTACCGACTTCCAACTAGTCACGTTTTCAGAAGTACAGTCAGCTTAGCAGACTAGAGAAGGCTATACACTGTTTGAAAGGACTATCGAAAACTTGGAGGGACCTTCAGAGCTAGACCAAGACCACACAATATATCGACGTTAGTATCCAGTTGAACTTTAGGTACCTAGGTAATTACATAGTTTTAGTATTTTTGTCTTATTTTCAAACAAACGCAAGCTATGTTTAAGCATACTAAACTATAATACCTAATACCTACATAGTTTACCCAGTGTCGGTAAGCAAGAACGTGAGGAAGTCTTTTCGCTACAAAGATCTAGAAAGACATTTTTTAGTTTTTATTGTGTCGCCGAGCTTTACGGTATCTATAGGTAGAGAGAGTGTAAAACGAGTCATACAACCAGTGTAAAGCCCTTTGTAATTCTTCTATGACTCACGAATGTCGGTTTTTTTTTCAAGTATATTTCAGTTAGAAAAACCTTAAAATTTATACTTTTAACGCCATCTCTGCAACGTTTGTGGTACTAGAGATGACTATTGAACAATTTGAGTATGTCGAACGTATGGTAGCCAGATAGAAAATTTCAACGCTTCCCCCACAGGCCCTGTGGCGCAATGGATAACGCGTCTGACTACGGATCAGAAGATTCCAGGTTCGAATCCTGGCAGGGTCGCGGTTCGTTTTGCATTTATTTCTTCCTCTACATACAGACCGGGTGTAAAAGAACAACTTCTGAAAAATTAACAAAGGTTTCCTAACTAATGAACTATGTTATGATAATAAAATGATAATAATAATAATACATCAAGTTTGAAAAATTATGTAGGTACATTCTGTACAGAAGCGTTGAACCACAGAATATAAATACCTACTGCTTATGCTGCTGAAGTGAGTAGGCAATGGGTTTTTATTATACCCCCGAATAGCTCAGAAAGTTTGTTAAATCCTGAATAGGTTTTTTACCATTTTCGGGTCATATTATTACCAAATGGTAGGTATAAAATCTATGGTGGTGTTAACAATGACCCTATAAAGGTTGAGGCGTGGGTGGGCGCCAAAACAGAGCTACCTGCCCTGCAGACGGCAAGGAATAGTCGGAACTAAAGGCGAAGGGTTCCGAGTACGAAATAATATATTCCCATCGATTTTCAAGTCAGTTAACGAAAATTTCCAAAGTAAAAGTGATGCTTGTGATTTTACTAAAATAAATAATTTATGAATTAGACCAAGTAGGTCGTGTGGGCAGGTCAAAATCGTGTACACGTATTTACAAACACCACTAGGAATGGCACTCTGAAATTCCAGAATATTGATTGCAGTCAATGGTTTTATTTGACTGCAGGATTGTTTCATTATTGCATACAAAAATATTTTACACAATAATAGGTAATAACTCTTGTTCGTGTGACTTGGAAATTGGATTCATAATATGATTTATTTTAAGATTGTACCCTAAGCCTTTGTTTAGGAACGTGCCGGTTCGCCGGTGAACCAACTTAGCATAAAAACCTGAGTTATTTTGTACAAAAACTTGTAAATAACCCGCGGAACCCGATTGAATAAATCACGACATCACACTTTTTATTCTTTTTCCGAAACTGTTTTAAATTAAGGTTCAATATGATTCTGTTTGTGCAGTTTTCAACCTTATTCCTTTGACTTAAGTTTTGCAATGCTTCCAATGTTGTTGGTGTATCTAGACGGTGATCGCTTACCATCAGGTGGCCCGTATGCCTGTCTGTCTATTATTTAAATAAAAAAAAACTATTGTGTTCGTATTTTTGGTGGTTATCGCTAGCGAAGCATGTTCTCAAGAGTCCGTTGTCATTTTCGGCAGTAGTTTTTTGCACCCTGTAAAAGGGTTTTTTTCCTATTTATATTTTCGAACTTTTTCAATATCAGCTGAAAATCGTAAACCAAACATCAAAGCTTCTACTTACTAATACAGTACCTAGAGTATATTCCGTAGTGTTTCCTAGCCTCGCCGCCTGAAACACCACAGTAGCAATACACACAGCACTTTTTCTCTACATTACAATCTGATCGCTCCCAACTCACTTTAACATCCAAAAATCACAAAAAAACTTATTTTATTTTTAAATTTAACCCGAAAACACTGACGTGGTCTAAAGTCACCCGAAATACAGCGTCACGTTCGACCCATCTGCACAGCTGACTGGCCGGTACTGCGACAAGGGCAAGGGGACGCATGCGTGTTGGGAACAAGGGGAAATGTGCGAAATTGCTGGTGAAATGCTGTGATAAACGAGATTTTTGGTGAAAAATGGACGGAGAAAATGTTGGGTTTTTGCTGAAATGGTAGGATAAGGATTTGATTAATGGTTATAGTTATCTATCAGTTTAGATTAAAATATTATTTATGTTACCTAGGCAGGCACAGTGACGACAATTTATTAAAACAATAGGTGCTGAATAAACGCAATCCTTGACTTAGTAAACTAAACTAAGATCGCTTGTATTTACTTCTACTACCTTTATAAAAAGTTAAATGATTATGAACAACAAACACGTGACATATAAGTACTAAAACCGTATTTAATAAATGTATTTACGTACTTAATTAATTGTATGGCTTATTTAAAAATAATTATAAATCATTTCATTTCAAATATCATATATTAGATGGTTTACCTGTTGGTACCTAAGTTTTACAAACATTTTTTTAAAGTCAATGTATAGGACCAACATGTTAAAAGATGGCAAAAATAACTATATTCTGCTTATAACTAGGCGTGATAAATAAATAAATAAATAAATAAATAAATATTCTTGGACTTTACACACAACACCCTCTAGACCCAAACTAAGCAAAGCTTGTGATATGCGAACTAGATGGCTGATAGAATACTTATATACTTTTTTTTTTTGTAAATACATACTTATAATACATAGTAACACCCAGACATAGAACAAACATCTATGTTTTCCACGCACAAATGTTTGTTCTTGGTGGGGATCGAACCCACGACCCACAGCACGGAAGGCAGAGCTATTACCGACTGAGCTGTGACGCCTGTCACTAAGCCAATAATGTTCCCAAGCCCAAACTTTCAGAATGTTTTCAAAAGGATTAATCTAATTAAACCGATATTTCCCAGGACCCCCGGATAAACCAAACACTTATAATCCCCGTGTGAAGTTGATCAAGTGTTACACATTGACGTGACCTTTGCGGTCAGATGTCCCCCTCGGGCCGATTAAGGGTTAAAGATCAGATTACTTATTTTTATGCACAATTTTACAGTCGTGGTAGGTATTTTGTGACCTTGTGAATTCCTATCTTTTTTTTACGACTTTGTTTTATCCCATTAAGAATTTTAAATCATAATCATAACCGCTATTATTTGCCTGAGAGCTGAGAGCTATATTAAATTAATTAGACCCCATAGGTACATTACGCATAAACAATAAACGAATGGCTACCTACCTACATGAATCAAGTCACCAATATAGCAGACTTTGCAATGAAAATCAGGTACAGTCAGCGTAAGAAGTTGATAATTTATTCATAATTTTAAATTTTTTTATAACCATATTTTCATTTCGGCACTACCCACATTTTTTCCATCAAACATAATAATAAGTACGTAGACAAATACTAATTTTAAAATACGAGTAAAAAAAAATCAAATTGTCTATTTATATTTGGTCGTAAAACATTTTTTTATACAACTAAATGATAGAACCAGCCGATGGCCCATCTGATGTTAAGTGTACTAGGTAGGTACCTGTATCTTCTACCTAGTGTTTGGCAGGTGCCTATCCCCCCCTTTCTTTGGGTATTAGCTCGTAACTTCTAAACGGTAAGACCACACAACACACACTTACACACACACACACGCAGAGAGAGAGAGAGAGAGAGAGAGAGAGAGAGAGAGAGAGAGAGACGCCAAACTTATAACATCCCGTCGTTTTTGCGTTGGGGGTTACGAACTGAGGGGCGAGTAATACACGTCTGTGCAAACCCACACCGAACTCTTACTCGCATTTTAAATACGCATGGTAGGAGGTAGATACTTGTAAACCCCGCAATGCTTTCAGCATGCAAGTGGAAATACCCATTCGTAAGCCTACCTACATACAAACACTAATCACGGATCGATATGTCTGTCTGTACGGCACGGGGACCGGCACAGATTACACAACACTCACTATTAACACATGAATTACGAATTACGATGTCAAGGACTGAGACAGGGGGGCGATTCTAGACCGATAGACATTTTATCACGATAGATATATCCCAAGAACTGTCAAAACTCCATAGTTTTTGACAGTTTTTGGGAGATATATCTATCGTGATAAAAAAGTCTTTCGGTCTAGAATCGCCCCCCAGATTAGACAACAGTCGGTAGAAGAAGGGAGTTTGTAGCTCTGAGCTTTGCCTTCTGCGCTTTAGGTCGTGGGTTCGATCCCCACTGAAAATAAAACATTGTTGTGATAAATTACAGTAAAAGGTACCTACAGTGTAGTGTACAGTCGGCTACACATCAACCTATCAACGGTTCGAACTTTGAACTATTATAATTTGAATGTATTACCTATGTTTGTACGTGAGACTCGCTGCTTGCGCGTGTCAGAACGCGCGTACCTTTCTAAATAAAGCAAATATTTTAAAATCAACTATTTCGTATATTTAACAAATATCCTACAACTGATTACACTTTTCTAAGCCAATTATAGTTTTATTCGACAAGCAACGTTATTTTACACGGAAAACTTTAACACTTTAAAAATAGACAGCTACAAATATCACAAACTACTTATCTTATTCGACAGAAGTATATAAAGTACTCAGAGATGGATATGACCACCAGGGTGCAGAGCAAAACTGTAATGTGCTCTTCTCGAGCCTCAACACTGGAATGCTATTTCAATATGGCGTCGGGTAGATATCGTTTGACCTACATTCGCCCTGCATCACTTCTGACTACCAATTTATTGCTAAATAAATTGTAACTAATGTCGAACCATACATTTAAAATTACAAAATGAATTATAAAGCAATATCTGAAGCAATTACATTGCAAACTGAATATTATTGAAATAATCATTTACCAAAAACAAAATAAATCACTGCATCACAAAATAAATACTTAAAATCAAAAACAGTAACAATTATTTCTAAATAAATAAAATAATGAATTATCATAACAATTTTAAGACTTTAAACCAAAGTTAAATATTATTTGAGAATCAGTTTCCACATCCGGCGTTATTAGCTTATCTTTTACAAAATTCAAACTAATATAAAGACTTACAGAGATATTACTACTATATAGTGTTATCATTAAATTAAGAAGAAAAATAACCGTGACGATTAGTACCTATATACGTCATAATTATTTACTGACTATGACACGGCCATTCTGCAAATTACTTCGTCCCCGAAGTACACCTAGTTCCTTTATAAACCCATCAGCTCGGCTGCGACTTGCGAACTACAGAAAACGTAGTGCGCCCGGAGTCCTGGCATCTCAAAGGTTAACGCAGTAGACACTTATCTATAAATCATCGTAAAAGGAATCTGAAAACAAAAATATTGTTACCAAAAATTTAAAGTTTCTACCTATTCTTACGTATGTGTATCCTGGTAACATTTACACCTATTAGGAAAAAAAAATGCTATTCAGATTGGGCTGTCATGCTAAGTTCCATCGCGTGTTGGTATCGCAATGTCTAAACTCGCACCAGGCCAACCGTTCCAACATATTCAATACATATATATATTTATATCATTAGGCTCGGGCTGTCGACTGTCGCGTTCCGTTCCATCGCACAGTCGCAACTACTACGATGTCTAAACTTCACACCAGTCCAACCGTACCTACCTACTCTAAAACCTACTAATAGGGCTGTCGACTGTCGCGTTCCGTTCCATCGCACAGTCGCAACTACTACGATGTCTAAACTTCACACCAGTCCAACCGTACCTACCTACTCTAAAACCTACTAATAGGGCTGTCGACTGTCGTGTTCCGTTCCATCGCACAGTCGCAACTACTACGATGTCTAAACTTCACACCAGTCCAACCGTACCTACCTACTCTAAAACCTACTAATAGGGCTGTCGACTGTCGTGTTCCGTTCCATCGCACAGTCGCAACTACTACGATGTCTAAACTTCACACCAGTCCAACCGTACCTACTCTAGAACCCACTAATATTTTATCAAAGTTTGGCTGTCGTGCTCAGTTCCATTACTGCTGCTACGTAATGTCTAAACTGAACACCAGGCAAACAGCAGCTTGATAAATATCACATTAGTAAGGTTACTCAGGTACTTCACTATTATAATAGTAGATGCTGTGACAAACTTCAGAAGAAATAGGTTAAAGACTATAACCTCTATACACGGTACCACTCCGTGTAGTTTTTTTTTTTTATACTAACTTGGGACCTACTGAGGGTGTCTGGGAGAGGTAGTAAGGAGAACGTCCAACCATAAACAAGTTACGGCGAAAAAACCAGTAGCCTTAGTACATTGTACCCGTTATAGGTCCATTGTACGTTGTAAAAAAAAACAAAACGCTTGGCCATTCTGCCTCACTACTACAAAACTAATTAAATAAATTGATGGCACGAGCTATAAAAGTGCGGGTAGTAGGTAAACGACTACTGTAAATAAACGTTTTTCATGGAAAATCTAAAACCAATTCGTGGGTTTATGGTTGAGGGTAGGATTCGAAAACTTTTAGAAAAAGGTCGTGGCCCATAAGGCCTTGAAGATTCTCACCAAATAAGAACAAAACCCCGAAGGGCCTTACCACACTTTGTCTCCGTCCGAATTCCACTTTATTTTAGTGCAGAACTGATGCAAAGTTTTGCACTATGCTTCGGTAATCGCAGAAACTGCCACGTTACCTCGTCGTTTTATAACGCCTCCACAATTTTACGACATCGGCATTTCACATCTGAAATATTCGAAAAACAAATGTTAAATTTTACGTGAGCAAATAGGTACCATCCCACTTCTGATGTCAGAAAGGGGTACCTTTCTAAATAAAGCAAATATTTTAAAATCAACTATTTCGTATATTTAACAAATATCCTACAACTGATTACACTTTTCTAAGCCAATTATAGTTTTATTCGACAAGCAACGTTATTTTACACGGAAAACTTTAACACTTTAAAAATAGACAGCTACAAATATCACAAACTACTTATCTTATTCGACAGAAGTATATAAAGTACTCAGAGATGGATATGACCACCAGGGTGCAGAGCGAAAACTGTAATGTGCTCTTCTCGAGCCTCAACACTGGAATGCTATTTCAATATGGCGTCGGGTAGATATCGTTTGACCTATATTCGCCCTGCATCACTTCTGACTACCAATTTATTGCTAAATAAATTGTAACTAATGTCGAACCATACATTTAAAATTACAAAATGAATTATAAAGCAATATCTGAAGCAATTACATTGCAAACTGAATATTATTGAAATAATCATTTACCAAAAACAAAATAAATCACTGCATCACAAAATAAATACTTAAAATCAAAAACAGTAACAATTATTTCTAAATAAATAAAATAATGAATTATCATAACAATTTTAAGACTTTAAACCAAAGTTAAATATTATTTGAGAATCAGTTTCCACATCCGGCGTTATTAGCTTATCTTTTACAAAATTCAAACTAATATAAAGACTTACAGAGATATTACTACTATATAGTGTTATCATTAAATTAAGAAGAAAAATAACCGTGACGATTAGTACCTATATACGTCATAATTATTTACTGACTATGCCACGCGCCTACACCTATTGCGATCCCTGATTCGCAACATTCAATTATAATAGTTCAAAGTTCAAACAGTGGATAGGTTGAAGTGTCGCCGACTGTACACACCAACGTTACCTACTACCTGCATTTAAAAAAAAGCAAATTAAACTAAAATGCAAAAAAGTACTAATTGCTATCACAAAACTGAAACTATGTAGGACAAAGGAACCGAATAGCTATGTAAATTACATAGTGTAGTGGATAACCTCATTTTTGAACAAAGCTCGTGCCTTGTCGTGTCGTGCTGACGTGTCGTGCCGTGCGGCAGGAAATGTCGCGTGCTCGATAAATGGGTAATAGCTATTGTATGCGATTATAGAATACTAAGTTTAAAAAGGTAAAGCACAGTCAACTAGACAAAGAAGTAAAACAGACAGGCGTCACAGCTCAGTCGGTATAGCTCTGCCTTCCGTGCTGTGAGTTCTGCCTTCCGTGCTGTGAGTCGTGGGTTCGATCCCCACCAAGAACAAACATTTGTGTGTGATAAACATAGATGTTTGTTTTATATCTGGGTCTTACTATGTACTATAAGTAGGTACCTATGTATTTGCAAAACTAAAGTATATAAGTAATCTATCAGCTTGTAATATGGAAACTAGATTGCTAATAAAATACTTCTATATTTTTTGCCGCGAAATGCTATTTTTTCTTCAAATTTCAAAATTTTCAAATTTTCAAACGCTTGCTTATAAATTTATAAAAAAAAATTCTAATTTGACTCAAATTTTTACTTAGATTTATGATTTTTATAATAGTTGTTATGAAACAACGTATGTAATTCTTGCGTCGACAGTAGCCTGTAGGTACCAAAATGTCCCGTGAAAGAACTCAACACGATTGAATTCTCTTTATGTTTCCCTTATATATAAATAATCATGAACGTAAAAAATACATAAGCTTTATCACGTGACGGGTGGCAAGCCCATCGCTCACGTATCAATAATAGCCAAGTCTTGTAACAAATTGTCTTCGAAATCTGATGTAATGCCTCGATGCTCGTGTAGATGGCGCTCTGGTTGAATCCAGTTTCTGAAAAGAACTTATAAATATAGGATTTTAGCTCTTGTTTATCCTAATAATATTATAAATAATGTACGGATGTATATTTGTTCCTCTTTCACGCAAAAACTACTGGTCCGATTTGTACGAAACTTGGGAATACATAGTTCGTAGCCTGGATTAACACATAGATAGATAAAAACTTTATTGCACACACAGAAAAAAATAAATTACATAGGCTACTTTTATCCCGGAAAATCAACAGGATCAACGGTACGCGGACGAAGTCGCGGGCGAAGGCTAGTTATTATACTTGTACCCTGTTATTAATATACTCGGTGTAAGCTATGTATGTTAGTTTGTATGAGTTAGTGGCCAACTCTAGTGAAGGAGTTTTAGGCCGCCTTTAGGCCTCTGTCGTGGCTTAACTACCGGGACCGACAGTTTACCGTGCCCTCCGAAGCACGGAAACGCTCAGATGTAAATGCCACTAGCGGTCACCCATCCGAATAGTGACCGCGCAGAACGTCGCTTTTCGGTGAACATTGACTAAGCAAGCCTAGCCATGTATATATGTAGTACATACATGAAGCGTCATCAAATACTTAAATTATCATACTTTTAAATATCTACTTTTATCGCAAACTATAGCTAACATTATGTCAATGAAAAAAATATTAATAAGTAGTTTATACTTTTAATAACTGTCGTTTTTAATAAAGTATTAGTCAAAGTCAAAGTCAAAATTTCTTTATTCAATAAAATCACAAGGATCATTTAGAATCGTCTTATATTAGATCTATTTTCTGATATAACTAAAACTAAGGTACATAGCGCTTATATTTTATACATACAGACAAATCTACATACTAGTCATAATAATAAATAAACATATATTCTTGCAATATGTATTTCATATAATTTATATACATATAGGTACTTATTGACTACAACATGCTAACTACATTCATTATGTCTAATACATACTAATATAATTATATTTACAAATAAGTAATATACTTATTTGTAACTTAGGTACTTACATAAAAAATATTATAAATACAATAAAATTACATGAAGTAAACATAATATTTGCTGTATTGTTATGTACTAAAAGAAATACTATCTAGATTTTGTTCATTTATTTTACATCTAATTAAAAATAATAAACGCTGCAATACTAAGGGCGGCTTGCACCAGAATCGTTAAACGCTTTTAACTATTAAATAGTATTTAGCGAGTTGTCAAGTCATATAAATACGTCAGATTTTAATCTATTTAGCTGTTAAACACGCTTAGTGATTCTGGTGCAAGCCGCCCTAATAAGTCGTAAATTAATTATAAAATACAAATTTCTAATGAAAAGTTCAACTGTCATATGAAGTCTCAAACGTTGGTGACAAAAATTCTAGTGTTTGGTATCAAGAAATCAAGTATTTGGTATCAAGACATCAAGTATTTGGTATCAAGACATCAAGTATTTGGTATCAAGACATCAAGTATTTGGTGTCAAGAAATCAAGTATTTGGTGTCAAGAAATCAAGTATTTGGTATCATGAAATCAAGTATTTGATGTCAAGACATCAAGTATTTGGTGTCAAGAAATCAAGTATTTGGTGTCAAGAAATCAAGTATTTGGTGTCAAGAAATCAAGTATTTGACGTAAAGTCTAAATTAAATTTTTTATGAATAGTTAAAGTTTTTAGTGGCTAGTTGATGATGATTTGAATAGGTACCTATCTGCTAGATGGAGTAGCTCGAAGCAGACTTCGGCTAAGATGAGTGTTATGATCATCCACTCGAGTCGTAAGTGGTGTCTGTCGGCCGCCCACGTCGATAGTAGTTCCAACAGTTCCACGCAGTGAGACAGCCGTTCTGATAGTACCTGTGGATATTACAACATTCCGAATTATTAGCATTGCATTGTTGTTAAATGCAGAGTTTTAATAGTTTTATGGATTGTTGTTTTAGAAAACCGATTGGCAAGCACATAGTAATAGTTTTTTTATTCAATAAAATCACAATTTCTTTATTCAATAAAGTCCCATTCAATTTTCATCAAAATCGGTTCAGTAGTTTGGGTTATAAATAGAAATAACTGAAAAAAATATGCCATCCACGTGCACGAAATTGCGTATTTTGCTTTCCTGTGACTTTTTAGTGGTGTTTACGGTCACTAGAACATTCCCAATGAACTGTCATCATCATCATCTGATGATGAAGCTGGTACCTAGTCGAATTGAAGTCAGTTTTTCTATTTTTTTTAAACTTATAAATTATTGTATGATCCTTTTTAGGTTGATGTATAGCCGACTAACCCGTACTAACTGTACTAACCCGTACTAACTGTACTAACCCGTACTAACTGTACTAACCCGTACTAACTATACTAACCCGTACTAACTGTACTAACCCGAGTGCGCCTCGGTATGGTGAAGTATGCGACAGTAGCCGAGTACAGTCTCTCCAGCTGTTCCTCCTCCCAGTAGAAGTCTGGCGTGTCCAGCAGGTCCGACTCCACCGTCAGCCGGTGTCGGAGGGAGAACAACTCCCCCAGCTTTCTTACCACCTGCAAATAATCGACTAGTTGACACGCGTCACAGCTCACTCGGTAATAGCTCTGCCTTCCGTGCTGTGGGTCGTGGGTTCGATCCCCACCGAGAACAAACATTTTGTGCGTGGAAAACATAGATGTTTGTTCTATGTCTGGGTGTTACTATGTATTATAAGTAGGTATGTATTTACAAAAAAAAAGTATATAAGTATTGTATCAGCCATCTAGTTCCCATATCACAAGCTATGCTTAGTTTGGGACTAGAGGGCGTTGTGTGTAAAGTCCAAGAATATTTATTTATTTATTTAGTTCAAGCTTTTCTGTCATTTCTAAAAAAAAAGTATACAGGGTGTAACATAATGCTATCGATTCTGTTGTTGCATTTTTCTAAACTAACCTAATTTGACAGCGCTAAAAATGTTGCCGTCCCTTTCTCATAAACTGAAACGACAAAGACAGTTATAATTTTAGTGCTGTCAAATTAGGTTAGTTTAGAAAAATGCAACAACAGAATCGATAGCATTTTCCCTATAAGCGAGGGGTATTTTACACGTAATGGCGAACAACGTTTGTTCTACGACTTTTAATATTTCGAAGTTTTTCATACGCGAAAAGCGTGAAACTTTCCCTAAATATAGCATTGCACACGCGTTAAAGTGTCTATGTGTGGGTGCGACGTGATAGGAGGGTGCGTGAGCATGTGTACTAACAGGCTGGATACATACGCAAAGTAAACAAACACCTAATTAATTAATTAATTTTTGTAATTGTGTAGATACTTATTGTTTTCTTTTTTTTATGTTTGTTCTGTGCTGTATTTGTGTTGTGATCGGGTGTCAAATAAATGAATATCTATCTACCTAAGATTGTCGCAAATTTCTAAGATAAAAATAACAATTTCAAATATGTTGTATTAAACTTTTGCACATGCCAATGTATTCACGTTTTTGGTCTGAATAAGCCCCTTTTTGGCTTATAGGGACAATATGTTACACGTTGTATAAGTATTCTTACAGCAATCTAGTTCCCATATTACTTTGCTTAGTTTGGGACTAGAGGGCGTTGTGTGGTCCTTCAGAGTGGAAGAGAAGAGGTATTTCAGAGGGACAAAGATCCATTGTGACAGGCGTCACAGCTCAGTCGGTAACGGCTCTGCCTTCCATGCTGTGCGTCGTGGGTTCGATCCCCACTGAGAAAAAACATTTGTGCGTGGAAAACATAGATGTCTGTTCTATGTCTGGGTGTTACTATGTATTATAAGTATGTATTTACAAAAAAAAAGTATTTAAGTATTCTATCAGCCATCTAGTTTCCATATTACAAGCTTTGCTTAGTTTGGGACTAGAGGGCGTTGTGTGTAAAGTCCATGAATATTTATTTATTTATTATTGTGACTATACTTACTTCTTTCTTATCCACGTGCGATGCTCCCTCCCTCTCCATAGAAGACGTGTGGTATCTCACAGATGAGGCTAATGACTCGAGGCGCGACTCCCACGCACCCAGTCGCGCCGATTGGACCATAGCATGACTGGAAAGATATTAATGTTAGAGATAACGGGTTAATAAATAATCTAGATGATTTATACAGCGTCCGGAACCACTTTTAAACTTTTTAAAAGATCTCTCTATGTCTATTTTTGTGCAAAGGTGAAACATTTGGCTGGATTACTAAAACATTCCAATTTTTATTCTAATCATCTTTGGAATCCCGTGACTATCGTCGACTTTTGTTATTGTTATTGTACTTAGAATGTAAATCCGTTTTTGGCTATCTGTTTTAAATATTAGTTTTTTCGCCATTATTTTTAAGAGCTGTGGATTTTGTTACTCAATAAAATAAAAAATAAAATAAAAAATACCGGTTTTTTTCTGATTAAATTATTGTTGAATACATACCTGAATGTGTACCGTTCTAACGAGTTGTCTCTCTCGGGCACCATCACGAATGAGGATTCTTGTAAGGAACATGTTTTCCTAAAACCAACAATAACAAAGTCAACACCAATATTAAAATCAACAAACTATTCTTCTTTTGTTTTAGGCTTCTGTCATATTGGTCAACTTCACCAAGAGAATAGTAGAATACCTACCTATAAGTGCATGTCTAGTAAAATCAAGTTTGTATATGAATACAATATGCCTTTCGTTCATTCGTTAGTGGCCAACTCTGATGACGTATGGCCGCCTAAAGATCTCTGTCGTGACTTAACGACTGCTAGAGTCGTTAAGTCGTTAAGTAGTCTGCACCGACAGTATAACATGCCCTCTGAAGCACGGAAGCGATCAAATGTAAATGCCACTAGCGGTCACCCATACAAATAGTCACCGCTTAAATTAGATAAATTGGAGAAGATTGACCGAGCAAGCTACACTAAGCTAGGTTATTCTAGGTGCCAGTTCCACGCGACCAGAGCCAAGAAGAATGGGCAAGAAACTATGGCCTGCTTCCTAGCGTTATTTGTATGATCTTTTTTACAATGAAAACTAATTTAAAAGCAGTTGTTGTCTACTCACGCATTGTTTTGATAAACATAGGTCATAACTTCTTTTTCTTTTTGTACAACTTCTTTTGGATAACTCTCTATTTCATATCTGGAAACAAGTTACCAAAATCTTAGTAAGTAATTTATAAACAAAAATATAATTAATACAGTATTTACACTATTTAGCAAATACTTCTAATGAATATAACATAATAGAGATTAAGCTGTTTTTTATGTATTAGTTGTGATATGTGTTATGACATAAAAAGGGCAAGATTTTTTAATGATATCCACAAAACCATTTTCACATGCTCTGTTCATACTGGGTGTTGTAAGTGACCTTAATGTGGGTACTTATTTGTACATTTGCAATTTGGGTATGCTCAAGAAAAATCAGTTGTTTCTTAGTACTTGAACAATGTCTTTGATTTATCCTACATAAAATACTACATGGTGTCAGGTGTGAATTATAAGCTAAATATTTAGTGAATACAGTCAGAAGACATTGGTTTTCGTGTGGAAAACATGTCGGTGAAGTCGGAAACAACTCAAATTATACAAGAATTTTTCAACTGTAAGAAGCACGAAAAGTAGGCTCAAATGGGAGTGGGCGGGGCACGTCAGCCGGATGTGTCCCGATAGGTGGGCGACCATCTGCACACCTTGGCTCCCTGACGGTCAGCGACTTCGGGGTCGGCCAAGAAAGCGTTGGCGGGACGATCTGGACGCCTTCGAAGGGAGATGGTGGGAGGAGGCTCAGGATAGGGAGAATTGGAAGTCTCTGGGGGAGACCTTTGCCCAGCAGTGGGACGAAACAGGTTAATTAAAAAAAAAAAAAGAAGCACGAGTTGTTTTTTTTTTCATACAACTAATTGATGAAATAAACCGATGGCTCACATGATGTTAAGTGGTAACCATTGCCTTACGATTATAACGATGCATTGCTTCACTGTGCATGTCAACTGAAGAGATGCCATATAATGCATTGCACTGCGCCCAAAACTCGCGAGATATAAAGGTGTTAAGTCTCATGTGCTTGTAATTGCATCCCGCACCCATATCCTTCAAACCAATTCAGTTGGGAATACAAAGAATATTTAAAAAAATACAAACGGGCGCACAAAATCCAAGACATTGCTAGCCTCCAGCTCAGTGCAGTTCCAGAATACCACAGCGCCCTCTCTAAAGAAGATGATCTCTCGCGGCTCCGTGCCCACAGAGTATACCGCACTGGCAACCACCACGTCACCCACTTCATTTGATTTCAGTCTGTAAAGAGTTTTTAAAAGTAGTTTTATCCTCTAATTCAGGCTCTTTGTACAGCGTCAAGGGACACTTTTTACATATTAAGGTATGTGTACAAGATACCTAGGTACTGTTAAGTTGTTAAGTACCTACCTATATAAATTATTGCATCATAAAATATGTTCTGACAAAATGCTTACTTCCCAGGCTCATAGAGCTTTTGCTGCACCAAAGCCTCCTTCAAGCTCTTCAAATCATACCCATTGGCGGTAGCGAACGCAAAAGTCAAGAAATGCCCCTCTTTCTGACTCAAATCTGCCGGTGAGGGTTTTTTGTGAATTATCTTCTTTTTCAACGGCATTCCAGCATTATCCAGCGCCACAGTCGGCTGGATGGCATCTGCACCGTAATTCCTTACAGATACACTACTGGTTATGGAGAAAACATTGCTTTTTAGCGATAAAAACTGCGATATCGGCAGGAATGAATTTATGCTGAAACATTTTGATGTGGCGCTTCGTATCGCACCAAACGCAATTCTGGATAAATACACAGTCATCTTATAGCTTATTTTCTACTTTATTTGCACAAAAGATGAAATAGGCCAATTTATTACATGAAACTTTGAGGTTATAATTTTATTTTGGTATCAAAATGAAAACATCAGACTAGAATTATTTTGACAGTGACATTTTATATCAGTGCTGCCATATCAAATATTTTATCAAAACGTCAAAAGAGAAACCAAAATAATAATGGTTTTGGTATTCGATACTAGATGGCGTTAAACTAAATTTTCCATAAGCTTTTGTTTTTGAAGGGATTAAATCAGCATTTTTAGAACGACGTCGTAGAAAGAGAAACCAATTTTTCTTCGCCTGTCCTAAGGGCGGCTTGCACCAGAATCGCTAAACGCGTTTAACTATTAAATAGTATTTAGCGAGTTGTCAAGTCATATAAATACGTCAGATTTAAATTGATTTAGCTGTTAAATACGTTTTGTGATTCTGGTGCAAGACGCCCTTAGTCTTTATTTTTAGACTTCTAGAGAAAAAATTAAAACACTTTCAGTAGGTACTGTTTTAGTTTATTTAACATACAGCAGAAAAATTGAACACTCAGGTAGATAAAAGATAGACTAAAAACATGATTATTAATATTGTCCAACGTCCAACTTGTCGAAGAACATTACAGCATTTTATAATTACCTACTACTTAAAATTTAAATCACATCAATTTCAACTACATCAGAACTTTAGTTCTGCTTTGAAAGCTCTCAAAATGACAATCACGAACTTCATCTACATTTTTTGAAGACTTATATAAAAAAAGACGATACCACAAACTTTGTCTAAGTTTTTTTTTAAACTTTTATCAAAAAGTACCCCATTCCGTGTAAATACCATCACAAATCCCCGTACAATTAAATGTAGGTATCAAGATCACAATACTTTCTCCATAATTTAAAACTTTATACGTTTTCACAATCATTATTTATTATAACACTCAACATTACAATAAGTATACCTATTTTTCTTTGACAGTGACAGTTGCCCAGAAACTTTTTTTGTTTTTTAAGTTTCACTTTTGATGTGAGGAGACAAATTAGTTGCAGAGACTAAATTGCTCGTGCGCTCTATCCTTTATTCTATAAAGGTAGGTATAAACTTTTCTAATAGTTATAATACCATAAGAAATATAAATTGAAAATGCCATAGAAATATAATAATATGGACTTCTAAGCTATACATGACAATACGTAAATACATTTATTAATTTATAAAGACATTGTTCTTAGATTTATTCACCTGTAGATTATTATGATAATAACCCAAAAAAAAATTTTTTTTAGATTATTATGAATGCTGTGTCTGTCTCAAACGGTGAAGGAAAACCGTGAGGAAACCTTTGGCTTAGTCAGCTGGGCACGTATTGACCTTGTCTGTCCTGTGGATATCGACTAGACTGAGAGGATGGTATAGGTGCTACAAGCCTACTCCATCTCAATCATGTCCCAGGCACTGCAGCCTCCCGTACATCGGGTATGGGTAAAAAGTGGCTCCTGATGCTGTATAAATCATCTAGATTAGATGCAAAATGATATATCTTTATCTTCTTGTTCAAATCTATCTTTTGGACACATAACCATCCTACATAAACAATCTGAGCATTATTCTCTATGATTATATATTATTAGATAAAGTAGATAAACCAGCCTTTTTGCCTAACAAGCAACATTGTTGCGTCAGTGTTGACACGACCACTACGTTGATTCTCAAGACAAGATAATGCAAAAAAATGACAAAATGCGCCGTATTATTTTGTAAAAACTACAGTGATCGCGTAACTAATATTTCTTTTCACCTGTGAGTACAATTTTATGCCGATAAAGTGGCTAATTTTTCATAAAACTAATAAAATTGAATATAATTTTTGCTTATATGATGCCATATTAACGAGTACTCAATTTTTTCTGCAATGTAACTATATTTATGACTTACTGAAATGAGTCGGGTTTTACCGTTCTTTTTTCATTCGTTCAGTGTTCGTTCATTACAATTCTTTCAAATAGGGTTTGAAACTATCGATGAAAAATATCGATGTAAATGAACGAACGAATTTATTCTCACTCTTAGGTTTCCAACTAATCCATTAAAAAAAAGAGAATGGGTGAAAGCAGTACGCAGAGAACAGGCATGGATTCCAAAAAAACATAGCAGTATATGTAGTATACATTTTGAACCAGAGTGCTACAACAAAAATTTTAAAAAAAGTAAAAGACTCTGGAAAGATGCTGTTCCTACATTACACTTGCCTGAATTTGTAAGTAGAGCTTGAAATGCCGTTATGCAATTTTCATATTCATCATCATCAACAGATTGTCAGGACAAGGTTTGTATGTATAAAAGAAAGTTTTAAAAAGTGAAATCGAAACTTTTTTTAAATCTCACAAAGCTTGACGAAACCAAGCTTCTCAAAAAATCGATTCAGTGTTTCCATACCAAGCAGTGCACACCGGTGTGCTCGGCGTCAGACGTTTGACACCGGTTTTTTACATTGTCAACTCGTAATCGCCCCTCTGATGGCAATGCAATGCAATACAAAGGCAATGCGTGTATTCAAATATCAGATGATGATGATGATGACAGTTCCTTGGGAATGTTCTAGTCACTATAAACACCACTTAAAAGTCACAGGAAAGCAAAATACGCAATTTCGTGCACGTGGTTGGTGTTGATTCTTTAGAAGAACAACTGGTGGGTTTTTGCTTTTCTCCAATTAAATGCGGTTTGAATGTACAAATACTGCGTTTATTGACAAATTTAGGAAAATGTAAAAATTAAGGTGTGCACAGCACAAAGGGTCCGATTTATATTAATGTTGGTATTGATATTAATACGATCTGCTAAGTTTATCACAACCATTGTTAAAAATAGTGTCTTTAAATTGCTTCATCATTAAAAAATTAACTAGGCAATGCGCAAGTAACTCTTACGCATGTAGTGTTACGAGTTAAGAAACCAAATCATTGTAAAGTAAAATTATAAAAATCCTTTCGTTGCCAGCTCCCAAAGTCTCAAATTACCGCAATACCAAACTTGAACATTCAGATTTGACAAACCTGAGCACATACTCCAGGGTCTGATGCTAGGTAGCACTGATGAAGAGGATCTCTGAAGCTATTTTTAATTGTTGTAAAAGTGGCTTATGGTTACAATGACATGTCTATGTAAAATTATCAAGTAAAATGTTTAATGCCTAAGTTTATTTCCTTGTGATTTTCCATTATTATTATATCATCAACCCAGGCATCATCTTACCTTACTACAATTTCAAATTTAATAAAGTAGGTACCTACCTAATTCAACTCCTTCGTTTCCCGTCATTCATTCATTTTTATCGATACTATTTCATCGAATGCGTCAATCACTAGTGTCAATTTACAATAATTGTTAGACAGTGACAACGCTATATGCAGAACTAATGCAGCAATAGATTACTCCTCCCGAGCCCCGCAAAAAGTGGTCGACGGTGTTTTCATACTTTTTTCGAGCATGACGTGTCCCGTGTATTCGTCCAAGGGTCAATAGTAATACTTATGCTATTGAGATAAGGTATATATTTTAATACTCAAAGAACAACCTTGGCAGTATCGCACAGTACAACCCTACAGTATCGAAAATCTCATCAGCATCTCGATCAAAAATTTTCAAAAATCTCTATCACTAAAACAACTTTTCAGTATACACTAAAACTAAAATTCCCTGGCATCCGTCACATACACTAAAACTCCTTGGATGCACCATTCGTATACCTACATTAAAATTTAAAATTCACGATTACGTCAGAGTTGTCTACCAATATACATTAAAATCATCCACCATTATACACTAGTTGTCCTGTGAGAACATAGACCTCGCGAGCCTTTATAACCACAGAACAATAACCATGCAATAACCGACACTTTCCCCTTTCCCCTGGCTAAATCGAATTTCAGGTGCTTGAATGTTCCAATAGGCCCTACCTATGTAGACTTTTGAGCAAAATATGGGTATAAGTTTTAGTGATTAATCGCGTTCCCTTGGTCCTAGGAGGTCGAATGTCTACGGATTTGTCTCGTAAAGGCGGAGAGGACTGTGTAGTCTCATTGATATTGGAAGGAGTAAATTTTCGGGAAAAAAATTAAATATTCTTTTCCCCCTTCTACTCCCCCTTTTTGGAAATATTTTTACACCATCTTGTGTAGAATAAATCTTTAGTGTGCTTCTCAAATTTGATTGAAATCCGTCGATAAATAACGCTACAGCAAACTTTCCCTCTTTTCTCCCCTATTTTCCCCCCAATCAAAAATCGCGCTCGACAAAAAATTTTAAATAAATCAAGGAACTTGTGTGCCGATTTTCGTCCAAATCGGTTGATAAATGCGACCTGTAGGCGATTACTGACAGACAGACAGACAGCCGGACAAAAGCATTTTTGGCCAATCTCGAAACTGAGACGCTTCGCTCGCTCGGTCAATTAAAATCATCCATCTAAATATGTTGGATTTCTGCATCAGAGCTGTGTTGGTATACACTAAAATCCTTTGGCATTTTTTGGCATGCACTAAAATCTCTTAGCATACGATATACGCTAGAATCTCCAGTATTTATATACAAATTTATGAACTAAAATAGCTGATAGTACAACCTTCATTCTACCTTAACATGTCCATCCTTAGTTGTGAAGAGAATATTCAGTTTGCTCGCCATTTCTGGGCCAAGACGGCGCGGTTTGGCGTTGGGCGCGGTGCTGCGAATAACCCCGATTTCTGCCACGTCTGTGACACCAGTATCTTTAGATAGAGCCTGGGAATATAATAAAAAGTATTTGTTGAGGCAAAATCAAAGTCTATTTTTTACACAAATGTTTAAAATCGGGCCAATAAATGGCGCAAAGCAGTAACCAAACATGAAAAACCGCTTTTCCAACTAAAACCGCATTCAACGCTGTACAAATGAATTTATCCTTTATTGTGCTTTAGCGAGAGTACATTATTAACCCTTGACTGATAGTGCCATTTACAACTGATCGCTTCCGTGCGTCGGAGGGCATGTTGAACTGTCCCGACTCTAGCAGTCATCAAGCCACGAGGCCTTAAGGCGGCCTAAAAACGTCACCAGAGTTCGCCGCTGGAGATAAATAAATAAATAAATAAATATTCTTGGACTTTACACACAACACCCTCTAGTCCCAAACTAAGCAAAGCTTGTGATATGGGAACTAGATGGCTGATAGAATACTTATATACTTTTTTTTTTTTTTGTAAATTACATACTTATAATACATAGTAACACCCAGACATAGAACAAACATCTATGTTTTCCACGCACAAATGTTTGTTCTCAGTGAGGATCGAACCCACGACCCACAGCACGGAAGGCAGAGCCGTTACCGACTGAGCTGTGACGCCTGTCAATGTCAATGTCAGATGAAGTGGAGTGAATATTCCAAGGTGTCATGATGCGCAAGTACTTACATTAGCCAGTGCCCTGGGCGTGGGATGGTGCGCGGAGACTGCACGGGAGACCTCAAGGCTGGAGTGCGGCAGCACGCTCAACATCTGCTGCCAGAGCCGACCGAGCCCATTACCTGCAACAATGTCATATTTATTAACAACTACCAGTTACCCGCGACTTCGTACGCGTCTACAGTTTCCGTGTACATTATATTATCTGTGCGTGTACCGAGCGGATACTTCTTTGAGAAACTTGACATTACACCGAACCCGTACTCGAATGTCAAACGTTAGTCGTTAGACCAAAGAGGTAGTACTACGCCCTGTCAAACTGACGTGACATGACATGACATCATCCTCTTGCTAAATTGGCGCTGCTAATCCCGTTCGTTCATTTTATCCTGTAGATCCTGTTCGGATTCGGGATAAAAAGTAGCCTATGTGTCAATCCAGATTACGAACTACATATATGCCAAGTTTCATCCAAGTTGGTTCAGTAGTTTCGACGTGATTGAAACACAAACATCTAAACTTTCGCATTAATAATAGGCCATTTCGTGCACGTGGATGGCATATTTTTCCAGTTATTTTGATTTAAAAGCAAAGTTACTGAATCGATTCTGAAGATATTTCTACGGGACCAATCTGGAAGTACATCTATTCAAACCAAAAAAAAATCTTCAAATTGGTTAATCAATGACAGAGTTCTGAGGTAGCATTAAAAAAATACAATCGAATTGAAAACCTCCTACTTTTTTGAAGTCGGTTATAAATAACATTTTTTTGGTAAAAAGAAAACTTGTTTCAATTTAAGTTTATGAATTTTTTTTTATTTTATAAGCAAGCAAGACAAGTGTGAATAGGTGTCTTCTAGACTGTCCAGCTCCATTGTCCGACTCATCGTGACTTACCATCAGGTGAGATTGTGGCCAAAGTACATTCTATATTATATAGAAAATAAAAGCGTTGGGGTAGAAAATGGTCCCTATACCGGGAGTTACCAGACCACTTCCGAAAACGAAAAGGGGGGGGTTACAGCACACCAAAACCCAACCAAAAAAAAATCAGTTATCCTGAAAAATAATTATAGCCGGAGAAAACAATGTTTAAAGATTTTTATTTATTCCGCCAGTCCGCAATGTACGCATTTACGTAGGTAAGGTCGAGGCGTAGTACTATTATTTATTCTGTGTCGTAAGTACCTACTAACGTAGGTAGGTACCTACTATGTTTATTTATACCTAATTGGTATAAAGACCGCGCGACCGCGCGATAAAGACGGGCGTCTCTTGTCTCGCTCGCACGTCTCGTACTCGAATGACCCGCGATAAACTCTCAGCTGCGTGTACACTGTACATTGCTGCTTTATTTATTTTATTTGTTTTTTTGCTTTTTTAAATGAGATAATTAGGTAGATATGTCTTATTATGTTGTACTGCACAGAAAAAAGAAAATAAGTAGAATTAGTAAGTAGGTGGATCCGCTTCATATCAAGTCTGCATCGTATTACGCACTTCAAGCTCCGCCTAGCTCCGCTCACTTCAGTCGTGTTTGAATTTTGTCATGGTAACCGTACTTGAAAAAAATCATTAAAAAATATAAACATGCCATATTGTGCTGTTTTAGAGTGCAAAAACGATAGCGGAATCAAAAATTTAACAAATGGGGGCATATCATATCACCGATAAGTAATATTTTATTGTTAATTGTTCGTTTTGTTAAAATGCAAAACCGTCAAAGAAAAAAAGACTGTAAATCATACATGTTAAAGTCGCGTTTCTTTTAAACCTCAACTTTCGCTACTCAGTTAGGGATGTGGCCCCAATAAACTGATGAATGCGTTATCGATAACTTTAATGGCTGGGTCAGATGAAAATTACAGAAATATTTTGAAAAAATAGGTATATCTTCTGGTTTCAGTTTACCCAATGTGCCAGACATAAAAAAAAATTGATTGATGCAACTGGGAAACAAAATTGGTTTCCTACAAAATACAGTAGGTACAATTTGCTGCACTTTAAGGACCAAGATTTTGTAATTAAAAAAAGTGGAAACAAATACATTGTTGGCACAGCTATACCGACTCTAATAATTTTGTGTTTTCAGGTTATTATAGTGTTATTATTTATATTCATGAAGTTTTAATTAATTAGGTAGGTACCTTCATTCTTGGTCCTTACCCAAGTATCAGACTGACAATAGTGTCAGTCTGATACTAACCTTTGTGATTGATTATAATTAAACAAAGAAAGAAAATATTTTTATTTCGACCACCACAAACGGCAGAGCCCTTGGACACAACGTATCAGACAAATGTAATTGCGGCTAAACGTAGCTATTTCGTTATCAATCAGTGGGTCGGTAATAATCGATATCGACAAATTCGTCATGTATCCTCATTGGTCACATCACTAAGTGAGTAGCTATGTTTGTCATAACAGCCATTGCATTATCAATCTTAAGGTTTGTTAATAAAGACTATAACAAAAATGCTTCGCAAAAGCGCCACCTTTTGCTGAGTAGACGAAGTAAACTTTAATTTTTATCACTTGTTTATTTTATTGAGTTTTGAACCATGTTCCGATGGAACTAAGGTTTTATATCAATAAAATTATTTTAATGGATTTAGGTCCGTTTTACGTTCTCTTTCAACCAATTATAATCTTTATTTCTAAGTGTGTTAGTTTTGACATGGTGTGAGTTTAGCTACACTGGTTCTCATACTAAAAAGTCATCATGCTCTTTCTATTTACTTCCTTTGTTCTGTGTTGTACTGTGTGTATGTAACTAGAAAAAAAATGAAAAGGAGATAGTCAAGGCAATTTTTTTTGCGATTTTTTTCGCTAAATGTTTTCAGTATCATGGTCTGATTGGAACCTCCAAGTTTTTGGAAGTGGTCTGGTAACACCCGGTATGTGTAAAAGTGACGTACCATGCTGGTCGACGGCGACGCAGTGCTTGTTGTCTCCGCGCATGTAGAACTGCGCCTGCGCATCCACCGCGCGCTTACACAACCTAACACAACATTATTCATTTACTTTACTAAACTAATTATTCAGTAAATAAAAATTCGATAATTTATTGTAAAATCACAGGAAAATATTTGGTAAATAAAGATGCTTTTTCTATATCTGGGTGTAACTGATAATACATCAGTTATACATCATTAATACATACCTTTCCATATACATCATTTATACATAACTTTATAAGTAGGTATTTACAATATAATTTAATTAATATTTATTTATATAAATATTAATGGACATTTCACACAACGCCCTCTAGTCCCAAACTAAGCAAAGCTTGTAATATGGGAACTAGATGCTGATAGAATACCTATATACTTTTTTTTTGTAAATATATTCTTATAATACATAGTAATTAGTAACACCCAGACATAGAACAAATATCTATGTTTGTCACACGCAAATGTTAGTTCTCGGTGGGGATCGAACCCACGACCCACAGCACGGAAGGCAGAGCTATACCGAGTGATCTGTGACGCGTGTCACAGTATATTTATATATATTTAAACACATATCACAAGCTTTGCTTAGTTTGGGACTAGAGGGCGTTGTGTGTAAAGTCCACGAATATTTATTTATTTATTTTATTTATTTATTTACTTGGCTGGTTCCTCGGCGACCGCTTTAGTGAACTGTAAGATGAGGGTGACTAATTCTTTCGGAGTATTCACCACCACTGTATCTATCTGCAATGTCACCAGCAAATCTGAAACGAGATTAAAATAATTATTTACAAAAATCTAATTATATAGATGATTTATACAGCATCAGGAGCCACTTTTTACCCATACCCCGATGTACGGGAGGCTGAATAACTCCCATATATGTTCTGCCATTTTTTGTTGTTCAAAAGCTCATTTTTACCCCACGCAAAAACGACGGGGTGTTATAAGTTTGACGTGTGTGTGTGTGTGTGTGTCTGAGGCATCGTAGCGGATGAATCGATTTTGTTTTTTTTTTGTTTGAAAGGTGAATTAGTCGGGTCGGGAGTTTTAAATATAAATAAATAAATATTCATGGACTTTACACACAACGCCCTCTAGTCCCAAACTAAGCAAAGCTTGTGATATGGGAACTAGATGCTGATAGAATACTTATATACTTTTTTTTTTGTAAATACATACTTATTATACATAGTAACACCCAGACATAGAACAAACATCTATGTTTTCCACGCACAAATGTTTGTTCTCGGTGGGGATCGAACCCACGACTCACAGCACGGAAGGCAGAGCCATTACCGACTGAGCTGTGACGCCTGTCTTTTGTCTGCAACGCCAGTTTTCTTAGCTATGTTTGATGAAAATCAGTCCAAGATGGCCGCCGCCACAAAATGGCGAATTTTTATTAATTCCTTGTTTTGTAACATTTCACTAAACGAAAAGTAGTCGGGTGAACAAAAAATTACCTGCCATCGCGGTCTGTAGATCATTCTGAGGCTTGCCTTTTCTGAAAGTAAAATATTACATAAATAATTAAAAGATTACTTGATACAGTGTTGGAAATATTACATAAATAATTAAAAGATTACTTGATACAGTGTTGGAAATATTACATAAATAATTAAAAGATTACTTGATACAGTGTTGGAAATATTACATAAATAATTAAAAGATTACTTGATACAGTGTTGGAAATATTACATAAATAATTAAAAGATTACTTGATACAGTGTTGGTAAAAGCACGCGCACAACGGATCTATATCCCTCTGAAGTTAGGTGCAACAAACGATTGCGCGTGCACTGTTTTGCGGAATCAAAAATGTGTTCTGCGCAGATACTTCAGAGAGACAAAGATCGTTGAGTGCTACACTTACTGGAAATAGTGTGCACAGTCGAGTACAATAAGAGTAATCTGGCCGCGCAGCATCAGTCTCCGGGCAGACATGTGGCTAGTGAGGCCGCGCGACTTCACCCGCGACGCTATCTCAGACCCACCCATTATGTACAAGAACCGCATCGAGTTCTTACGAGACTCTGATAATTGGAGCATCTAAAACAATTTTTTAATAGAATAATATAGCAATATGACTACGACTTGATCGCATATTTAAACTATAAATAAATAAATATTCTTGGACTTTACACACAACGCCCTCTAGTCCCAAACTAAGCAAAGCTTGTGATATGGGAACTAAATGGCCATATACTTTTGATGATATAATTTTTTTTTTAATACAACCGAAATTGAGAACCTCCTTTTTTGAAGTCGGTTCAAAAGTTTTTGATTTTCATCACCATTTCACTTGGTGATAAGGCAGCTGGGGTGATGTAAAATGGAAGAAAATTTTATAATTTACCTGACCATTGTCTGCGAGTAGCTCTCGAGGCAGGTTGCGCGACATAGCGACAGCCCTGAAGCATACAGCCGGCGCCTCGACAACCCTAGCGCCCAGGGCTGCCGCCTCGGACGGAAGAGATTCCATGAACCACTCTTTCAGGAAGAGAGGATTAACCTCAACACGCATGTGCTGAAACAATAACATTAGTTAGATCAGTTGAGGTATCTATAAAGCTCAGTCGGTAATAGCTCTGCCTTCCGTGCTGTGGGTCGTGGGTTCGATCCCCACCGAGAACAAACATTTGTGCGTGGCAAACATAGATGTTTGTTCTATGTCTGGGTGTTACTATGTATTATAAGTATATATTTACAGAAAAAAAAAGTATGTATGTATTCTATCAGCATCTAGTTCCCATATTACAAGCTTTGCTTAGTTTGGGACTAGAGGGCGTCGTGTGAAATGTCCATAAATATATATATATATATATATATATATGGTTTGCAACGATTTGTAGATAGCTCAACTGTTTCATTTTGTAAATACTGAGTTAGGCGTAATTTTCATTGTGAATAAATGTTATTGTTTACAAAAAAAGTTGTTTGCCAAAGAAATGAAATCACCCCGATCCTGGATCCTCTTCATCATATGCTGATTATTATAAATGTCAAAGTTTGGATGTTTGCGTTTCAATCACGCTGCAACTACTGGTCCGATTTTGATGAAACTTGGAATATTTAGTTCGTAGCCTTGATTAATACAAACAGCCTTTTCGTCACAAAAAATCAAACGGGACGAAGTCGAGTGCGGAAGCTAGTTCTAACAAATACGGGACTTTCAGGCGAAGCCACATACTGTTTTAAGACTTTACACTTTTGAGAGAGATGAATCTTCGTCACTTCTCTCTAAAAATAAAGATTTTTACTTTCATGCACTCTGCAAGTTTAGTTATCTTCAAGAACTGTTCGTTTTCCGAGCACTTGTGGTATATTTCCCGCGCCAGGCCGACAGGATCACCCGCCATTTTAACTCCATCAGCAGACCCTGAAAACAGTGTTTATTTTACCAACTTTTATATTAATTAAAATATTACATCGCGGCTCAGCAAGGAGAGAAACGACGGGTTAAGCTACTTATAGTTCTAACTACATTAACATTTTAATATGAATAAAATCTTATACAGGGTGTAACATAATGTCCCTATAAGTCCGAAAGGGGGGGTATTCTACACGTCATAACGAACATTTCTTTTACGATTTTTAATATTTTGAAGTTTTCATTCATGAAAAGTTTTCTTAAAAATAGCATTGCACACGTGTTAAAGTGTCTATATGTGGATGCGACATAGGGGGTTGCGTGAGCATGTGTACTAACAGACTGGACCCATACGCAAAGCAAATAAACACTTAATGTTGTCGCAAACTTCTAAGTGTAAAAAGTAAAAAAAAATATAAAACATGTTGTATTCAACTTTTGCACATGCCGATCTATTCACGTGTTTCGTCTGAATAAGCCCCTTTTCAGCTTATAGGGACAATATGTTACACCTTGTATTAGTTATTTAAGTAAAAAAAAGTCGCAAAAAAAGATTTCGCACATTCGCTTCAGTTCAAAACGAACAGTTGTACACTGGAATGATATTAAACAACTTACAAGACCGTTGCCTCGGGGTTGTCAACCACTCGGGCTGGGGTATCTTACTAATCCGTGTTGCTGCAGCTTCCTCATTCCTCACATCGATTACATCTCGGAACGCCTGTTATCAATAAAAGTAAATTCTTCTTTTCAGTCACATTAAAGAGATAATATTTGTCTTTCCCGCGAAGCGCACTTTCTCAGTGAGGTTAGGCAGTGGTTACGACTTAACATCAGAGGGGCGAGTACGAGTTGACAATGTACAAAACGGTGTCAAACGTCTGATGCCGAGCACACCGGTGTGCGCTGCTTGGTATGGAAACACTGAGCGGATTTTTTGAGAAGCTTGGTTTCGTCAAGCTCCCGCTCAGTGTTTCCATACCAAGCAGCGCACACCGGTGTGCTCGGCGTCACACGTTTGACACCGTTTTGTACATTGTCAACTCGTACTCGCCCCTCAGATGGGCCATCGGCCTGCTCCGCTCTATAGTTAGTGTATAATAAACAAATCCCTGAGAGGCTTAACCTGGGACTACATGGCATCATCATCATCAACGCTTCCTTCCGTGCTGTGGGTCGTGGGTTCGATCTTCACTGAGAACAAACATTTGTGTGTAACAAACATAGATGTTTGTTCTATGTCTGGCTGTTACTGTGTATTATAAGTATGTATTTACAAAAAAAAAAAGTATATAAGTATTCTATCAGCATCTAGTTCCCATATTACAAGCTTTGCTTAGTTTGGGACTAGAGGGCGTCGTGTGAAATGTCCATGAATATTTATTTAACGTATATTGGTCCACTGCTGGACGTAGGTCTCCCCCGCGACGCGCCACTGAGCCAGGTCTTCAGCTCTTCCTGTGTCTGCCAGCTACATTTCACAGATGGTCGTCCACATGCCATCCTGATGGTCAATCACAAGCTTTCTATCTGTCTACTAATGCAAACGAATACCACGTAGTCCGAAAGTTTAAGGCGATGGGCAACGCCAAACAACCCTCTCGCATTTCAACACTTCTAGAATATAAATTCACTGAAAACTGAAATGTGTAAACCTACAAACATTCTTGTAACCTTCCATAAACATACATATCTTTATCTTATCTTTATCTGAATGTGATTATTAAAAATCGCAAAGCTTCATAAACATAATTTTGATCCAAACAAGTTTTCTGATCAATAAAGCACCAATGTGGTCAATTTTGATGCACATTTTTAACTCTTCGTCTTAAGTTCGTTCCAAGTCCGTTAAAACCACATCGTTTAAAATTCAAAACAACAGGCAAATATACGAATCTGTGTGTCTAAATGCCTAAAAACACATTTATAAACATATAAATATATATAAACACATAATATACACACTTTAGTGTGATACCTCTAAGTACAAGTAAAGGAGCTATTTATATTCGCAATAAAAACTCATGATTTAAGCATGTTTCGACAGATTTTCATTGAGAATTGCCAAAAAAGATATTATGCTTGAGTCAAAAGTTCTTTTATATTGTAGCAAATTCCCTTTTTCGCAAGAGAACAAGCTGATGGCCTGATGATAAGCGGTTACCTTTATCTTGAATAAATATTACTAACCTCTAATTTAGCTATTTCAGTTGCCAGTTTCAGTTGTTTATCGATCATCTTTCCAGAAGTTTTCCGTTTCTTGACAATGTCGAGTATCTCTTCAGCCCCTGCTTGTTTCATAAAACACTTTTAAAGTTGCCAAATCGTTGAGAATAATAACAAAATTGTACACTTAAAGCTCTGGTATCAAAAAATCAAAATAATAGAAATAAAATCGCTTTACACAGAATAAATCTAACTAATTAAGAGTTTTCTATCTATCTATCTAAATCCAAATGGGTTTTGATATCTGAGAAATAAACTAATCTAATCTCCAACTTAATTAGGGTGGATTTTACCAACTCAGAATAAAATTATTCATCAGATAAAATATTATCCCTTCCAATCCATTCTACCAACCCTCCCTAAAATACTTATTTTAAACTTGTCAAAAACAAGGACAGTCATATTTTAATATAACGAATTGCGTTATTCTGAGTTGATAAAACTCTGCCTATACTCATAGTTTAAGCTTATTAAAAATATAATAAAGCTTTTATTAATTACTTGGATATTGGTGAAAAACATTTAACATTACAAAAAACCTTTTGAGGACTTTTGTAAATGAAATGAAATTGTTTATGTTGCTAAAATATGGTTCTTACAAGTGTTACTTATACTTGTAGGTGGAGCAGTGGGACACACTTTACCAATTAATTAGTAAAATTAAGCTGTAAATTATCCAAGATTATCAAGTTTATCAACGAGTTCTCAATTCAAACATATATATAAATCTAGTTTAAAAACAAAGTAACAAGCTGAAATAATATGAAATAATTAAAAAAATACTTATCAGCGTCATACTTTAAATAAATTGGATACTAACGTATGTTAATTTTACTCTGTAACCAGTTTATTCCTACCTCACCTTTTTTTTTTCTCTGCTGTTTTATACTCTCTGTTAAATCTGAAACAAACAAAACACTTTTATAGTTTTAATTTTAAACATAATATTGGCAATATTGGATTGACAAACTATAGTGATGTCTGCAATGGACATGCTCAAAAGTGCAGTGGAATGCAGTGTTATAGGCAGTGGTTACCATTTAACATCAGGTGGGCCATCGGCTATTTCCATCACTCTCAACTGCAAAAAGAGTAACTGGAATAGAAGTCAGAAAAACCTCATTCTTATTTGAATGGTCTTTGCAGTGTTGTCCAAAAATAGATCTAAATAGGACTTACGAGGTTTAGGTAACAACGAATCATCAGGATCGTGTGAAGGTTCGGCATTATTGGTGAGATCTATTGTGGCTTCTTCAATTTTAGCAGGCTCAGAAACCTTCGGTTTTAGCTTTTGAGCTTTCTTTGTTGCAGACATTGTGGTATGGATGTTCTCTTTTAAAGTTTTAAATCACATTAGTGATTTATCCTTTACAACCGGCAAGCAAACTCAAATAACAGGAAGGAATAAACTTAAAGCAAGCATTATAACCGGATTTATTCATTCAGAGCAACAGGCAAAATATAAACAAACCATAATTTTGTAAAAATTGACATTATTTTGTTTCTGTGACAGCTATTTGACAGTCAAGTCCTAGTCAACAGTTAGACAGTTGTGTTCCAAAGAAATTCAGTGCTTCCTTGAGCATAAGTCAGTGCTGCCAGCCTGCCAGTCTATAAAATAATTGTTCCCGCCAAAAATGGGAAGCGCCACCTATTATCGAGTAGCAAGTGGTTACAAAACTGAATTTTACGCAACTATAACAAAAGATTGCGCTTTAAATAATTTAAAAAAGTAGGTAACGAAAAATTTATTGAAGGAAAAATTAATCCTGAATCTATAACTACCTACCTTATTAGTCGATATTTAATACTTTACGGAAATGGATCTTAAATCTATACTTAGGTACCTACGTATTATATTATCTGTGTCTAATATCGGCAGTTTTTACGCTATGGCTATGGCTTATGAATTTATGATGGCGTTTTGTGGAGACGGTCGCAGCCAGACAGCGTGTCTGTGGAACTATCGATTTGACATAAACCAACATAACAAATGACTGAAAATTACTCACCGCAGGGTCCGCAGGTGACCTAGCCTACACAAGAAGGTAGGTACCTATTTTGTGCGGCTGCGGCGAGTCGTAGGTTCAATTCCGCACAGACCCTCTATTCCTTTTGTATTTGCCTACCTACATAATGAAAAGAGGTAGGTAAGTAGGTAGGTAGTTGAGAATTTACATTACACAACATACCAAGCTCAATGCAATCGAAAAAGAAAAATATTGATCCCAAGTGGAATCGAACTTACGACTACTGGGTAGGTACCAAATACCTAGTATCTACTTACCTACCTAGGTATTAGCAGTAGATAAAAATACTTATAGAGCATTCAATAGAATTCTTGTCGGGTTAAAACACTCAAAAGTCAAGTAGATTCGGCATTCCTCAAGTACAGGAGCCCACCTTTCTTTACATGTTCATTGTATGTGCATTGTTTACCATTCTAAAATTATAATGTATGTAGGTATGTCTGTCCAAACATTAAACCCATGCTCGTTTTTTATTTTATCCTTCTCTGTTTATCCTTGAATGTTTGCTGTCTGCTGCTTCCCTCCCCTCCCATACCTCCCCCCCGGCCGCTCCATCAGTCTGGCGTCGGCATTGGGGGAAAGCGGTCGTTGATCTCACGATGAAGAATTTTCGAAATTAAGTTGGCCGTTTGCACATTCCTACTGTGATAAACTGTGCTAACGCAACACTTGTTCAAAGAATGGTTTGGTTAAAAGTTGTAACGTAACTTGCAGAAATAAACAAACAATAATAAACCGGTTGACAAAATTATCGGTTATCATTCAAGGCAATGGACAATTTGTAAAAAAATCATGGATTGGCGCGAAAAACTTTTCGGCAAAAACCTTGTGCGGTGCGGGGAGACTGGGCAGTTCGAGACCATCCCGACTTCACAGGCCTTAGCCGACTGCGTGGAAGAAGGAGACGGTTCCGTTTGCGGTATTTACTTCTCATTCGCGAACATAAGTGATGAGAGTGATGATTTTGGCGTAAGACTTGAGGAGGTGTACAAGAAAGTGTTGCCTAGACTCCAAGTGGTAGAGGTAGTGTTGTGGGCCCATGTTGGCACCCCTGAAGGGCCCGTGGAGAGGGAAGCTGGGTTTCGTAAGACCCTCACCGGGAAACCATGGTTTGCGGTGCCGTTCCATGATGTTGACACCAAGGTAAGTTTATATGAGTTTGACCTAACCACTAATATCATCTAGAGATAGAGAAACATTTAATTGGCACACAATATAGGTACAGCACAGCACTGGTAACAATAAGTAGGTTCCCGATAAAAAAAAACTGTTGGAGCAAGCTGTTCTGGGTGGTAGGTACCTAGGTAAGACAGGTACTTCAATCACTTCACGGTTTTAGCAGTTAATAAAAAACGACTTTATAAAAAATCTAAATGTTTTTTAATGAAATCACTTCAAGAAACGTTTGTTTTGAATAAATAGGTACCTAGGTAGGTACATAAACCAAATTAATATCCTCCGCCTAAGCTTCTAATTAAAATCTACACGAATAAAAGCTGCCTATTCCCGAGAGTCAAATTCCCAAAATCTGACTCAACAAAGACAGACAAGGGTATTTTTGCCCAATTAGGAAAATTCTATTAAACATTGGTTAAGCATAAAAAAAACTCAAAAATCTTGAAACTGCTGAAAACGAAAATGAGTCGTAGCTATTCATTCTAGATATTCTCATTTTATAATTTCCCAAAAGTTATCAGTCCAAGGAAGCAAGTACGTAAAAAAATACATCCCAAGGGACATTCTTATAGAATTGTATCACCGGCATGAAAATTTCACCGATAACAAAGCGGAAATGTATCAATTATTATTCAAGAAAATCGTAAATATGCAAATTGTTTTCTAAAATCACAAAAAAACGCAGCTCGAGAATTTCAAGAGCTTATTCAGGGTTGCCCCTCGTCGCTCTCTGAGCTAGGGTCCGTAATTACTGGAGGGTTGCGTCAATACCATGTATCACCGTAAATTGCTTTCCACCCCGCTTTTCCACCCTTAGAGCGCATTCACGTGGAAATCAGGTTGGCGCTTGAAAATACTTTCATGCTACATACCTACGCACAACAGATCTTTATCCCTCTGCAATTAGGTGCAATAAACGGCTGCGTCTGTAATGTACCTACAGTTATGCGGCTAATTTTAGCTAATTTTTAGCTTACCTCCGCCTCCAATTACCCAAAGATGAGTTCTGCGCAGATAATTCAAAGGAACAAAGATCCGTTGTGATTACTATAAGAAGTATTATAAGTTATGCCATAATACACTTTTAATACGACTGAAGAATACCATAAAATCAAAAGCTGATAAAACCATAGGATACAACTTTGCATCATGCAAATAAGTATCTATTTGTTTTCTCTTTACGAAGAAATTGCAAGGATCACTGAAAATATTGCTTCTTACCTACTATAAATATAAAATGCGTTCATAAGACATTTTCCGGAACAGAAAACCTGACTTTCATGCAAATGTGCTCAGAGGGTGAATTCTAGGGTTCCATACCCGATGGGACCTTATTAAAAAAGCCTACGCCATCGTCCTTTCGTCCATCTACCTGTCAAGGCTTTATCATTTTCATTCTATTGAATAATGTCCATATAAACTGAATCGCAAATATCATTTCGACGTGTTGCTTTGTCATCCATCGTACACTATTTTTAACCGTTTTTGGAAGAAAGTTTAGTGTTCATATTGGTACTATGTTTGTTCCTTAATTTTACTAAAGACAGCACTAAAAATGTTGTTGTTTCATTCTTAAAAACTCAAATAAGAAAGACAGCTTTAACACTGCCCTCTTTCTGTTATATCCTTTTCCTAAACTAACCTAATTTGACAGCTTTAAAGTGGTTGCCGTCCCTGTTTCATAAACTGAAACGACAATGACATCTATAATTTCAGTGCTGTCAAATTAGTTTACCTTAAATCATAATTTTTTTGTTCAATAAAATGGAATAAAATAATTGCGTGGAACTGGCACCTAGAATCACCTAGTTATACGAAGTTATACGGTAAGAAACTACGGCCTGGTTCCTAGTGTTTTTTGTATGATCCTTTTTTTTTGTTTTTACTTAAAATGCCGATGTTTTATGTTAGAATTGCAATAACTAAATCGGGGGCACTGTTAAAAAAGTTAGTTCACAGAACCCTTATCAATTGAGTCCTACTCGCACTTGGCCGGATTATGTACTTGGGCACAGGTGCATTGCACTCATTAATGTCATTCTCAGGAACCTGCCTGTTGTTGAGCATTACTGGGGTGTCAGTGTTTTTTGTAGTATTTGTTGGGAAATGTACGGCGATTGGAGTGTTTAGGACTTACCGGTCGCCACTTTCCCTATTTTTTTTATTAATCAACGAGCTACATAGGCTTAAAACCAATGAATAAATAATAAACAAATAAGTTGGTAAAGAGGTGTTCTTTATTCACAAAGAAAACTACGAAAGTAAATAGGAAAACAATAACAAAATTACGGCCTGAAAGTCGAGTTACGAACCCACAAACAAAACATTTTGCTTTCCATAAGATGAAAACATTTTGTCAACTTATACTAAGAAATACCGCTCAACCCAAACACTTGGTAAAGCAAAATAATGTTTTAATAAACAGAATTTATTGTTTGCTTAAACTTGAAGACAATTTATTAACTTTATTTAACTTTTTCAAAAAAATAACTACCCATACGCTTTTTCCACCATTTTGTCAGCACGTGACTTTCCAAGTACCCTTAAATACATACAGGTGATGAATAGAAAGACTGTAACACGTCTTGCTGTAGAGGCTTTTCACCTTTTTGATCAGAGCATTAAAAAAGCTGAAAGTGAGTGAAACTCCAAACCCAAAACCAATTAAGGAAACAAATAAAGCGTGATGAATAGATGTGATTCCCTGTGACTGAAAGCGTATCTTCGTATCTGGTATCTACTTAATGCAATGTAGGCTACATTGCACATCACAACAATACCTTTACAAATTCACAACACAATACGGACAATAGCTTCATATAAATGTTTCGAGCTGTCTGCGTCCGCTGTTGTTGTTTTGCTCAACATAGTCTCGATTTTTTCACTAGTGAGGTTGCTGCAGTTATCACTTTATTTGATTCTAGTAATATAATAATATATAGCCTTTGTTTCTCGATTTCCATCAACTTTGCATACAAGTTTCATCCTAATTGTTTCAGGCGTGATTGAGACACGAGAGTCCAAATCAGGCGGTTTATTTGAATACCTGAATCAAGCTACAGTTCAATAAAACCCATTAAAATTAATTTGTTATGCAATCAGAGCTCAAATAGTATCATTTTTGTGCGAAGCTATTGTCATAGTAAGTATCTAGGCGGATTCAAAAATTCATTTCACGCATTCGTTCTCAATATCAAACAATGAAAGCCTTTGCTCCTCTTTCATTTCAAACAATTCGACAAAACCTTTGTTTTATTCAACCACGGATCCATCCAGGGGATGCCAGCGTATCAAACTTTCCAACGCCCTTCCACAACGGGCCCTGAAGGTGAAAGCAAAAAGTTATTTTTGCAATGTTTTGCGAATGGAAAAGTTTTGCTTTTTTACAGGTGCAAATGAGTATACCTACCTTCCTATCAAGGAAGGGGTGAGAACAAGTAGATATACACCTTGACGGCGTCACAGCTCAGTCGGTAATAGCTCTGCTCTCCGTGCTGTGGGTCGTGGGTTCGATCCCCACTGAGAACAAACGTTTGTTTGTGGCAAACATAGATGTTTGTTCAACATCTGCGTGTTACTGTGTATTTACAAAAAAAACAGCGACAAGTATTCTATCAGCAATCTAGTTCTCATATTACAAGCTTTGCTTAGTTTGGGACTAGAGGGCGTTGTGTGAAATGTAAGTAGGTATGTGAATAGTGTAGACTTATACTTAACTAACGATTTAAATAAAAATATTTGTAGAGTAAACATCCTCACAACGAAACTAGTTAACTGATAGAATCTAATTAGTTAAGTACAGTAGGGGTATGCCAATCAAAGTTGAACTGCAAAGTTTTAAATCATGGTCAGTTCATACTAACTCATAGTTATTCTGTGACTAAATAGTGACATTATGACGTCATTTGATGTGTTTTCGCGCATATTTTGCTGTCAAGTGTCTATAAAGAATGATCTGGTGACCTGAAGAAATTACACTGGGCAGTGAAATATAACTTGGCAGCAAAAGATTGGCATACGGGGGCTGAACCTATTTATAATTACATACGTGACCTACCTACTTATATTATTATCGTGAGCCGTGACTTGACCTCACCCTGCGTATCAATATACCCCAGTCTCCTCTGCAAACGCCACGAGCTTTTCGCACAGGGAGCGCGGCGTTCAAAGTCAAACAATGTCAAATATGCAGTCCGTTCATCATACCTACCTACCATGGCTACCATACCAACGTCGGCATGCAGAGCAGACAAACGAAACGAACCGTATATAGATCCTATTCATGGAACCTACCATGGACCATTATATAATATAGACTGCCAAACGCCTATAAAATATCGTGACCCCGATAATTAATTACCTGCAAAGGCGTTAGATGTCGCTGGGTCGAATCGATAAATAAATAAAAATGTCGCGTTATTACTGGAACCTCAGTCTATAAAGCCAATAATATTGGCTAGTAGGTACATTTTACAATGAGTAAATTTGTAAACATAGCATGTAATGTAAGTACTCCACCTCCACCTACGATTGCCCTTTGTAGCTAGGGTCCTCGATGCTCTGATAAGCGCAAGTTTATGCAAATCGAATAGTTTTAATCACCTGTCTCCGATGGCATCACGAACTGGTTGTGGAATATGAGGGGAGCCGACTGAGCTTTTACTTCAAATGTCCTGATTGTGGAGTTATTGCAAAAGTTTACATAACTTGATGAAAATAACATCGCTGCTATGGGGGAGAACCTACCTTATAAATTAGATAGTAGCTAGGTAAGTACATAGTTATTTTCAGGTCAATGACAGAGACTGCTCAGTTGGTAAGCTTTGCCTTCCGCGCTGTGGGTTTTGGATTCGATTCCCACCAAGAGCAAACATGGATGGTTGTTCTGTGTCTGTGTTACTACGTATTAGGTAGGTAGGTACATTAAAAGTATGGTAGTCACAACGGATCTTTGTCCCTCTGAGAGTCTAAAGTTTCTGCGCAAAATCAATTTTTGGGTCGAATCGAAGCGACTTCATTTTACTCTACAAACTTGTGTATTGGTATGAATTAAACTGTAGGTAAGTATGTATTGTGTTTTAGAAAATGTCCGAACATTTTACTAAATTACCGGAGCTTAAAATGGCAACCCTAAAGAAATTCAAGCGAGAAATAAGGCGCTTTCCACACGAGGCCGGGGGTAACGTCTCACTAAGGGCCCCCGGATCCTTCAGAGGCCCTTCACTCGCGCTTTCAAGATTTAAAACACGCAGAAATGCATTCACAGTGTGGTCTAGATACTGTAAGCGCTGCTTATGCAGAGTTTACTCCCAGGGGAACGGTGATAGTCATTTTACCACAGTTTTTATTTAAATTAAAAATAAAAACCACTGTTTCGTAAAAATCACGTGAAAAGTTTTACTTAGCTGATGCATTTTTACGTTTTTTTTTTAATTATTATTTATTTTATAATTTTTTAGTTATCTTCTTACGTGAACAAGGACAGACAAGGATACCATTACCTACTAGTACAAAGTACATAGGTACTAAGCATAAACTTAAAAAACTTAAAACTTAAAAATGCAGTAAGTTTGAACAAGATATTTACACCATAAAATATTTTAAAGTAGTGACAGGATTCCACGTTGAAGGAAATGATTAGTTACAGCGATTAGGATTCCTCCATTGCAATGTACTTGACTGCCGGGAACTCCTGACCATCATAAACTTCATGTTCTAAGCGCCATATCTGCCTTAATAAAGTCGAATACCGGCAGGATTAAATACCATTTCACATTCACGCGTTCGCCAAGTCAACGGTAGCCTGTGATTTTCACAATTTTTTAAACAATCTTAATTTCTTCTTCTTCTTATTAACATTGTCAAGTGAATAAATTAATATTGATTTGTAGACGTGATTATTTCGACAGATTGACATCAATTTATTAAAATAACGTTTAACAATGAAATAGAATAGGGTTAGTAATTTAGAGAATTCGACTGTTTCTAAATAACAGTCGGAATACCTCCAGAGACAGGGAGGCCACTAGACCGGAAAGGTTCAATTCGCGTGCAGTCAACCCTAACTCCTTACTGCCTTTACACATGCTGTCGGTCGTCAGTGCAGTGGACTGTAGGTGGATTAGGAGGACGTACCGCACAGGTGAAAGGAAATAGTGTGTACATCTTCCCTTACGTTTGTTTATTTGGTCTGGCAGGTAGCTGCAACTATTGAGTAACTATAGTTACCCAGCAGACATACACACTTCACTCAATAATACACTAATATTCGAACACGATAAAGAATCGTATTACAAAATGAAATCGTCATCATCAAACTGGGTTTTTGAAAGCCCATTGGCCTGTTTCAGCATTTTTCTAAACATTTTCATCATATCCACGTTGTATGCCATGAAAAGCTTTACTAGTAAAACAAACTATCGAGACAGCCAGGACGCAATCACGCTAAAAGCCTCCTCCACAATACCCAACCTTTTCTATGACAGCCTTAATCCAAGGGTCTAAGGTTGAAAGTTCAGTGAATGGTGTTGTAAAGGGTCCCTAGGTGATGGGTGTGTTATTAGCCATTCTTATGGTAATGATGCATCAGCGAAATGCTTTAGGAGTGGAAAAAAACACGTGTTTTTAATTAATGCCCCTTTTAAACTCAATTATGAAAATGAGTCTGTAGTAAGAATAAAACCAACTTGGGTGTACCTATTGATTTTGACTCGTGTTACTATTATTATGAGCCGTAGTTTGTTGCCCGTTCTTCTTGGCTCGTCGCGTGGAACTGGTACCTAGAAAATTACTTGTTATACATATAAGACGATTCTAAATGATCCTTGTGATTTTATTAAATAAAAAAATTATGACTATGACATGAGCCCTTCTGAAAACGTATACCTCCTACATGCAACACATTTTATACCCGTATCTTTCTCCATCCCTCATATTTTATTCACTCATTAGGTACTCGCCCTACCGTATCAGACGTGACTTTGACACAACCGTATCTTCTTATTTTTACGGTACGAAGAACGTGGTTTTTTTTATATCTTAGGTGGCTAAAGTTTGAATCAAGCAAGGCTCAAGCTGTATTGACACTTTTCAAAGAAAACTGGTCAAAAAATCTAGGCTTGACTCACACCTGAGCAAGATTGCAGCATACGAGAATGAATTACAAGATGGGAAACCAGATAAACGGGGAATCACGAACCAAACTGACAGTCGTCGCGTTACGTAAACCTAACGTATTCAAATCATATTGCGCGTCAACGCCAGCTGACTGCCAAACGTTTTAGCATCACCGCGCAGTGTATCTTTACGATACGTTTACGATTGTCACGTTTATTCATGACCAAGACGCAGTCTTTCTAAACACTCTTAGAAAGTTGTGACATTAAACACAACCGTCAAATCATTCTAGCAGCTCGTTTACGGTCCACGCAGCGCCGGAAGTCAGTTTATTTCCGTGCGTTTGAAGTTGAACATACACTGACCTAACTCAATTAGCGACATGCGTCAGTTTTAACCACCCTTGTATTCTAAGGACCGTATGCTTATTAATTGCTCAAGCATTGGTCCGGACTCAGATTAGCTGAGTCACGTTCTTATTCCAAAAACACAACATTGACGTCACGTACGTCATTGACGTCACGTACGTCAGACCAAGCGAACTAGCTCTCGGGTCAATTATTGATACATCTTTTTTGAGTGCAGTAAAGTGAAAGCCTTGATCGAAATATTGATCATATTAATGTAAATACCAAGTACAAGTGTTATCACGATCGAAAACCACATATTAATCGATTTATAAGCAAAAATAAAAAGTGGAGTGTTACACCTACCCTAAAGTAAAAAAAAAAAAAGTTGAACGTAAAAGTATCAAACTTATTTTTAACTCACCTTTTTGTGCTTTACGAGATTGAATAATATACTGACTAGTAAGTAGTAGTCATGGTTAAGTGTGGTTCCTGCGGTAAATACCTATCCACGTCGGATAGTGTTAAATGCACTAAATGTCCTGCGGCATTTCATCGGACCTGCGTATCGGTCTCCGCCACGGGCCCCGTGAGTCCCTCCTGGCTGTGTCCAGGATGCAAGCTTAAAACCCCAAGGGATAACCCCGCCCCGGTCGGGAAAGATACTACAGAGATGTGCGGCGGCGACGCCGATCAGCATCGCGCTGCCAGCACGGGCACCGCGGTTACTAGCGCAAGCACTAGTAGCAGACAAGTGGCCCCTGTCGCCGATATGCAGACTGCACAAGTACATGATGGTTTGGCACTTCAGATCCGAGCTTTCCGGGAGGAGCTGAGTGAAATTAGAAATTACCTAAGAGAGATGCGCTCCGAGCTATCAGAATTTCATTCTTCAATAAAATCCTGTAATAATAGGATCGAAGGAGTGGAAGACAGATTGTCGGTACTCGAGCATAAATTCGAGGAAAAAGTTCCAACTAATGTGGATGCATTGGAAGACACTATTAGCGCACTGAGAGAGGAACTGAACACCAGGGACCAGGAGCTACTCCTCAATGACATTGACATCGCGGGAGTTCCGGAGTCTGCGGACATTAACTTGCTGCACTTGGTTAAACTTTTAGCTAGAAAACTGGGATCTGATTTAGCGGACGGGGACATCGTTCATGTGGAAAGAGTTGGGGCCGTGCAGAGAAATATCCGTGAAGTGGACAGCTCCGGGGCCTCCGGGCACCCGCGACCTCGAAACATTGTTGTTCGCCTAGCGCGTCGTGTAACCCGGGATCAGCTGATCAGCGCCGCACGAGTACGTCGCGTGATCACGAGCGCTGACCTTGAACTCCAAGGAGCTCCGCGACGCATCTACCTCAACGAGCGGCTGACTCGCACTAATCGCCAGTTGTTCGGCCGCGCTCGGGAAGCAGCGCGCCGCTCCCATTTCAAGTACGTGTGGACAAGAGAGGGAAAGATATTCACCCGTAAAGAAGACGGAAGAACAGCAGAGCGAGTCCGGTCAGATAAAGATTTGACCAAGATTTTTGGTACCTCCTAAGTTTGATGCTGCTTATACTTTCGGTTATAGTTATATTGAATATTAGTACTTTTAACATTATATCTAGCCTGTTCACTTCAATGGTTTTTCGTGGAAGTTTTGCAAATCTAGCAGTTTGTTTCTTGTGTTTCTTGGCTGTAGGTTATGCCAGCCAGTTATTTATATTTAAAAATCCTTATGTATCACAACCTAGCAGTTATCTTCACAGTATAAGTATGTACAATCATCACCTTACACAAGTATACACGTCTAGACCATGGCACGAGTTTGAGAATACCTATTCAATCATACAGACAATCAATACAATCACTAGAGGCGCCATACTCACTGAGTGTATTTCGCTACTAATTACTACTGAATATATTACACTATATTGCGTTTTTACACTACTATTTTACTGTTTTGTAAATAATTTTAATACACTATATAATGTATTTACACTATTATTTACAACACCTATACAGCTTATTATATTTCACATTTTAAACCAGCATGACTTTTATAAAAAGAATATAAAAATAGTGGTAATGAAATCACACTTTTTTACCATATTTTGTACTAGATACTATCAATTCACACGAATATTTTGTTCTACAAAGAAACTAAGTTTTTGTCGGACGGTTTGTTTACTAACCTGTGATCACAACGCGTTTACTTTATTCAACATCTTATACCCTTTCACCACGACGTTCTATGTGGTTCCTTTTTGCAATAAAAATAATTGTAAATTCCTGAAGGTTGGTTTGTATAATCCGGGATCCTTAGGTACAAATCATGATGATTTTATAGCAGCTATGGAAATGCGATCACCTGACATTATGGCTATTAACGAAACGTGGATTAAAGATGGTGAAGAGTGGCGCGCGCCGGTCATTCCTGGCTTTAAACTGAGGTACATGCCTCGTCCACTACAACTGTGTGGCGGTCGCGGGGGCGGGGTAGGTTTTTATATAAAGTGTGGTATCAGGGCCCGAGTATGGACTCATCCCGTGGATCCGCAGAATAGTTTGGTGGAACAAATGTGGCTAACGCTCTCGGTAAATGGAAAGAAGTTGGCTATTGGCACCGCTTATCGACCACAAAGGACAAAAGTTGACTCATTTTTAGATGCAATGACTGACTCCATTAATGCAGCACCTAACTGCGACAGCGTGTTGTTGCTCGGAGACATGAATATAAACTTGTTAAATGGGTGTGATGTAAACACAGTAAAGTTTTACACTTTTTTGAATTGTTTAAATCTAAAGCAATGTGTCTCCACTCCGACGCATTTTACCGAAAACCAGCAAACATTAATAGACCTCATATGCACTGACTTACGGGTCAGAAATGTACTAGTTGAGCCCTTGGGTACTAGTTTATATGGACATGCTTTCATTACATGTGAGTTTAATGTGAAACGAGAGAAAATTGAACCGCATAAAATTACCTTCAGGTCGTTTAATGATATACTTCCTAATAAATTTAATGATGACTTACAATCAATTAACTGGGACTTGTGTGGAACGCTGGGTACCGTTCATGATATGGTCGAATACTTTAATCAGTGTGTTACGCTACTGTTTGATTTGCATGCACCGGTCAAAACTACTATTATTAAATCGCATTCCTATCCCTGGATAACTGACACAATTAAACTGATGATGAAGCTAAGAGACGAATCACTAATTAATTTCTATAAAAATAAAACAGTCGCTAAGCGTAAATATTATAAATCATTAAAATCACTAGTGAACATATCCGTTTATCATGAAAAGGTAGCATACTTTAACTTTAATATAAATAACAAATTTAAGGACTCGAAGACGCTGTGGAAAAATTTAAAAACCACTATACTACCTCCTAAAAAACAAACATTACCAGAAAGTTTCACTGATCCGGATAAAATAAATGATCATTTCTTGAACATTCCTGGCAATCCTTCAGTTAGTTTATCCCAGCTGATGTTTTTTGAACATAATAGATTTAACACCTCTGTTTTCAGTCTTAGTACCGTAGGTTATGACATGATTATTAAAGTAATAAATAAGCTTAAAAGTAATGCAGAGGGTAATGATCACATCACCCTAAAAATGTTGATTATGACGTTTCCACAATCTCTTGATGCACTGATGCATATAATAAATGCATCTATAGCCACGTCAACATTTCCAGATGAGTGGAAGGTTGCGATCGTCCGCCCACTACCGAAAAAAGATAACCCAACGGAAGTTAAAGATTTAAGACCGATTAGCATTTTACCTTGCATCTCTAAAATAGTAGAAAAAGTGGTAAGCCATCAACTAACAACCTATCTAGAAGGCAACCGCATCCTACCTGATGTGCAGTCAGGTTTTAGGCAGGGTAGAAGTACTTCTACCGCCTTGCTGGACGTAACTGATAACATTTTATGCGCTCAAGATCAAGGACTATGTACAATATTAGTGCTACTTGACTTTTCCCGGGCTTTTGATGCTATTAATACAACACTCCTATTATCAAAACTAAGTTATTACGGTTTCCACCAATCTGCTGTCAAATGGTTCGATAGCTATTTAGCTAATCGTCAACAATACGTAGAACTAAAGTTAAGTAATGGGACTTCCAAATGTTCAAAGAAAGTGGTGGTTAACAGAGGCGTGCCCCAAGGTTCGATCCTGGGACCGACTTTGTTTAGTCTTTACTGTGCAGATCTCATTGACGAGATAAAGTTTTGCAAATATCATGTATATGCGGACGATGTTCAGGTGTACTTTTCTTTCCGACCGAATGATGTGGATCATGCTGTAGCGCTAATATCAGAAGACCTAAATAGAATTGCGGCTTGGGCAGACAGAAATTGCTTAATTCTAAATGCATCTAAAACTAAATATTTAGTCTGTGGAAGTACCCATCAGGTCGAAAAACTTAATAATATCCAGTTGTCAATAATGGGGGACCATATCCAGCGGGTGTTCGAAGCCCGTAATCTAGGACTGCATATGGATTCAGAGCTTCGGTTTGAAAACCACATACGTGATAGTGTGCGTAGCTGTTTTTATAGATTGAAAGTACTTTATAAAATCAGACCCTATCTTAGCGAAGAGCTCAGACTACATTTGGTGGAGTCCTTGGTGCTCTCGAAACTTAATTATGTTGATACGGTGTTCGGACCACGTCTCCTAGCACGAACCCAAAAACTAGTTCAGAGGGTACAAAACGCGTGTGCTAGGTTCTGTTTTGTAATCCCACCAAGAGGTCATGTTACTCCGTTTTTAAATAAACACTTTGTTTTAAAAATGAAGTCTCGTCGTAAGTTACACTTGGCATGTCTGTTGTTTGGTGTTATCAATTTCAAGTCACCTGCTTATCTATATGATAAGCTCACATGGTTGTCGACCCGTCAGATGGATAGTGGTGGGCGGTGTGCACCGCAGCTGTCCACTCAGTGTCATAAAACTGCAGCGTTCCGAGGTAGCTTCCGATACGCAGCCACTAAATGTTGGAACAACATCCCTCCGCCCATTAAAACATTTAAAAGTATTTATGGTTTTAGGATTAAACTAAAGAAATTTTTACTTGACGAGCAAAGGAAGCGGGAAGGCTTCAACAATGATGCTTCTATCATCTAATAGGGTACGTCATAAATATAAATTTAAATTGTGTAGTTGAGTAGGTACACTGGGTACCTATATTACCTATCGACGAGGTGGCAAACGGGCCTATGTTCGTCTTGTCCACCGTCCTGTTTTTAGTTGCAGTTTTGTTCGCCTCGCGAGTAGATTAGGTGTATCACCATAATAAGTGATTAATTTTTGATTTATAGTGCTTTTAGGTAGGTGCATATATTTTATCATCATTATTATTTTTACATATGTGTATTACATATTAATTCTTAGACTCCTCTTCACTACATATATATATCACACTTCGGATCTTTATACTGTTTTCATAACACTCAGTGCTAGGTAAGTAATAGGTATCATCATTTATAAAATTGTACATGACATGCTGTGCTGACACGTAGGTACTGTCAAACTCCGATTGTTGGTGCGTTGGTCTGGCGTAGGTAAGACGTCACTCGATTGGGTCCAGCTGAAAATCAGCGTTGAATTGCATTTTTCAGCAACTCAACAATTATGCTGAGCTGCCACCTTTTTGGCAACATATTATTATAGTCCTAGGTACTTTTGTTTTTGTTTTATGTTTGTATTATGATGTGTTGTCAAATAAAGCTTTTTCTTTCTTTCTTCTTTCTTTCAACAAAATCTACTCAAGTATTTTCCTTAGAAAAACAACAGATGAATTCTATGTCCAAGCACAGATTTCGATGTTTGAGTATCGTTTTAAACTTGGCTGAACTATGTTCCACCGTGCTATGAGATGAGAGATTATGTGACAGACAACGCTTCTAAAGGACTCAAGGAGGATTCGTATAAATAGAAACTGGGTTAGAAAATAGACGAACAATTTCAAAACTCTTGGTCAAAGTCAAAGTCAAAATTTCTTTATTCAATAAAATCACGCGGATCATTTAGAATCGTCTTATATAACTAGGTGATTCTAGGTGCCAGTTCCACGCGACCAGAGACAACAAGAACGGGCAAGAAACTACGGCGGTTCCTAGCGTTTTTTTTGTATGATCCCTTTTACAGAGAAATATACATAGAACACGAGAATAGCACTGATATTGCAAGTCGAGTAGTTAGCTGTCGATGAGTGGTTGGTTTTGCAATCTTTAGCATTTTATTCAATCCCAAGAAGTATACTTAATTGTAAACTTACGATCTTTTAGCCACCATAAATTTCTGAATCAAACAGCTTAAATAGAACAAAATCTAAACAGTCTGGAACTCCAACGATGCGATCATGATGAACTTCAAAACGGTCGGTATCTACAAGGTGGTGAACTCATCCATTTAAACCGTGGAAATATGCCTCTCACGTCCAAACCACGTGACCGACATTGCAGATATCGTTTGTATTGGATAACTTCGTATTTATATCATTCGCAAAGCGAGTCCGTGCCGGCACTGCAGGGGTATGCCAATCAAAGTTGAACTGCAAAGTTTTAAATCATGGTCAGTTCATACTAACTCATAGTTATTCTGTGACTAAATAGTGACATTATGACGTCATTTGATGTGTTTTCGCCCATAATTTGCTGTCAAGTGTCTAAAAAGAATGATCACGTGGTACAAAATTGTACCACGTGACCTGAAGAAATTACACTGGGCAGTGAAATATAACTTGAAAGCAAAAGATTGGCATACGGGGGCTGGTGCTGATAATACGTGTTATTTGCATAAAAAGTGAGCTAACGCGTGCCCACGACTTGGAAATGCTGCCTTCATGCTATGCCCATATTTCTAACTGAATGAACAAATGGATGGTGACTGGTACGAAATCTAAAGCACCGAAGAAAACTAGAAAGAATTCAGATTAAAATTCTAGATAGACTGCTGCACCTGCCAGTTGTTTAACCACTTCAAGAGCATAAAATAGTAAAGCCACAGCAATAAAATTGTGTATTCATATTGCTGCAACGCCGTACCTAGTAAGTGGTAGCACCAGTTTGTTAATATCTGCACCAAACCACACAATGCTGGCGGCGGAGAAACCTGTGTCTGAAGATTTCTCTAAAATGTACCACATTTAAAGTCAGTTTTCTCATTAAAACTCTTCAAAACGTTCTTTATAACTCATCCTTTCTCTCTCAAACCCTTTTCTTGTTCACAGCGTCGGCTTACCCAAAAATACAGCATAGCAGTCGGCGTGCCTACCCTAGTGATTCGCGGCAGGCCAGTCCGAGATGCATTACTAGAAGACCCGTCAGGGGAAAGGTTTCCGTGGCCAGCCCCACCGCTGCATGAGGTGCTACGAGGAGTAATACTGCAGGGAGAGGGAACGACAGCGTATGAGGACCTACCGAGCGATGCGCTACGGGTCTTCTATTTCGCGGCTCATTGGGTAAGTTACCAGAAGTCTTACACAAAGATGGATTATTTTATGCAGGTAGTCATTGAGACCATGCAACACAAAAGATGACGTAACACAATGATGACACTTTCGAAATGTCCTGTTTTTACGCTTGTCAGTAAGTTTATTTGTCGTGCATTGCAAATTGGCGTTCTAACCCTTCCAAGTGATATTAATAAAGTCGTTAATGTATAACTAAGCAATGTACACATACCACTTAACATCCGGTGGGCCATCGGCTTGTTCCATCATTTAGTAGTATAATAAAAACTGTTCCAGTGTCCCCCATGCCGCGCTTTCTCGCCCAGCGTGTGTGCTGCCCTTACTGCAGTGCGCAAGAGACGAGCCAAGTACGCCAACACACAGCTCATTTTGGTCTCCAGTGACAGGTATGGAGTATGAACTATTCAGGCTTGAATCAAACGAGACAAAAGCATAGATTTTTTGATGAGCACTTTTCTATGAAAATCTATGGGTACCTACTCATATAGTATTTTTGTGCGAAAACGGCCCTTGGTATTTAAAGTTAAGGGTTGTATTCTGATAAAGAACTCGTTACTCAATCATAGATTTCAGTATATTTTTAACCGACTTAAAAAAGGAGGAGGTTCTCAATTCGGTTGTATGTTTTTTTAATGTTGTTTACTTCAGAACTCCGTCATTTAAGAATCGATTTAAAAAAAAATTATTGAAAGGATGTACTTCCAGGTTGGTCCCATTAAATTTTCATCAAAATCGGTTCTTTAGTTTGGCTTATAAACAAAAATACCATCCACGGCATGAAATTGCGTATTTTGCTTTTCTGCGACTTTTTAGTAATATTTACGGTCACTAAAACATTCCCAATGAACTGCCATCATCATCATCATCTGATGATGATGCTTGAGGTACTTCTGTCAAGTCATATTGGGTTTCCAAATCAATTTCCTCTACAAACCCTATTAGGTATCATTATTTACTTTTCCAAACTACGTTTCCCTACGGTTAGCACAGCTTGCCCTAATAAAATTTCATCCCTAAATATAAAATCAGTTTCTCTAAGCAATGCCATTAGAATGCAGCAGGGGTAGCACCAGCCATCTCTCGAGGTTGCCGACGGGCGGTTACCCTCACTTAATGGCTGTTGCTTACGGGGTTGGAACTTGGAACTTTATAGGGGTGCTTCTGAAAGCTTACGAAAAAACTACGGTCCTATGCGGCTATTATCTATTAGTCACAACGGATCTTTGTCTCTCTTTGTCCGAAGTATCTGCATAGAACTCGACAGAACAGTTGGACTCGACCCAAAAATGAGTTAATTTTTCCGCACCTCTCAAATCAATGCACAATTGATTGTTGTACCTAACTACAGAGGGATGAAGATCCGCTGTGACAACTTTAGATAGATATTATGATGAAGATAATCAATGGGAATTAGTCATGTGTGTGTTTTTGTGGTCAATAAATAACTGTCTATGTCTTCGATCAACCAAACCTCTATGTCTATGGTCTATGTCTATTAATTTTTCTAACATACCGCATAGCTTGGCGTGTTGAAAGCGCAGGGGCTCGTGAAAGCCCTGACTCCTTGCTTCCCTGGGGCTGCTTTACATATTCCTGCTATTTTTCTTGGCTTGTTTGGATGTTGTTTATTTACGAGAATGATTCGTTAGACAGCAATTTATTTTATTTATTTTAATGAAAGGACTACTCATTCGCAACTGGTTGCGAAACCTAGTTCTCAACGAGGCGAGTAAATACTCAAAAGCTGAAAGTACTCTAAAAATACTCAAAATGGGTAAAAGTTGCCCCAGAGGCTGGGTAATAGGTTAGGTAAATAAATGCGTACCAACAAACAAAACAACTTGGTGAACAATTTAATTTTGGGTAAAATTGCGTGGAATATTTCATTCGCAGCCCGCAATATGAATATCAAAGCTTTATGGCACATTCATTTTTATGCGAAAATTATGTGCGGATAGAGTTCTATCCGACTTTTTTCATAAATATCGAAATTATGAAAAAGTCGGTCACGAATTGGTCCCCTTTCTGAATTCGTCGACTTTTCAAATAAAAACTAAACTATTAAAAAGATTTCATGCATTAGAAATACCAGTAGGTTTATATCAAGTACTTAAGCCGGACATTCCTGAACCCGGAAGTGTCCTATCCCAACCCCATTGAGGGAGTCAAATAAACTTTTATTATTTCGCTCAGCTTCTTTCCAAAAGCCGTGTTTGTGATAAGAAAAAAGAATGAAAAAAAAAACATATTATTGTTATCTTGTGCCGTTTTATGTTTTACTATTGTTGATAGTAATCGCGCAAGGGTTGTTTCATTTTGTTAGAGCATACATAAATTAATCATCTCTTGAAATCACGACCTGCCGATAATCTCTTTCAAGTTCGAAGATGGTATTTCTACGCTCTCTGAAACTTCATTTCTCTGTAAGTAACATTTACTAGGAATGTCCCTACATGCTTACCTATATGACTATAAGGTAAAGGGGTGTTCATTGAAGCGACCCTAGTAATCAACGTCCCCTTGATGCGATGACTTTCAGTGTGCCCATCCTACATCATAATGCGATTACAATCTTCGCCTACCTTTGAACCTTCTGCATTATTATGCCTCTGGTCGATCACGGTAAAAGTGCAAACTCAAATCTGAATTTACACCTCTATTTGGAGAAGAACAATTGCGCAATTTTTAAAGGTTCTTACGAAAAACCGTTTTTGTTGCGATATAATTATGTTCAAATTCAAATTGTTTATTTAACATAGACATTACCATTACAGAGGTCCAAGGCGATAACGCTATTACATATGTATGTATGCTATAGCTTTCCCATACCTATTACATAGATTCTCAATTTTTGACCCTCCCAACCTACACATCAAATTGTTCTAAATGTTTGTTTGGTTGTACCAAATCCATGTAGGTAGATTAGATATTTAGAAGGTAAGTACTACTTGATGTTATTAAGGATTTCGTATTCTCTCGTGTGTTGAAACCAATATTCAAATAAATAAAATAAATATTCATGGACTTTACACACAACGCCCTCTAGTCTCAAACTAAGCAAAGCTTGTGATATGGGAACTAGATGGCTGATAGCGTACTTATATACTTTTTTTTTTGTAAATACATACTTATAATACATAGTAACACCCAGACATAGAACAAACATCTATGTTTTCCACGCACAAATGTTTGAAACAACAAATAAAATACTTGTAATTTATCTGAACGTTAAATAATACAGGGCTTGTGAGCCGCGATAGCCTCACCCCGGTCATAGAGGTTTACGATCTTATTTACCCGGGTGGAAGCGCCCCTTATTCTCCAAGAGGTGGTGCTATGCATCATCTTGTCCCCTTATCACACACAGCTGGATAATCCTCCTTTATTTCATGCCACCCTCCACTATTTTGTGTAAATTTTATGATGTTTTCACACAATCGCGTTTTTTGAAGACGAATATTTCTTCAATCACCTACCTAGTCTAGGGTTTCCTCCACTGTCATCTAGAAAAACTAGCTTATCCACCTTTTTAAAAAAATGCTTCGCTAGAACCGCTAACCGATGGTTATTGAAGTAGGAGATATGGTTAGCCTTTTGTAATAACTGCCCAGTTGCCCACGCTTTAGTTAGGGCCAAGAATATTTGAACATATATTTTATCAGGAGTACGTGGTTGTTATTACTAAGTCTGGTGAACTCTTTGAGAATAAGGGGTGGGTGCAGTCCTGCAGAGACGTTTGTGACAGCTTTGGGAGTCAATTTCCAGGTTGGAGGACTTTCAGCTTTGAAGCTTCCATTTCGACGAGCTCTTTGACACCCTCTGAGATATTATTAGGCATTCAATGCTTTGAGATTATGCTGAGCAGATGACAGGGTGATAACTGTTTAGAACTAGTCTAGAATTTCATTTTTTGAAACCACGAGACTAAGTTCTAACTAAACCATAAAGTTTAGATGGTTAAATAACAGATTTATTGTAAGCATCTACGTACATCCTTATGAGGAACGCAGCTGGTTAGAGGTACCTCTTATCATTTCCCTAAACTTGAACCCACATAATACTTATTCATCCAAGGGTAACCCTTACAAATTACTCCATCCTATTTCGGGCTAATTCCTATTCATTGAGCACTATCTCCGGCTTTCCGGGACAAGGATCCCGGACTGCAATCCCGGGATAAGTGCTAAAGTTTTCTCGTAAAAGTGCCATCTCATTACTCCGGTTTAAACTGGTAGGTATTATTTGTGAGATTCGAGCGAATCCTCCATTTATTGTGTCTGTTTACCTACCGCTACGATTAAAAAGAAGAGATTTATGCTAGAACTTGGAATAGCTGGTGGAACTTAGATTAAAAATGTTTGTTGGCTCAAAAGAAAAGGAAAAGACAACCTTATTGTATTTTATCTATCAATCAAAATATTCAAAGCTATAATGTCATGGGCTAGCTACCAATTCAGATTCAAGATTTTATATTTTGAACGAAATAATAAATAAAATAAATAAATATTCATGGACTTAACACACAACGCCCTCTAGTCCCAAACTAAGCAAAGCTTGTGATATGGGAACTAGATGGCTGATAGAATACTTACATACTTTTTTTGTAAATACATACTTATAATTAAATAGTAACACCCAGACATAGAACAAACATCTATGTTGTCCAAGCACAAATGTTTGTTCTCAGTGGGGATCGAACCCACGACCCACAGCACGGAAGGCAGAGCTAGTACCGACTGAGCTGTGACGCCTGTCAAACTCGTAGTTATAAGGTATGGTACCTACGAACATATTTACACATAAGTTGTTCATTTATCCGAGAACCATCAACGCATGAATCTATCTAGATTCGTCCAACTAATAAACCGATTTTTTGCCTCACTACAGAAGTGAGCAATCCTACAACCGAACCGTCCAATCAGTCTCCTCTGTGGGTGCTCTGGCAGTGCCCTGGGCCTCCACCGAGGCACGGTTGGCGCTCCCGGCGGCGCTGGCCGTCGCCGGCATCCCAGCGCTCGTTATCACTGATGGAGCAGGCAACGTTATCGCTTCAAACGGGCGACGGCATTTGTCTGCTGATCCGCTGGGTTTTGTAAGTATGATATATTATGATAACAAAGCAACAGCACCAGCACTCATACCCTTCAAACCGGAATACAACAATGCGAATATCAATGCTTGGCGGCAGAAATAGGTGCAGTGTTAGTATTCCTCGGGTGAACTCTTTCACAAAGATGCTTACTAATACACTTATTTAGATAAGGTATGGTCCTATTACTTGGCAGACCTTCACGTCTCTGGTTGTGCAATAACTACGATACTTTCTGACCAAACCACTAACCAGACCAAACGGTATCTATGAGAATTCATAACGTCCATCTATTGTTATAACTGCTGTTTCAGAATTTCCCGTGGGCGCAGCGGCCGGTGTCAGTGCTAACGGAACAAGCCTTGCTGAAGATGGCAAGGCACCCTGCTGTGGTCATTTTTATCGGTACCTAAGATGCTAATAATAATTTTGTATATTTTGTTAAAAATCTTGGGACTTCTCTATTGAACGCTATCTTAGGTTATCTTAGTTCTTATGCATAAATGGTAATTCCTATGGATGGCCAACAAAATCATTTATCAATGTCCTTAGGATTGCTAGCACTAGTAAATCTAGTGAGACTAGATCGTACACGCTTACTTTTACATTGGACTCAACTATTACACTCTCATTTAATGCCTTATCTGATTCCAGATGACGAAGACTCAGAAATAGAATTTGCCGAATCCGTCCTTCTACCTTCCGCGGAATCCTACTACGAAGAATGCATCATCCAGTTCCCAGGCTTCTGTCCTTACCAGAACTCTTCCGACGATGAATCTATGGACTTCGACTACCCAACCTCAAAACACTCTAGGATAAAGAAGAAGCCGTTCAAACATGTCATGTTCTACATAGGAATAGACGGCACAGACTCTGCAGATATGCTCAGAGAACACATTTGTTTGGATGACGCCGTTCCGTTACTCACAGCTATAGATTTTCCGAAGCAACGGATGGTAACGATGAAGTTTGGAGATGAAATAACAACAGATTCGGTGCAGAACTTCGTTGATACGTATCTTAGTGGTAATGCAGAATTTAAGCCACTCAAACCTTATAGTGAGAAATGTTAGATGCTTAAATCCTGATAGACAAAGAAATTAATTTAGTAGAGAATTCAACGCTGTATCGAAAGTAAACAATTAATACACAATGATGTTGTGATAGACCCTAACGCCATCTAGTATGGTATTAAATAGCGAATGAAAGATGAAAACCTCTTACCTACCGATTCTATGGAGAGGGTTTCGTTCGATTCGAATAGTTTTGTGATTGTCTTCATTTAGTTACATAGGAATAGGTGGAATATTCCGCGAGCCGGGTTGTGGATAATTAGTTAATTAATTTTATCGTATTTTTCATTTTATTATGTAAATAAGATGTTTGTTCTACTGATTGTAGATGTCGCTAGTCTCTTTGATTAGAATTAGTAGCATTTTTACAAAAATTTTCTTCACAGTTAGATCTAGTTACCTTATGTTTTGTGAAAATACGTAAAGGAACAATGTTTTAGTCCTGGTAAAAAATCTAGATTTTTCAATAAAAATAAATGAATACATAGTTGCATAGAGACTAATTATTTCCTTCGCTTGTTCATCAAAGATTGTATACCCATAAAATCTAAAGCACAAAACAAGAACTTTCCGCCGCAGAAATAGAACAAAGTCTTAGTTTTACATTTATCTACTTTAGTAAATGTAACGCCATCTAGCGGGAAGTAGCATAAAACTACAAATTGAACTTCGTCATTAGAATCTTGCATGAAGCAAATTAGTAGCAGCTTGACGAACTTTGTTTCTCGCTCTCTCTTACTGACCTAGAAAGAAAGACACAATTGCTGTCAGTATAATTACTATTTATTCTGAAAAACCAGAGACCTCAATCAAATGGCCAAAAGATCAAGATCCATGTTCAGTACAAGAAAATCTGCTGTCAAACAAACAAATTCAGATTAAAAAAAAATTGTTAGACGCCAAAAAAAAACGGCAGCCGCCATTATTGTGAAATAGAAAATTTCCAAATACATTTTCACGTGCTCAATCTGTACCTGTTTGTTTACCGAGTTCGTTTATTTACTATACAAACCATAAATCATGGCAGATAACGACGATCTTCTCGACTACGAGGACGAGGAGCAGGCGGATCAGCAAACAGCCGACGGAGCGTCGGAAGCGGCGCCCGGTAAGAAAGAGGTTAAGGGCTCCTACGTCTCCATCCACAGTTCCGGCTTCAGAGACTTCCTGCTGAAGCCCGAGATCCTGCGCGCCATCGTCGACTGCGGCTTCGAGCATCCATCAGAAGTTCAACACGAATGCATCCCTCAAGCCGTCCTCGGGATGGACATCTTGTGTCAAGCGAAGTCCGGTATGGGAAAAACGGCCGTGTTTGTGTTAGCGACGTTACAACAGCTCGAGCCGTCAGAGAATCACGCCTACGTGCTCGTGATGTGTCACACGAGAGAATTGGCGTTCCAGATCAGCAAGGAGTACGAGCGGTTCTCGAAGTACATGGCCGGAGTCAGAGTTTCAGTTTTCTTCGGCGGAATGCCGATTCAGAAGGATGAGGAAGTGTTGAAGACTGCATGCCCCCACATTGTTGTTGGAACGCCGGGTAGAATCCTGGCTCTAGTAAACAACAAGAAACTGAATTTGAAACATTTGAAGCATTTCATCCTCGATGAGTGTGACAAGATGCTTGAATCTCTGGACATGAGGCGCGATGTGCAAGAAATATTCAGGAATACTCCTCATGGGAAGCAAGTGATGATGTTCTCGGCTACTTTGAGCAAAGATATCAGACCAGTGTGCAAGAAATTTATGCAGGACCCCATGGAAGTGTATGTGGATGATGAGGCCAAGCTCACACTGCACGGCCTGCAACAGCACTATGTCAAACTGAAAGAGAATGAAAAGAATAAGAAACTATTTGAACTGTTAGATGTATTGGAGTTCAACCAAGTGGTCATATTTGTGAAATCGGTGCAGCGCTGTATAGCCCTCGCTCAGCTACTGACAGACCAGAACTTCCCTGCGATTGGCATCCACAGAAACATGACACAAGATGAGCGTCTATCACGTTATCAGCAATTCAAAGATTTCCAGAAGCGCATCCTGGTAGCTACAAACCTGTTTGGTAGAGGGATGGATATTGAGAGAGTAAATATTGTCTTCAACTACGATATGCCTGAAGACTCGGACACATATCTACATCGTGTCGCACGAGCTGGACGGTTCGGTACCAAAGGCCTTGCCATCACAATGGTGTCTGATGAAGGAGATGCTAAGATCCTGAATGAAGTCCAGGACCGTTTTGATGTCAACATCTCCGAGCTGCCCGAAGAAATCGAACTCTCCACCTACATCGAAGGCCGATAGATATAAGTTCCCATTCCCTTTACTGCGGTAACCCATTTTGAAAAGTTTTTGTAACATTAATTATTGTAAGACTTCATAGTGTCAGTTTTGTCACTAGACTTGTGTCCAACCACAAATACTTCTAGGTTAAAATTAAAATTGACATTGCTATTGTGATACAAGCCTGTTATTTGTCCACATATTTTGTAATTTCCTATGATGGACATGATGCAAATCAACCAAGCTAGGTGTAGCTACAAATAGGATAGGATAGAAACCGACCGAAGCGAGAACTAATCTAAAATTTTAGGTCAGGTCACGGGTTCGAATCCCGCCTTGGTATTTGGCACACTTCTAAACATTTCGATTTTATTTTGCAAAAATGTAGTTTGTGAAGCTGGCAAAAAGGTCGAACTCCGGGCGACTGCCAAAAAAAAATTGTAGGTTTTTCGATACCACTTTTCTGCTGCAAGCATTCTGTAAAAAAATGTAGCCGCCGATGGTTTGTAGGTCACGGGTTCAAATTCCAGAGTTAGGTGCAACCTTTAGGTGACTTTGTTTTGCTGATAGCTTAGCTACATAAAATAATTATATCGGATTGTGACCCACAGCTTATCACTTGATCAAACAGAAAAGAAAACTAATTCTAGTTTGCCCTCTAAGCTCAAAACAACAGTGTGCCTGCCTAGTGCCTACCACCACTTGATACCTACTTTACCCCTTAGTGATAAGTGATACCTACTACCACATGTCACTTTAGGTAGGTACCCATCTAAGAGCAACTCGTAGTAGGTGGTGCAGCTAGTAGTAGTAGGGGCATACATTACCTTAGGCCGAATTCACCCAACTCTTAAATAACTCTATTCGTCACATAAATTACTAAGTACTATACTTAGGAAATATTTTAATCTTCCCTGCCTTGCCCTGCTAACTCTTAAAACTAAGAAAACGCTAAGTAGGTATTCTTTATATCCGAACTTGTTTTTGACAAGTTTAAAACTTTAAAGTACCTACTTAGGACGGCGGATAGTATTCTGACGCATAGCGTTATTCAGAGTTGTACAGTCGAAGACACGTCCACCTATACTGTTTGGACTTTAAACTATTAGAAGGTGACACCAATACCTAGAGATATATCTAGATCTCCAGAAAAAACTATTTTGCGACTTCGCGCGATCTGTGTTCACCCCGTGTGGGGGGGCCGTCCCACGCCGGAGTTTTTGGTAACTAAGTACGGGGGAACTGGCTAGATGCATATAAACTTCTCCTGCGTACCTGGGATGTGTGTGTATGTTTGTATATTGAACGCTTGGATACCTACTATGACTTTTATGAGAGTTAATGACGGAACGAGCACATGTCCCACCTATGTTAAGTGGTTTCTATATTCTAAGGTTAAGCAGTAACCTCTGACCACCTCCACTGAGGACGGGCTCAGTGAGGTATTGCACTGCGCCTATCACTGATACAATGATGCTACAAAATTACAAGGAAATAAGCTGTGGAAATATTAATGCTGCACACATAAGTGCCTACCCACATACTCTGTCTCAATTAAAACCAACATTATTTTATAATATAAAGTTTATTAAAATCTTACTTATGAAAATAATATTATTACATTTTATGTTTTGCTAAATCAACAGATTTATCTGTTGTTACTTAGGTCAAATTATTTTCCTACTTTAGTAGTAGACCTAAGTACATTGTATCCAATGACATCATCATCTTAATTACAAATAGCACCGTTATTCAAAGTCGTCGTCGTCGTCGTAAGTAGGTCTATTTTTATCTCTGAAAAAGTTCAATTCATTAAAATTCATGTGTTTACTTATATGTTATAGTATCAAATCAACATTCTATGGTAATTTATTTTGAAAAACAGGGTTCTACCCGGACTTAAAACATTTTATTCTCCTCTAAGTCTTTTAAAATCCAGCACAGTCTAACATTAGAAATACCTAAAATGTTTAGAAAGCATGTTTAAAATATGCTAAGGTATTTATGGTGAAACAGTAGAACACATATTTTGAAAAATATTGGCATTACTATAAAGTTATGTAGATAATAAAAATAAGGTATTTTAAAGAACTCTGATAAAACATTCACATAAACTATAAAATTGCTAAACCATGTTTAACTAGTAGGTACAAAAACAATTTCAAGGAACTATTAAGTAGTCAAAATCTTAGATTATAACCCACTTATTTCTCTAGTAACCTAAATGAGGTTGCTTAGGATTAAAAAAAGTTTTCTCATGAGTGAACCGAGTGATCAGATCTAATGCCCACTTTGGCTGGTCTCCGGGTACCATATGCCCAGCATTCCTCACCATGATCTCCACAAGTTTACCAGCTTGTTTAACATAACCGGCCACTTCTCCATCGACTTTCCATTGGTACCGCTTTGCAGTTTTATAATCTTCTGAACCAGTAAAATTGAGGTTTCTAAGGTAGTTAACAGTTAGCGGGTAGGCTACAATGATATCTAGTTGACCATTATATATTACAACGTAATAGTGGTCTAAAAGTTCTGATATAAACGGAGCAACTGACTTCATGACATCCTGCTTAAGATGCTTTTCAACGATACTGCCGTTGTGGAATGGTAGCTCTCCAACATGGATAGCTTTTCGGACAGAACTCTTCTGCAGCATGGGTCCAAAATCTTCATACTCTGTGTAGTCTTTAGTGTGTAAGTAATTGAAGTAGAAGTTAAAACCAGTCATGTTGGTGAAAACACTCTTTCCATCAATCATGTCACCGTTCAACAAGGTGTCGAAGGTCTCAAAAGCCTTATCCCAGTTTTGCTGCTGGATGTACTTTTTAGTTTTATTCTCATACTCTTCAAATACCTTTGCCTGGTTCCAGTCGATAAGACCAATTTGGTTCAAGTATTTTCCATAGACAAGTTGATGTTCCGGGTCACTCAATCCATTGCCAATAGCAATTCCTTTCATATTGATTTTGACATCAGCTGTAGGGTTTTTCTTGTGAATGGTGTAGGCCAGTGCAGGAACATATTTTCCGCCGTAAGACTCTCCGGTCACGAAGAACTTATTGCCTTGCAGTTCAGGGAAAAGCTGAAAGAATTGTGTGACAGTGGAGTACAACTGCTCACCGACTTGGTTTTCATCATTGCAGTAGCCGTTATCACTTTTGGTGAAGCTGAATCCTGTGCCAACAGGGTTGTCAATATAGATGATGTGGTGGCTCAAAGCCCAGGTATATTTCCTGCGTTCGAATTTACCATTTCTCACTCGAAGAGGGCCATTTTCAGTAAAGAGACCGTATAGAGAGGTGGCGCCGGGACCTCCTTGGAGCCACACGACCACTGGCGCCTCTTTGTTGTTTGGTATCATCGCAGGGAAATACCAAAAGAACTGGTTAGAATCATATGTCTTATTCACAGTGAAGTAGCCGGCGAAACTCTTGATGCGTAGACTTTCCGTGAAGGGGACCCGGGCGAGACGCCTACCTTCTGTTATGTTCCCGGACTCGATGAATGGAGTGAGGAAGAGTGGAGTGCCCGCGTCGCCATCATCTCTCTCGCCGAATTTCAACTCAGGGTACTTGTGGAAGAAACCCTCGGCAGCAGAGATTATAACAAGAGTTACGAATGCGAAAATCGCTCGCGACATGTCGATAAGCCTGTAACTCGCCGAATGGTCATACGATACTATATTTTTTTTTGCTGTATCGTGCACTTACTTATTCAATTAATAATTAAACAGCCAGTTCGGTTTGATAAAAACAACAAACAAAACGATAAACTTGACTGTTTCTGAATTTAAAAATAGGCAGCTAGCAAAGAATATTATGATAAAAACGGTGCTGGCTGGCTACTGGACAATAGATGGCGCCACATACTTGTTTTATATAAAGCGGTAATACTAGGTAGGTAGATACCTACCTAATTAAAATACGTACCTTTTTATGCTCAAGAAGCTAGGTTCTCTGGAACGTAGCAAAAACACAGCAGGCAGACACAAACAGACAGAGAACGAACTAAACTAGGTCAACGACCGTCAGTTTTTAAATAAAAGTTAAACAGTTCATTGTACCTACCTACCTAATATTTTGTCAAAACTTTACTTTTGAGAATGTGCATTGTACACTGAATAAATTGGTATTTTTTACACAACTAGGCTAGCTATAGCTACCACAAAGGAAAGGCAACTTTTTACAACATGAAGCTAACTTCAACTGCATATTGCATCGCCACATTATTTATTACTCTTGCTAGAGCAGTGCTATTTCAAAATGTTTATCCTCGATTGAAACTTGAAGCGAAGCCTTCATCAGATGCTGGCGAACCTCTCATGCTCACCCCGTTTCTGAAAAACGGGTCAATAAGCCTCGCTCAAGATCTTTCGAAGGTAACTCTCACTGAGAAAATTGGATTTCGTAGTCATGCCGGATTCTTCACGATTGATGAGCTATACAACTCAAATCTTTACTTTTGGTACTTCCCGCCTTTTTCAAAGAACGAGAAAGCGCCTGTACTGCTCTGGCTGCAAGGAGGTCCGGGAGGCAGTTCACTGTTTGGCCTCTTTGCTGAACTGGGCCCTTTGGTAGCCAAGAAGGATGGGTTCGCGCTTAGAAAATATCACTGGGCTTTAAACTACCACCTTATTTTTATCGATAATCCTGTAGGAACTGGATTCAGTTTCACAAAGAATGATTTAGGGTACTGTAGGAACGAGCGATGTGTTGCTACAGGTCTGTACAACACCATGCAGCAGTTTTTCACACTCTTTCCATATTTGAGAAGCAACGATTTCTTTATAACAGGTGAATCATATGCCGGGAAGTACATACCATCTTTTGGTATGGAAATTCATGAACAGAACAGCAATGGTATAGAAAAGAAGATTAATCTAAAAGGCATGGCTATTGGAAATGGGTACTGCGATCCTATAAACCAGATGGATTATGGAAACTACTTATACCAACATGGTTTGCTTGATGATAACCAGTGGCTTGTATTCAAAGAGTACCAGGATAAAATATCTCAGCTGATCCGTAGTAAAAGTTGGCTAGAAGCTGACTTAGAAATGGATAAACTGATGGATGGAGATGTGAGCAATACATCATACTTTAAAATGTACACAGGATTTGAGAATTACTACAACTTTTTGCATATTAAAAGTGTATACGATGTTACAAACTTGTTGAACCTGCTTGAGAATGATAAAGTGAGACGAAGCGTTCACGTTGGGGGTCTTCCGTACAATGATGGTAAAGCCGTGGCTGTAAACCTGGCTTTGGATATGATGAAGTCTGTTGCATCTGAAATCTCTACATTGCTATCTCACTACAAGATAGTTTTCTACAATGGGCAACTTGACATAGTTGTAGCATATCCGTTAACAGAAAGATTCCTACGTAACCTAAAATTCTCTTCAGCGGAGGAATACAAAACAGCTCCTAGGGCGATTTGGAAGGTCGGCAACAATATCGCAGGTTACGTGAAGAAGGCAGGAAACTTGACTGAGGTCTTGGTGAGGAATGCAGGCCACATGGTGCCGATGGATCAGCCAAAATGGGCATTTGATTTGATAACTAGAATTGTTATGGATAATTTTTAAGAGGTAGGTATATTGATACATACAGAAAGATCCATCCTTTCTTGTTTTTGGTTACATCTTTACATTGGAATGTTACATCAGTTGTTTTTTCAGTGATTGTTGTGTTTAGTTGTTGTCATCTTGTTTTATTGTTATTTATTTATATTTATACATATTATAACATTAAATTACACTTTAGAACAGAGTACAAGTTCTTTCAAGTGTAAAATATTTATACTTGGCTTACAGTTTGAAAATGTTTATCTAATAGTTATTTTTATACAATAAAACTATTTTATGATAAAATTATTAGCTATTTTATTTATTGAATTGAATGATCATTAATAAATAATACACACTACACACAGTCATTGAAGCAGCAGCACACAATTATTTGGTGGGAAATTATATTTTTAATTGAGTATGTAAATAATTTATTTCACTGTTCGGTTCAGAATGATTCTAACTTCAATTTGATTTTAAGGTCTGATATTTGATTTAAATACAAAACTATTTAATTTACTTGCAATAAATCTTGTACTTGAATGTGTTTCATAAACAATAATATCTAAATGAATCATAGGGGGAACATAGCAAAGTTCAAAATTAAAATAAAATTACATTATCTTAGAATTACATTAATTTAACATTTCATAACTAGATTTATAAGACACCATAGTATCAACACCAAATCAGTTCTGTAAAGATACTATGTACTTATGACCAAATTGACTTTATCCACTACTGAACGTGACTTTTACAACACTTCTATGCGAGTAAAGCCGTGAGTGCGTCTAGGAACTGCGACCGCTGAGTGACGGGTAGAGTCACGACGGACGAGTCCATGTGATCGAGAACTACTCGCGCGCCGCTCTTGGTGGCAGCTTGCTCGAAGGCAGCGCCGAATAAACTGAAGCAGACAAGCATAAATTAACATCCAAACCAAAAACGCCACAGATGGTTTATTTACCATTGCAAAATATAGTTGTCGGTTGGAATTTTCTTTATTACTCAAAATAAAAGCATGCAATTTTTGTGTTTGATCTTGCTATACAAAGCAAAGATGGTAACTTCTCTACATATACACTCAGAAAAAAATATTGTTGACTCCAACAATAAAACTTTAACAGGGGGGAGCCCACCATAGTGTATAGTCCGTGCGACAATGTTTTTATTGTCATGCATTACGTTGTCAGTACAACAATATTGCTTCAACAAATATGTGCTAGTTACTATAGTAACTACATTACCACATAGTAAGTGCTCGTGGCGTAGTTTGCTTATGTTGTCCGCGGTCGCTATTTGGATGGGTGGCCGCTAGTGCTATTTACATCTGGGCTTAAAGTATGACTATGCTTACTTCCTCGGCTCCTGCATACACCTGGGAGGTACTCCGATGAGCAGGCACAGTCCGTCTCCGTGAGTAGCGCTCGCTACCAGGGGCCGCGCGCCGCCTGTCGTCGCGGCCGCCCAGCGCGCCGCCACGCCCAGCCACAGAGGACCCCGCACTAGGCGGGATTCTGGTGTACCCTGGGATCATGTTATAACATTGAACAGCTTTGAAAGAGCTATTAAATGGGAGTTAGGGGTGCCCTGGGGTATAGTTATACTAATTATTAGCTTACAAGGCTGGATAGTCGCCTACTCTTAGCGGACCTTGCATTAGAGGGGATTCTGGTGTACCCTGGGGTGTTGGAATACTGGTTATAAAGTTGGAGGTGAATGAATGAATGAATAGTGAATGCACTAAAACCGCTAGGGTCACCAATATTGGGGTCACCAAATTACCTCCTGCACGATGAAGTATCCGAATGGTCCGGCCAGGCAGAGTAGCTTGGCGGAAACGGTGTGATGCACGAGCCGTGCCACGGCCTCCAGTGCGCACCGTGCCGCCGCCACGCCGCCGCGTCGCGGTGGACACTCGCCCGGCTCCGTGCCCAGCGCGGACAGGGATAGTTGGAACCCTTCTTCTTTGGGGATTGTCTCCTGAAAAGTTTAAATAGGTTTCTTTTAGTTACAAATTAAAGTAGTAGAATTTTTGTAGGCTCTGATCGCAAGGCAAATACTTAGAACTACCTACATCTTTAAACTATAGGAGATGAACCAATAGATTTTTGTAAAAACCATTACCTTGTTTTATTACCGTAAGAAAAGGTGAAAGTCTCCTTTAGTTCTTTACTCACACGTTCGCTAAACTGACCAAATACCTAATATTGGCTCTATTGATTTTTTTATTGACCTATTGTTCAATAAGGCCTATAATCGCGCAAACTCCAATGCAGCCACAATTGGCCAATGCAGCAGGAATGTGATGTAACATGTGACTGAGCGCTGTCAATTTGTACTTTATTACATCACATTCTAAAGTGAACTTTACTTACATGTTATACGATTCATAATCGCGTAATAATGACTATCACCCACATGGTCAACGAGGCATATTTGCCAGCTATAGTGACATCTACTCACATGTTCAATAAGGCCCATAATAGCGTAAACGACGTCTAAAGCGGCCACAGTGGGTGAATGCGGCCGTTGCAGAAGGAATGTGGTGTGGATGGGCGGCGTCAGCTTGTGCTTCGGCGCGGCTGTCTCTATGGACGCGAGGAGAGATCTTCGCAACTCCACGTCCATTGAACGGTACGCTTGCCGAGCTTGTTGGAGGGGAATACTGAAAAAAAAAAATTCATGGACATTTCACACGACGCCCTCTAGTCCCAAACTAAGCAAAGCTTGTAATATGGTAACTAGATGCTGATAGAATACTTATATACTTTTTTTTGTAAATACATACTTATAATACATAGTAACACCCAGACATAAAACAAACATCTATGTTTGCCACACACAAATGTTTGTTCTTAGTGGGGATCGAACCCACGACCCACAGCACGGCAGGCAGAGCTATTACCGACCGAGCTGTGACGCCTGTCTACTGAAATAATACAGAATGTTACAGGCGTCGCGTCATAGCTCAGTCGGTAATAGCTCTGCCTGCCGTGCTGTGGCTCATGGGTTCGATCCCCACTGAGAACAAACATTTGTGTGTGCCAAACAAACTCGTAAATGTTTGTTCTGTCTGTATACGTATAAACGTTTTTGTATTCTATTATATTAGTATTTTATGAGCAATCTAGTAGTATAGCTTTGCGGATAAGACTAGAGGGCTTCGTATGAAATGTTTATGAATATTTATATTAATCACAACTTTTGTATAACAAGCGAAGTTCTGCGCGGTCACTATTCGGATGGGTGACCGCTAGTGGCATTTACATGAGCGCTTCCGTGCTTCGGAGGGCACGTTAAACTGTCGGTAGCAGTCGTTAAGCCACGACGAAGGCCTGGGGGCTTAAAAACTCCACTACCAGAGTTTATTTATTTATTCATTTATGAATTAATAGGATCACCAACAGTGTTGTGCACAGAAACAACATTATATTCTTATTCTAGTAGTCTTATGTCTAGTGTAAACACCAGTTATAGGCGAACACAACATTCACAATGCAACAGTTAACTTAAAATTAGGCTAAGTAAATTAAAACTAACAGAGATCCAAATCTATTCAAGTACTTAAGTAGACAACAAAATATAAATATTTATTATAAACTAGCAGTTACCCGCGACTTCGTACGCGTCTACAGTTTCCGTGTACATTATATTATCTGTGCGTGTACCGAGCGGATACTTCTTTGAGAAACTTGACATTACACCTCATTACACCGAACTCGTACTGAAATGTCAAACTGACGTGACATGACATGACAATTCATGTCAGTCACATCACTCAGTTTGTATGGTTATTAGCACGAATTAATTATTTTTTATTTTTATTTAGATACTTAGATTAGATTAGTTTTTTGTGTTATATAGTTTTAGGTACTTATTTGCATTTTATACATTATGTTGTTATTATTAGGTATATGTTATTTGTGTCGATGTGTTGTGTAGTTACGCCCGTGATGTTACTCTGCCGAGGTCCAGTCTGAAAACCAGCGCTGCTTCCTTACCCCCGTTCGGGAGTGGCATAAAGCTGAGACTGGACCTGTTTGACAGCAAAAAAAAAAAAAAAAAAAACAATGAAATCCTCTTGCCAATTGGCGCTGCTAATCCTTTTCGTTCATTTTATCCTGTAGATCCTGTTAATTATTCGGGATAAAAAGTAGCCTATATGTCAATCCAGGTTACGAACTATATATATGCCAACTTTCATCCAAGTTGGTTCAGTAGTTTAGACGTGATTGAAACACAAACATCCAAACATCTAAACATCCAAACATCTAAAGTTTCGCATTTATAATATTAGTAGGATAGGATAGGATAGGACATGACAGCTTAATCGGAAATATCATTGAAGGGAAGGTAGAAGGAAAGAGAGGAAGAGGAAGACCGCGTATTAGCTACATGAGCCAAGTGAAAACGAAGATCGATGTCGTGTCGTATAAGGACGTCAAGGAAGCTGCCCTGAAAAGAAGAACCTGGCGGGAAATGCATACATTACGCCGACAAGAGCATAGCTCTTAAGTTAGAAGAAGAAGAAGGATAGGATAGGATATTTGGTTGGCCACTAACTGGTACGAAATGACTATTATTAAGATGTCATACCCCGTGTCAGCTAGTAGTGTGCGTATGCGATGTTCGCCGGCGCGCGAGTGCGTGTGCAGCTGCGGCGCGAGCGCAGGCGCGTGCCGCAGCGCAGCCTCCACACTCCACTCGCGGTACAGCGGGAGAGACAGGTCCTTCTCCAACGATATCCTACACGACTGGAATGGAGAGGCACATTTTCATTTGCTTATAGCTGCTTATAGTCATCACTCTTTTATTCAAAAAAATCACAAGGATAATTTTAGAATCGTGAGAACAAACATTTGTAAAAAAAAGTAGTAGTTATATAAGTATTCTATCAGCCATCTAGTTCCCATATCACATGCTTTGCTTAGTTTGGGACTAGAGGGCGTTGTGTGTAAAGTCCATGAATATTTATTTATTTATTTATTTTATTTGTGTGTAGCAACCATAGATGTTTGTTCTATGTCTGGGTGTTACTATGTATTATAAGTATGTATTTACAAAAAAAAAAGTATAAGTATTCTATCAGCATCTAGTTCCCATATTACAAGCTTTGCTTAGTTTGGGACTAGGGGGCGTCGTGTAAAATGTCCATGAATATTTATTTTCATTTATTTATTTATCGTCTTATATAACAAAGTGTTTCTAGGTGCCAGTTCCATGCGGTTCCTGACGTTTTTTTGTATGATCCATGCTCAATAGTTAGATATCTGAGAGATCTGCCTTCCAGTAATCTCTTTAGTAAAATAGGCATGGAGTTAATAAGAAATAATTACAATTTGAATGTTTTCAAGAGGAGAGTGAATAGGTTTCTTCTAGGCAAATGTGCTACATCGTCACTTACCATCAGGTGAGATTGCGGTCAAACGTTTGTCTATAATGTATAAAAAAAAAATAGAAGCTGTGACAATAAGTACTACCAGATTCAGTATAACTCACTTACCATCAGGTGAGATCGTGGCCAAAGAACATTCTATCTCATTTAAAAAAAACTATAAATAATACTGACGGGTCCAGTATGAGTGGTGATGTGATGCGTCGCCAGAGTGTCAGTGTCCAGTAGACATTGCGCCGGGTCGCGGAGCCCTAGGGCTGCTTGCGAGGCACAGGCGACGCAGGCAGCCCACACGCCGCTTCTGGCGCGAAGAGATGCTCTCCATGCTAGTTCTAATGCTACGCAGGCACTCTGAAATATACATTTAAAGTAACAAAAAATTAGGATACATTTTTACGACATTATTTTTAAATGCTTTTCTCAGATTTAATACCCATATATATCTATTCTGTGATTGTAGTATAATCGCTAGTAACGATAGAAGATGTTTTTTAAAATCTATTTTTTAAGGAACTTCAGTCGGTTGTCGACTATGCCAGTTCCATCATGCATTCTTTAAGTAATAACTACTCTTTAAGTAGCCCATATATGGACTGACAGATGATGTTAGCCGCATCCGAAATAGAAGATCAATGTGTGTAAATTGAGGTAACAAGATAAAGTCTAAGATATTGTCACAAGTTTGAAATAACCCTAGGGTAATGAATGTCCATGTGTTTTATTCTATGAAGACAATCACATTCTATAAAATGATATTGATGGGATTGTTTACTAACCGGCTTCCCATAGTAAGAGAACTGTGTGTAGTTAAACATGAGAGTATTCCGTCTCTCCTCCCAAGCTCTCCTTTCTCTCCTCTTCTCCACAAGAGCCTCGAGACCTTCCCTACCAGTTTCTGACTCTTCATTCTGGAAATAATCAAACATAATGCTATTCAGTTAAATGAAATATGTTACTTTTAACTAATAAAAGTTTTCTTTATGATAAAATCATTATCTCACAGAGCCACTGACAGGATGTGTCCTGTGTAGCATTGCACTCTGCGAGGTAGGTTAGGTTTTAAAATATTACATACCTCATCTTCATCATCATCATCATCTCTGAAGATGTCATCAAAGTTGGGAATATTCTCTTCACTGTCTTTGTACACTAATCTCACCTGTAAAAAAGTTACATTTATTTATTAGTTAGGTACCTATCTAATTCATTTTTATCATTCATACTCACAAAGTGGCCTAAAATAAATAAATACTCTGTAGAGAAATACCTACTATCTCTATGAAAATTTCTTATTTCCATTCAAAAATGGAACTGGCCACCGCCTGGTTTGAAAACGAAGACAAAAAAAGCGGGGATTATTGTTCTTGGACCAACTACAAAAAACTTTAGTTAGGTAGTGTTCATAGCACATAGGTTTGTCTTACCTGTCCATCACTATAAACATTGCACACATCCGAAGGCTTGTGAGCATCGAGCACAAAGAATACCACATCCTCATCTGGCTGCAAGATATCCACCAAGTCTATAGTCCCCCCACAGTTCACCAGCACCACGTATTTGATCTCTTCATTGTTCTCTTCATAGGCAGTTTTGAGTTCACTAATACCGCCAACAGGCACCAACGTATACGATATATTATCACTTTTAAACAACCCTTGAAGGATCCTGCAAGTGCATATCGCGTCTACGTCGTAGTGGACCAGCAATAGAACTCGCTAGAAACAAAAACACAGTTAGGTTCGTCAAAACAAAAATACAATGATGTTCCCAGTTTCACTTACATTGCCCAAGAGTTGGTTGTAGAAATCATTCCTGAGGTCCTCTACGAACATTTTGAGACGTCATGGACGTGCTATTTGATCTAGTTATGAAAACATCGCGACAATCATCGGAAAATCACGTAATTTCATAAAAGTTAATTTTTATTTCCAACAACAGTCAACAAAACTGCGCGCGCGTCGAACACCTGTTTTTTAGTGCTACCAGCTCTGCTACTCCAAAAGTGCTAAAAAACCGTCTGTCGTCACATCACAATCGTCACAACTAATTATAACAAAAACACGAATAAGATAGATAGATAGATAGAAAACTCTTTATTATACCTGCACCGGAAATTACATATTAGACAAAAAGTATAAGGTATTTAACGTTTTAGGGTATTTCGCTAAATATTTTAATTAAGAAAATAAGCAGGTAAATAATAATTTAGCAAACGCAATCACATCGTTTAGGTATACCCACCCACAAGTTTAAAATGATTAGATGTGCTTAGCTAAAAGCCAGATTGACAGATTTAACTTAAATTTAAGCTAAGACGGAAACACCAAACAAGATGACCCGGGAAAATCTCGACTCGAGCGAAATTCGAAACGTCAAACTTTTTCCCGCTAAAACTAATTATTTTTAATCTCAAATTCAAATTCTCTCGCTGGTTATCTGGCTAATGAACACAGAATACTAAGTAGCTTATTATGTAGGTAGGTGCTAGGTACCTAACAGTCCCAATACAGCCGCAGGTACCATCCTACGTCCGATTTCGTGTACCTACCTGCGTCTAAAAAAATACATAAATCGACTTCAACCACGGCTTCTATTCTCGCAACTCTCTCTGAACAGCGAACATTATATTACCTAGGTATTCAGGAATTTTGCGCCTATAGTAACGCTTTCTACCTAACCAGTCAATAACTAATTAGTTTTTATTCCATCCCGGAGGTAAAGCTATACCTACCTACCTACTTAACCTACAAAATTATTTTCTTAGATAGGTACCTACCTAATCTAACACAGTACCGGTACCTAAGTATTTTGTTTTCGTGCAATCTTGAATTCTGCGTCAAAACCAAGTTGGGTAAGTACAAAAAGACCTCCATTCCATTTTAATGTTCCTATTTCAGGATATTTCTTCTAAACTTTTTTTAACCTAACCTAGGTAAAGTATAGACAGCATGAAATAAAACCATTTAAAATATTTTTGGTACCTAACGTATAATTCTTCATATAGTAGTACCAGCTATATAAATACGTTTGTGGTTAAGTAGGATGTATTAGAATCTTAAAACTAGGTATTTACAGACTCGGTACGTTTTTTAAAGCATTCCACATGATGCTTAGCGATCTTGTGCGCTATGGTGTTGGGTCTTAGCAAACTCCCCGACAATGCTTGAAAATAAGATTTGATCACTGTTTCGTCAGTTTCTACGGGGTACAAATAGTCTTTAAGCTCATAGCACAGCAGTTCCTCTGGACAATCAAGCGCCCGCAAGCATCCAGCATATTCAGACCAAATCAACTTTCGCCATTTTACATTGTGCTTTTGCGCTAGAGGTACCAAAACGCACGCCGCAAACGTGCTATCTCCATAGCTCACAGACTGAAACTGTTCCAAAAACTGCGTGTAGAAATCCTGGAAATTATGCAACCCCACCAACTGTTTATCAAAATTGAAGTCATCCTTCTTTTTGAATAAATTAAGCGCGCATTTCTGAAGCAACTGTCTTATTCTTGAGTTTAGAAACAGCGATTGGTCACACAGGAACACACACATTATCCGACAGAGGCGGTCAGTCACGTCGATATCTTTCAGTAGATCTGGAAAGCATAGTTCGTTGAAGAGAATCCACTCTAAACTGCAAGTTATTACGAACTCTTTTTCAGCACTTATTTGTGCAGCAACTTTTTTCGCGTGCTCGCCGACAACTTTAGGTCCTGTTTCCAATTCTTGACTTCTGCTGTACAGGGACAGAATGGGCAGATAGATCCAATCTCTTGGAAGAATAGGCTCTTGCCATTTGAGTAACACGACATTCGGCCCTGTATCTCTGTAATTCAGGTTTATAACTTTACTGTAACAAATCTTGATGTCTTCGATGGATCCTATTGCTTTCGATAATCCTTCAGCATCCGATATATTGACTAGGTTGAGCAATCTTTCGGCAGTAAACCATTTCTTATTGAAGATAATTTTTTCAAACAAGGACACCAATTCATATCTTTTGTCTATCCTGAAAACGTAGCAAAGCCTATTTCCAACAGCGTACAGCAGATCTTTGTTCTGTTCTGTTAAATCAGTCTTTATCGAAAGTTTCAGGATGTTGAATACAAAATCAGTTTCTATTCTTGTAAACCAGTTGTCTGCGAGGGCTGGCGATTTTTTAGCAACTTTCTTCAGATAGGGTGTAAGATGTTGTAGAAAGCCTTCTGCTATACTGTTATCATTCACGTATACCAACAATTTAAATAGTGATGACAAGAATGGTAACGGAGACACTACGTTCAGAATCGGCAATACTTTTTGTCCGGAATCAATGACGGATCCTCCCAGACTAGTCAAGTTTTTCACGAGATACAAATCCTTATTTTCGAGTCCCGAAAGAAGATTTGAACTAGGTATAAGATTCTTGATTATTTCTTTGAATCCTCGTGAAGACGACAAGTGTTTTAAGGAGTCGTTCAGGAATTTAATGGGTAAATTTTCGATGAGGAGAACTGTCTTGCAGCAATCTATAGCTGAGCACAGCAGGCGGAGATGAGCACAAGTGTAAACATGGGACTGTGATAATTGCTGCATCCATTTCTGTACGCCTTCTTTCAGAAGAGGATATATTTGGGACTTGTATTCATCAGTACCGGTCAAATTGCAGTTTAAAAGCCTATTTACCAACTGAAGAACTACAGCAGCATGAGTTGCCGTTATTATTGGAGAAGTCATAAAAATATCCGTACCTTGAACGTGTTTGTACAGTGTCGTGATCACTACAGGGAATAGAGAGATGGCTATGCCCTGCCCATAGCAAAGCAGGTTGGATAGCAAACAGTATGCTTCTAACTGAATCCTCAAACCATAAGTTCTATCAGCTCCTGAACTAATGTATTCGGAGATGGGTGTCAAGATCTCGTATTTCGTTACGAGAAGATTGCTAATTTCGTCAGACTGCAGAGAGAGAATTCTCATTAGTCTAACTGCAGATAAAATTGGCTTCCTTTTGTAAACAAGTTGTGGATCAAAAATGAAGTTTAGCGTTGTAGTTGGAATAAAATTGTTTAGAATTGATTGCATCAGATGCTCAGTTAGCACTATTTTTGAAGCAGTTTCAACCGAATCTCTGGCCAGTCTTGTTAGGATTTGTAAAGAGTACTGAACACAGTTGAAATTGGGTTTTACAGTCTCTAAAATGTAGTACAATCTTTGTAGTATATCAGTTCTCAAAAGGGCGGCAATAAGATCTATCTCAGCCAGATGAAAGTCTTTCAGTTCAGATTCCTTAGAATCCAGTTCTTCAATTTCCGATTTATCATTTTCTAAGCAAGGCTGAACCATGCCTTCTTCGAAACCAAGTAAAGCATCTAAGCTGGCTTCATCAATTCTGTTGTAAAGTAAGTTTCTCATAGCTTTGAGGGCTGGTTCCAGAAGAATAGTTTTGTTTTCATCCATAGCTATTCTTATGATGAAAAATATTTTGCTCAATGGTAGTTCTATGATGTCTTTATAAGTGCCAACACTATTATATTCTAAGACTCCTGCTAAGGTATTAAGAGCCATAACCCTCTGCTGTGTGACTGTGGAACGGGATAGTTCTATCAGCTCTGTGATGGAATAGCCAGGTCTGTGTGGCTCATCTCCATGGTGGAATAATGTTTTAGTTTTCTCAGTGTACTCCATAGTGTAAGGCAACAAATACCCTTTAAAGTCAAACCGTGCTTCGAAAGGCTCATCTGGCTTTACCTTTTTACTTTCTTCAATGCCTTTCATCCATTCCAGCTTATCATTTTCTAGGGAGTTAAAGTTAAGCCAATTGCTCATTTCTGGGTTTGTGAGAATGTCGTTATCCCACAGAGAATCAAATGATTGAGTTAATGGCATGTGTTCATTTTTTTGGCTTGTTTCAGGTAATGTTGATTCTGAAATATCCATTTTCTCCTGATTTTCAAGTTTCACACTTGGCAGAGGTACAGAACTGGTGGAAGATTTACTTTCTCTTTTTGCTTTGATAAACTCAATTATCTTTGGATCAAGGTCGGAGAGCAACTTTTGCCGTTCTTCTAGAATTTCTTTCTCCGACATTTTGTTTAACATTTTAATATTTTCATTGTGAATTTCATCAGCTTCTTTTGAAGAAATCATGTAACTTTTTGGTGGAAAATGTTTTTGAACATCAGATATTGTCGATACATTTTCTGTTATGTCAGTTGATGTTAAATCTTTTGGTGGAAAATGTTTTTGCCCATCAGATATTTTCGATACATTTTCCGTTGATGGTAAATCTATGTCCATATTACTTGCTGTCAATCCTATCTTTTCTAAATGTTGTCTGTGCATACTTTTCTGCCCAGGAACAATTGTAGGGTCACATTTGAAAACCTCAGGGAAACCCTGCGATGGCATTGGATTACAGTCAAAGTTTGAAAACACATCCTGATTTTTTTCAATGATATTTCCGAGCACTGATAGGTTAGCAACTGGAAAGTAGACCTTATCATCATCAGGTTCTAGTTTAGTTTCCTTTGGAGTTTTCATAAAGTTCTTTTCTATAATATCGCCTATTACTGAGCCACCTGAGTTAGTAGGTAACTCAGTACGTGAGCGTTTCTCAGAGTGGCTTTTTAACCCCTTGCTTTGTGCATATTTAGAAGGTTTTCTTGTACCTGTTTCTGGTATACTAGGCCTCTTAGTTGGCTCTATTTTGCGTAAATTGGTGACAGCCGCAGCTGGTTTGTAGCCGGGATCTTTACTTTTCTGCTGTAAATATTCTTCTTGCATTTTCAGTAGATCTTCCTCATCCTCACCTGGTTTCGGTCTTTTTATCATTTTAGATTTAGGGGGAAAGGCAAAGCTAATTATTTATTACCTAGATACGCCTTTTTTATAAATAAACAAAGCAATCGAACGCTAAATAACCTCTTCTCTTTCCCCTTCTTCTTTTATTTATGTTATGATCAGTTTTTTTGCCACTTTTGCCAGGGACGAGTTTTTTGTAGGCTTATTTATTTGCTTATACACACCACAGACAAAATAAATAAAGGTTGCGGTAGGGGGTCATATCATGGAAACGCCATCTATTGTTGAGTAGTTGAAAAAAATTCTTAGTAGACTGATAGATGACTATTTTTATACAATAATAACGGGAACAGAAGGAACTGGCAACATTGCAGCGCATAATGCGTATGCTGGAACTGGAACACATCCAAGTTTGTATGTCAACGTCAATAAACAAATGTGACATGTCATGTCTAGTAATCTATCAATTTATCAGAAAAAAAACCATAACACCACGACAGCGTCGACAGCGTGCGTGCGTGAAAAACACGTGAAAATAAAATGCCAAAACTAAAGAACCTAGACAAATTAAAGCATCCTAACAGCAGAAAAACTATCACACTAGCCAAAAAGCTTAATAGGAATGAAAAGAAAAGCGGTAAGAAATTAGGCACCCACATCAAAAACAATCTAATAGGTGAAAAAATCTTGTGGTTCAAAGAAAGGATACCTGAAGAATGCGAGGTTCTAAGTAAAGCACAGGTAATGAAACTGATAGAGGAATACTTAGCGCGGTTTGATGAGGAATTGGAACAGATTGCGTTGAAAAACTCAATAGGACAAAGGAAGAACCGCCAACATGCTAGTCGTGAAGATATCATCAACATTACTAAAAAGAATGAACTTGAGGAGTTCCAAGGCTGTGGGATAGAGCTGCCAGACTTCTTCGACCGCCAGCAGATGGAGGTTCTTAAGAAATGGGATGGAGAACTTAGGTTTTTACAACACTTCAAATTGAAGAGGTTCACTCGAAAACATTTAGAGTAGGTATTAAATAAGTACTTAATAAAAGACCTACTTACTTGTAATATAAGAGTTAAGTTATTGTAATAAATATATATTGCATACCAAACCCTCATATTTTCTGTTCCCCATTAGCCACATAGTTATATTAGTGAGCATAGTAGTTTCAAGTTTTTTATAAAGCCTTATTTCATTTTTTATAAAATAATAAATGTTTACATACTGTCTAATAATTTATTCAAATATTTACAAATTTTTTTACTGAATAGGTACAAAGAAAGATCAAAGCTAAAACAAGTAAACTGTACTAAGCTTAAATTAACTGATATGTAGCACAAAATCAGTCGCACACACGCCACATGAAATACAATTTATGAACAAAATGCTACATATTATGTGACTTATACAAAACCTGTAAAAAAATTAGAAGAAAAATCGACATAATTTTAAATAATTCATAACCCATAGGACTAGCATCTAGCACATCACTAAGCGTAATTAGCAAAAGTCTACTTATTAATAATAGGTGATGATGATATTATTAAAATCTGACTTGCTAGACATGCTCATAACTTCTCAATAAGTACATTCATTCATTTTATAGTCCGCACCGCATGAATTTATAGTAGGTACAGAGGGGTAATCACGAACAAATCTGACCATCGGCACGTTATGTATTCGAATCATATTGCTTGTCAATGCCAGCTCAACTGCCAAATATTGTAGTGTCACCGCGCAGTGTATCTCGGATACGCTAGCGCTAGCGTTACGATATGTTTACGATTGTCACATTTATTCGTGATCTAGGCACAGGTAATCTGAGATGATCTCCACATTTCATGGAACACTCACAACATAACAATTTATTTATAAACATGATAGTTTCTTTTCATTTTAGAGATTAATGAGAACATAATATTTTACAGATTGTAAATAATAAATCAAAATAAATTTTGTAAAATAAATAGTTCTTACCTCATTAGGTAAATTTCTATGAATGTGATTTGTAAATTTATTTATTTGATTGCCCCTGTTGCTAATATATTATGTAATTTTATTATATCAATTGTCAATTTTATTATAAAAATTAAATTGATCAGAAACAAAATTTAAACATATTGTATGATGATTTCTTAAAATGTATACCTATAGTAGTGAGTACCTATAGATTAGATGTAGATGTAGTAGTCACAATAGATCTTAGTCCCTCTGAAATATCTGCACAGAACCCATTTTTGGTCGAATTAGAGGTAAGCGAATTTTTTCGCACAACAGTACATGCACAATCGTTGTTGCATCTACATTCAGAGGGATAAAGATCCATTGTGCGTACTGTACAATAATTTACTTCTAAAACTGATTATAATCACTCAATCAGCAAGATGAAATTCAATTTAATATTTCAGCGCGCATTCATGATGCGCTCTTTCCCTAATTATGGTTTTTTTAATTTGTATTCCCTTCCCTTCCTTATTGTATATTCCCCCTTTCTTACTATTATTATGTCGCCTATATAATTCAGCAAATTTGATTTCGTTTCTTGATTTATGTAAATCATGAAGCACATTTTGACCAACTAACTTTTAAGGAAAACCCCTACATACTGTAGTGGGGAAAGTTGAAAGTGACAGTACAATAGTTCATTCTTTTTTCTAATCCTAATCCAGCTAGGCACTTTTTATAGTCTATGAAACATAATTATTATTTATATAGAGATTTCAAAATATTTTTTAATTTTATTTATTTTAACTTTGAAATAGTAACATTTTGAAACAGTTTATGTATAGTTTCTTCATATTTTTTTTTGAAGTAAATAGTTGGACAGTTTCTAAATTAATTTCAATATACATTTATTATAGTTTGTTAGGATTTGATTTTAGATTTACAATTTTATATTCCTCTAGCTTAATAAATATTTTTATCTTCAATAAGCAAGTTATTATTATTAGACAGCTTATCTTAGAAGCTGATTATTTTTGTTTTCAACAATATAAATTATTTTTATTCATATTATGCTTTTTCTTCGCAATTAGAGAGCACTTTCCATCTATTCATCTCAAAATGTGTGAGTAAGCAAGACAGCAAGATGGCCACATATACCTCTCGCTCTGTCCGCATACCATGGCCAGAACAGAGCCATTACAATTAAAAAAACTAATTATTCTCACATTACTAGATAATAAACAACAATATTTTAATTTGAAATACTAACCACGCAGTTTATTTTAATAAAATTGAATGTTTACCGGTATCTTGAAATAGTACAAAATATAAATGTCTGTCTCCATAGAACTGATAGCTGACAAAATCAAATATTGTGGCCATTTTCCTCACTCACAAAATCTACATTAAATTCATTTTACAACTTAAAATCACTTCATAAAACAAATCAAGTAAACAATGGAAGATGGTAAAAATCGTAGCCCCTTTGGCCTCTCGCAGCAAGCCAGATGTAAACGACGTGGTATGCACCAGGTACAAAGCAGATCATACCAGCAACGAAGAATACTGCACCTTGGAGACCGTTCTCGGGTTCGGCAACAGCAAATGCTCCCATACCAATGAGCCCGATTCCAACTACCAGTAATACTACAGCAGCACACACCGTTTTCCAGTTTTCCCTGACTTTGGGATGGTTCCAGCAATAAGCAGACTGTGTTGCTTCAACATATTCGTGTATGAGTGAGTCGGAATCGCGTGAGGTGGTGTCTTCAGTACATTTGTAGGTTTTGCTGTGGACGAGATGATGAATTAGTCATGTTTAGTAACAATTTGTTTTGCTGTGATGAATCAATCATACTATGTATAGTTTTTAGCAGGAAAAAACATTATTACAATAAATTATTAAATTTTTCATGTTTATTTTGCAAATACTGTATTAGTCATAGTTTGTTTTGTTATAAAGTCAAAAGGAAGTTGTTTTTAATTTTATATTGAAGTACACATATCTGACATATGGTCTAGTTTTGTATGTGGGTAGGTAGTTTGAATATTTTTAAATGGATGCCTTATAGGTCTGTTGTTCCAGCCATGAAATTAGAAAGTTTATTTTTAAATATAAAATCAGGCATAGATTGGTGAAAGTTAGCTATAAATTACAAATTATGTCCGACACTAGCTACTAGTTATTAAAGAACCGGTCCTTAAATTTTATTCATGAGACCTAACAGGAAATACGAAGTCATCAATGAATATTAATAAAGTTATATGAATGATGGTACAATACTATGAGAGTAGGTCTGGAGTGCAATGATATTGTGGAGTAGGTTACTGTTCTAAAGAAATTAGTAGGTATTAGCAGTTAATTAGATGCAGAATGTGGAGCGTAAAGTAATCGATAGATGGTGAGTTCAAGCGCCTTTGCCCTAGTACAGAAACGTGCGTCAGATGCGCCGCCGAAAGGTCATGATCACACTGACATTTTGAGACAAAGAAAATTGCTTTCTTGAGCTACTTTTTAGTACTGTGTCTTAGTGGGTCTGGTCTAAGGGTCACCAGGGACTTACCTGGCTAAATACTCCGTTCCATTCTTGAATTTATTCTGTAAAGGCGATCTATCTCCAGTCGCTCCGTACACTTTTATCGCCTCGTCAGTTTCCTCCTCAAATGCGTCGTCGATTGAAAAACGTTTTTCACTGTTACCGAAAGGTCGAGTCATGTTTAGTTTTTATTATTCGCCTGGAGATGAGGATTAAAAAACATAGCAATTTTCGTACGAGAAGACAAAAACACAGCTGTCAATATCAACACTTCCTCGCCATATTGATTTGTGTATGTTCGTTCGGAAATTATTCTGTGATCGACTTGTAATGTAATTCACATTGTGAGCCTTGCTTACTTCACATCATCGCTCGCTTGTTCTTAAGGTGGAACGATCTTCATACAAATTTTTCTACACGGATTTTTCCATTTATGGGCGAAGAGAATATAATTTTGAATTGAAATAAACTGTTGTTGGCTTTTATATTGGTTTTTACTTGCTGTATATCATATTTAGTTGAAAAATACAGTCGATAAATAGCTAAACTAAAATCGAAAATTTTGTTAAAAATTAACAATGTGTGAGTGAACACAGATAGTGTCGTACGCTCATCTGACAATGTACGGTTGTGTTGCTGCGACATTGCCAGCTCGCGGACTATGAGCTGTTGCCGATCTTCTCGATCTTGTCTGTCTTCCTCAGGTGGGGTCGACTTTGTTTGACGAGTGCGGTACCTCCCACAATACCTACTTGGGGCTGCAAAGAACAGGGATAGCTGTAGCTCGATCTCGCTCATAGTAGTTGCCTCATCAAACTGCACTAAAACTGTGTAGTTTTGTTAAGTGAAATAATTGTTAATTATTTTTACAATTTATTATATTTTTATGTAAAAATAAACTGCACAATAAAATAAACCATTTAAAAAATAATCAGAATATTTAACATTTTAGTGCAATAATTTTTAGGCAGCGTGCATTTCTCATCAATTTCTTTTTTTTTTAATTTTTTCTGGCGCTGGATAGGTACTAGTCCTTTTGCCAAATTCTCATCAAATTACTGTCCAGTGTTTCCAGCCAGTATTAGTTGGGAAATTCGCCCTTCGAGATACGAGTAAATATTTTGGTCGAACCTAATATTCGCCAACATCATTGTCACTCACGCCAAACTCCCGCGCCATATTAGATGTTTGAGATAAAAAAAATGATGTGGAAAGCTAAACAGCAATGCCATTGATTTGACAGAGATGGCAAATAATTTACCTATTGCGGCCCGGAATACAACGCAAATTGGAGTTGGTGGGTTCAAATGTCTCGTACTTAGTTGAGCTAAAAAAATTTTTGAGCGTGGTGATGCCGTTTTTAACTATTAGTAAGAAAATGAAAAAAAAACTTTATTTCCAGCAAAACATACAGTAGGTAGGTAAAGGGTATGCAAGGTACATAGAAACCTAGCAGGTACAGTGAGTATCAGATATGAGAGAGTAGGCAGAGTTATTTACCTAAACATTTAGGGGGGTGCCTAGCTAAAGAAATTAGCGCCTCGGTTTACCCATTTTGTTATATAAAGCAATAAAAATGTTTAGTTACCTACCTAAATGGTTTTATTTAACCTGTCAAGCCATCAGTTCCGCACTGTCAGGTCACGGGGGGGGAGGGAGGTGTACTATGCGACCTAGGGCATTATGGAAACAATTTTTACAGATACATAAGAGTAAGTTTGGAGTGTTCTAAGTTCTAAGGCATGATAAGCCAAATTAATAGCCAAGGAGATGGATGATTCAAGATCGATAAGGTTGCCAAGAGGATAAAAGATTGAATAATGTAATGTAGCAATCGTTAAAATAATGGGGTAAAATTGAATTGTGAGTTAGTAGCACTGCAACTCCATGTTTTTCTTTTCAAAAACGAAAAACATGTCCGTCATTGTCCATTGGTGTTGGCTTTTTTTACTTTCGTGAAGTTTCGTCAAAGAAAGATTTCCTATGAATAACATTGAGTTGAGCATCTGCTCCTCCGTTTTCTGTAGTGAAATCTGTGTGTTGTGGGAGATAAGAGACTCGTGGTTGAGACAGTGACTCGATTTAGTTGCAAGGGCTTCGCCCTCCATTTTAACTGTAGTGAAATCCGTGCGTTGTGTTGTGGGAGATACGAGACTTTTGGTTGAGACAGTGACTCTATGTTATAAGGGTTTCGCCTTCTATTTTAGCTGGAGTGAAGTCCGTGTGTTGTGGTAGATAAGAGACTCGTGGTTGAGACAGTGACTCTGTATTTAGATTGGAACTTTGTGATTAGATCTATCTTTCAAATATGAAAGAAAATCAAAGGAAGTGTGTCAAGTGTGGGGCTTCACCGTGTGAAAACCCTGATACCATATTACATCGTTTTCCTAAGCCGGGACCAACTAACATTAATCGGTAAGTAGTCTACTGAACACAACCTGATTGTGTCTGTCTCCATGGGAATTCCCATCATATTTTTTCTCATAAAAACTCTGACACTGATTGTTATGAAATGAATATAATAATGTTACTAGGTATAAAAGCCCGATCTGCGGTAAGTCTTTTAAGATTTACCAATTTGTACGGGTAAAAGTTCCAATAGTTCTATGATCATCGTTCATAAGGACTTTTACCACCATTCACTTGGTAAATCTTAAGATTTACCTCAAAGTCACGGTAAATGTTGAAAAAGACATCTCAGTCATGTGATAATATAGGGTGGCATAACAAAGCACATTACAAATCTATTGTGTTTCGTTACTTCCATCGTTAAGACTCCCTAAATATCATAAAATTAGGAGAAAATAGAATAATAGATAGATAATTATTTATTTAGTTCACAATCACAGGTAGGTACAGCACAAAACAAGCAGGAAAAAAACAGACAATAAGAACTATTCGGAACATTTTCATAAGATAATGACATGAAAATTGCTTTGGAATGAAATAAATACTAAATGATGCATGTAATAAATTTCAGATGTGTGTTGTGGGCCAAGTATTGTTTTCCACATGGTTCCTGGAGCTCTCAAGAATTCCATCGCCAACTTCACAGTGAACATAGAATGCTGTGCACTAGACATTTTGAAAGGAAATGGTTCATTGATAATGCTGGTATTAGGCTATTCAAAGCTGCAGTACCAGATGCTGAATGTGACAAGGTTAGTGAGTTTTTCTATAATAATATACTAGCTTCCGCGCGCGACTTTGTCCGCGTCCCGTTTGATCCTGTGGATATTCCGGGATAAAAAGTAGCCTATGTGTAAATCCAGGCTACGAACTATATCGACGGTTAAAAGGCGACTTGACTCAAGCGACATTTTTTTCAATATTGAGTTATGAAACTTGGAATAAATTATGTATTCCAAGTTTCATTCAAATCGGACCAGTAGTTTTTGCGTGAAAGAGAAACAAACATCCATACATAATTACAAACTTTCGCGTTTGGTATGATAACTAGTTGTTCACCCGAACTAAGATCTTATGATGTTCCCGAAAAAAAAAACACAATGAAGTTGTATAATTTATAAGTTAAAAAACTAGAAAAACTGACTGAGTTATTTATAAGCCAAACTACTGAACCGATTATGATGAAAATTAAATGGGACCAACCTGGAAGTACATCCTTTCAGATAAAAAAAAGAATTTTTGAAATCGGTTTATAAATGACGGAGTTCTGAGGTAACACACATTAAAAAAAACAACTGAATTGAGAACCTTTTCCCTCTTTTAAAGTCGGTTAAAAAGGGCACACAGTTTCTTAACACTACTTGTTTGTTTATTTCAGGTTTTGACAGACCCTGTGTTGGTTACGATTGAGCCTGTGGCTGGTCCATCTTTAACTCTACCTTTAATGGAAAATTTTAACTTATTAAACCAGAGCCAGATGAATGTCGATGGTACAACTACAGGATCGCTGATTACCCAGAAACCAGCAGAAGATGGCAAACAAAATACCTACAATTTGGTATGTATGTATGAAAAATACATGGTCCTATATGGCCACCAGCCATGGTGGTATAGTAATTCTATTCTTACTATACTGTCTACGTCTAATAAGACAACCAGCTTACCACACGAAATAGTAGATTGTGTCATAAGGGACCAAAATTAGAGTAGAATCCTGAACGTAGCGAGGATTAACACTACACATAGGCACACTCTGCTTTTCATCCCCCTCTATGAGAAAGATAAATATCATAGGCTTTTAGATATTATTCTCACGATTTGTTCGGTAGTAAATTGTTTATGACAGTTTCTGTGTTTAATTTACACTTTCTGGTGTTAATATGGTGTTCTTGGTGGGGAATAAATAAATATATTGAATTTTTTTTGTACTGAGAGTTTGCTTACTTGGCTAGTTTTATCGTTGTTTGTTTAGTTAATAATAGGAGTAGGAGTAAGAAATTTGGGATAGTAAGAGGTATCTTACTCACTTATTTTTTTATTATTTCAGGAGAACTATCGACTTCAGCGACAACGACGGCAGAAGTATTAAAAAAAATGGATGAACTATTTGACAGCGTCAACGCTTATACGCCAGACAGAAGAAGAGGAAAGCCGTTAGCCACCAATATCCAAAACAATACGCGTCATATAGAATTATTTGGGCAAATGAAAGAATTTTTTAAAAAACTGAAGTTTTTGGGGTGCAGAACACCACCCCCTTTACAACAAGGATGGATATGGACCATTAACGGATTGGAACAAGTGTGGAAAAATCATACAACTAAACATAAAAACATAAAAAGTCTAGCCATAAGAAGGCTCCAGCAAGACCCACTAGAAAACTTATTCGTAAACTTAAATAATAAAAAAAATCAATAAACTTGTGACTTTTAATTTGTTAGGTACCTGATTAGTTTTCGTATTTCACTGCTAGGCCAAGAAAGACAGATTGCTTATAAACAGTTTCTGCTGTTTGGCTTATCTTTTTGTCAAATGCTGACCTGATAAAACTAGCAACGATTTTAACATTCTGTAATAATCTTATGTCAGCATTTTGACAAAAAGATAAGCCAAACAGCAGAAACTGTTTGAACAATTTTAATCCCTGCCAGGTCTGTTCGAAATTTAGCGCTAAAATAGATTGAAACTGCCACCAAATATTTTAAAAGTTGGTGCCAAAAATAACGCCATCTAGTTACGAACCCCCAAACAAATGGTCAATTTTGTCCTGCCATATTTGTATGCAGTAAACGTTCTTCTTGGGTAACAGTATTCTGTGGTCTTCCTCTATCTTCTCCTGTCTTCTCTCTCATAATTTGCTTGTCTCCAAATACATGAAATATACCTTTGATACCATAAAAATCAAACTATAGGATAGGAAATAGAGTGCTGCCAGTTTATGATTTTTGAATAAATTATGGGAGAAAATTAAATTACGAATAATCTACCTATACCTAATACTATTAGGTAGAAACTACATTTTGTAGGGGAAAATATTGTACATAAAAATTATTAAAATATGCCTTCAAAATGCAAGCTTCGTACTTCTTTTCAGAGCAGACCTACATGCTCTGAAAACAAATACGGTACAAATAAGATCGAACAAGTAAGAAAATGTTGCTCTAAAAAAACATTATGTACTTATGAATTATTTTAGAAGTGGATCATAATGTATATTTACTAAAATGATTTTAAGATATATATTAAAAATATTACGTTGATAAATGATTTCAGGAATAGCATTTTGGCAAGGCATGGCCTCACTGAACTCATTTCGCTGCGCTGCGCATAATTTCCACACAATATGTCAAAATTGTCAAATACGTAGGTAATGTCAATCCGCTCATTCTTTATTTCCATGAATTTTTGAGTTTTCTTAGGACTGTGAAAAAAGAGTGCCCTTTCTACTTCATTGATTAATAATACGAAGTATTATTTACATAATCAATGTGTAGAAACCATGGAGTCACGAATTTCGAAAATTAATACAAAAATCATCAAAAGGTACACCTACTCTGGTCCCAGGAAAAATTGCAAACGAAGTCATGGACAAATGAAATGATTTCATGAACAAATTAAAAGGTTAGTTTATATATCCCGTTTATTCTAATTGCAGTGCATTGTAGTAAAGACGGATGTGTTGAGTGTGGTGCGGATCTGCTCAGACCAACAACGCAATGGGCTTCGACCGCACCACCTTGCCCTCCTACCTTGCCTTTTGTTTTTTGAAATATGTGGGGAACAAATTTTTTACAATAAAACTCGTGGAGAAACTATAGGTTCAACCGAGGTGGGGGGGGGGGAAGTGTTATGTACGCCAAGTACTCATTATTGTTGTAATAGGTAGGTACATTTCATAATAATACCGTAGATAAATGCGATTTCAACTTAGTTAGGTATGGGTACCTAAAACCTATACAACCTCTTTGATTTGTTGCAGTCGAAATGAAGTACCTATGGTGCAAAAAAAAACAGACTTTCCGATCCTTAGGTAGTGGGATCAAATCCGGTCGTGCACCAATGGATTTTAATTCTCGGAAAATTTATGTGCACAATGCCAGTGATCTAAATGTACCCTACCTAAGCCTATGCTTAATTTTGGCTTTATTACAGATACCTATGTAAAAGAAAAGCGACCACACCCTGCCACAACTATGTGAAGAGGTTTTTATACAAAAGCGACGTTCTAACGAGAAATTACAATGAATCGGAGTCGCGAAAACCGTTCGAAAAAAAGTGAAGAAAACTGTTACGACCCAGGACTACCTATATTGACAAAAAATTTGACTTTTTAGGAGTTAGTCCTGATGGTATGTATGATGTACTTACCTAGTTACCTACTATTTTACTTTTTAAAATGCTTTACATTCCGCGTGCGAAAGTTTGCAAATAAATAAAAAAATACAACTTCTAGCAGGTTGGTTTAGATTACTTACCTACTTATATTTTTTATCGTAAAATTTACGAAAAATTTAGTAAGACATTTTTATAAAAAATGTTTTGTTTTGCAGATTTAGGGTAAACTACGGCAATTTCAGCAATGAAGAAATGCTACTTGTTCGGGTGCCTTTCCCCAAGTCACCGTATTGGAAATAGAGCGCAACGGAGTCAGTATATGTTACTGAAGCTAGTGATATTTTATAAACTGCATATGCTCATATTGTCTGAAGTTGTTCTTAGAAGGATACACAGTAACCGAAAGTGCTAGCCAGAGCAGGATCAACTCCAACCTCCAACGACATGAGAAATAGGCTTGGATAGGCAAACCCCATCGGCGGTGAACAAAAACAGGCTAAAACAATATTCAGACAAAGAACATCAGAAATAATAGAAGCACTATAAACTATAACTATACGGAATCAGAACAACTTTTTTAATTAGAATCAGGATATTATATAAACAAATTGGTAGTAGGTACCTATAAATAAGTATTGTGCAACGGTCTGCAGATGGCTCATTTGTTTCATGTGTATTATCAGTCGTAATTTTCTTTGTAAGTAAAAATCTGTAAATAAAGTCTGATTTAGGTATGAGCGCCACGCCGGCGCGCCGCCGCCGCCGGGGTATTCTCTCGCGCCGCCGCCGCCGACCATGGCAGTCGGCGCGCCGAGCGAAAGAAATTGTTCAGTTCAAACCTAAATGAGGCATAGTAGGTCCCGGTTCTGACCTAAATATCAGAGCCTAGTCCTTTATAGAGATTTATGAATGTTTGATTTACACATTCTAATGTACCTACTAGGTACTGTGTTTTATCAAATAAAGTTTTTCATTTCATTTAAAATCAGGAGTTCTTATTTAAATCCTAGTACGTACTGTTGCTATGGAGCAAGAGTGTCGTTGTGTTGTTTATCAAGAAATACAACAAAGCTTTATTGATAAACTATAGACCAATCTCACTCTTGAGCCATGTCTACAAACTGTTTTCCAGGATTATTTCAAACCGTCTTGCGTGGAGACTTGACTAGTTTTTAACAACGGAGCAGGCTGGGTTTCACAGCGGATTTGGCACCATAGACCACATTCACACAATGCGGCAGATCATACAAAAATCAGAAGAGTATAATCAGTCCATGTGCTTAGCGTTTATGGACTATGAGAAGGTCTTTGACTCTGTTGAAACCTGAGCTGTTCTACAGTTCTTACAACGATGCGATGTATTTGCATCGCATCGAAGAGTTGAGATGCTTTATATATCGATGCCACTATGTCTGTCCAAGTCCAGAAACTGTTTAAATACGAGCGCGCTGGAAAATTGGTTTAAGACGCTGAGTTGGAATGGAATGGACATTAACGGCAAATATATCTCACACATACGATTTGCTGATGGCATCGTCATATTTACGGAATCGTTGCAGGACTTACAACAGATGCTAAACAGCTTAGCTGATGCTTTACGACAGATTGGCATGAGCTTGGATAAGACGGAAATAATGATCAATGATAGTATAACCCCAGAGCCAATCACTGTCGTCGGAATGTCTCTCGAAGTTGTGCAGGAATATGTCTACCTGGGGCAGACCCTGCGTTTGGGTAGACACAACTATGAGAAAGACCTAAACTGGAGAATTCAGCTGGGCTGGTTGGCGTTAGGAAAGCTCCGTCAAGTCACCCATTCCTCAATGTCTGAAGACGAAAGTCTTCAATTAATGCGTCCTACCTGTCATGAGTCATGACAGATAGGACGCATCAATTGAAGCAATTAACAATCGAATACGTTTCAGCAGCATAGGTCATGACTCATGACCTATGCTGCTAAAACGTAGACACTGACAGTACGGCCGGTCCATCAGCTGAAAGTTGCTCAGGGAACTATGGAGAGAGCTAAGCTCAGAATTTCTCTCAAGGATAGAATCCGTAACGAAGTTGTCCGACAGAGAACCAAGGTTGTCGCTACAACTCAGAAACTTACCAGGCGGAAATGGCAGTGGGCCGGCCATGTTTGCGAATTTTGCGATAGCACCGACAATCATAGGAGCAAACTAAAACTTGAGTGGAGACCACATAAGGCAAGCGTAGTATAGGACGCCTTCCGGCGATATGGAGCGATGATCTGGGAAATGTTAATGTGTCAATGTTTCGGCAGACACTGGATGAGAAGAGCCGAAGACCGAGCTCAATGACGCGTCTTGGGAGAGACCTACGACCAATATAGGTTGATGATGATGATGATGACTGTTCCTATGCATAACTTCGCATTTACGTCAACAGGGATTTTTACTTCCTTTGGCTTGGGGTCCGAGGACCAATGGATGGTATTCGATAGTATTACTTATGTTCAAACTCTGTAATAACTTCGATTGCGCAATCTAGGATTTGTCTGTGTCGATTAGGGCGTAGTTCTAGTAGTTCTTAAGTAGGGCGCCAGGTGGCGCTATAGAGTCACGCCGCGCCGAAAACGCCGCCGCCGCCGACCCTCAGAGGCTGACGCGCCGCCGCCGACCGACTTGCTGTCGGCGCTCATATCTAAAATATCTTTATAAATAATAAAAATGAACTTCATCCAATAAATTGTTTTTATTTTTAGAAAAACAAACGAACACATCCTTTCTTACTTACTCTTACTCTTTCTCTTACTTGGCTTACAAAATTATTATAAATAAAAAATATATCTAAAAGTAAAGAAAAGAAAAAAGATTCTATACATTTGCAGGGAATCGAACTCGGTAGCGTAGATCTCTAAGCGAAAGTCCTAGCCCCTGAGCCAAACTTCAGATTCTGAAATAGTTGAAATTAGCGCATAGTTTGAATAAAACAAAGTCCTTGTCTGTGTGCGTGAATAGATTTTTGCGAATGGCTGCGATATGGAATTGCGAATTCTCACAAATTCGAGTGCTTTTTAGACCTAAAAAACCTGAAATATAGCTGGGTACATAAAAATAATTCACTATAAGCGGAATATATATTAATATTTGATAATACACTTATTTTCATTTATAAAAACGATAAAATACGTTAAACTGGGACAATTTGGACATCTAGTGTCATTGCTATACCTAGCTGACCATGCCAAACCCCGTTAATCAAGCAATGTTCAAGTGTTGTCAACACCACAAACGAAACAAAACATGTAATACGTGTGAATAATGTCTGCCGATAAAATACAAAAACAACGACATGAAACCATAGAGTAAGGGAAAAAAGAATGTAATACGTGTGAATAATGTCTGCCGATAAAATACAAAAACAACGACATGAAACTGATGAATTATTTCCGAACGCACTTTTGCCGATTTATTATATAGTTCGGATACTAAATTAGTCTGTGAGCTAACATTTCAAAGAAAATTTCGAATAAATTATATTTACTAATATTACAATACCTATTTACTTCACTTGAAATAGAGAATAATAATAGATAAGCTAAGAAACTGATCCCAATCAATAACAATAGGGAGCGTGCCCAGCCCAATGAAAAAAAAATATTATTTTAAATGTGTACGGAACTTACCATACCATTTTGAATTCCAGTGTATCCGACCGACCAAACAACAATGTGTCATGTCAACAATGTCAAAAAATGTAAACAAAGAAATGTCAAAACCACATGGTTTTATTTTTGTCATGAAAAATCGGAAAACGAACGAATAAATTGAAAATAATAATGGTGAACAAGGACTGGGCTAAGGTAACCCCTGCCTTATCGAAGCCAGTGCTGCGATGCATTAGTAGCCAGAGTTTCGAGACTATGACACCCATTCAGGCTGCTGTAATACCACTTATTCTGACATGCAAAGATGTGGTTGCCGAAGCGGTGACTGGGTCGGGCAAAACTCTCGCATTCGTTATTCCGATGCTTGAAATGTTGATCAAAAAGGGAAGAGACAGCCCGTTGAGGAAGGATTTTGTTTATGGAGTGATTATTTCGCCGACAAGGGAGCTGGCGACTCAGATTCATAAGGTAACCTCCAACTTTGTTTACCTCACGTAATTATACTATGGCATTACAGCATGAACCAACGCTCTTTTTTATCTCTTTTATCGAATAATATTTGAATCGAAGTCGAGTTGAAAAGATAAGAGTTCTCCAGCTAAATTTATGCCTTCAAAGTTTTTTTTTCCAGGTCATAGAGACATTTTTAGGAGAACCAGAACTATCCCATTTAACCCTAACACTTCTAGTGGGAGGTCGTAATGTAGAGCTAGATGCAAAAGCACTACAGAAGGGCGCTCACATTATTGTGTGCACCCCCGGCAGGTTTGAAGACTTGCTTGCTGAACGGAAAAACCTGAACCTTGTTGGTAGACTCAAAGAACTGGTAAGTGGTTTGTAAATAAATAATAACTATGTGTGTTTGCATAGTACAAGCTATGCCTATGGCTGTAGTCACATAAAAAACTCAGATTCAAAAATAGATTTGGTGCAAGTGTAGGATGTTGATGACTCAAATAAACATAACTGTAAAGATTTTCATAAGAAACTGTTCAAAAATCTATACTTGAGAGAGTATAGAGAGTAGAGAGTACACAGACAGCTATAGTTTGTGCTGTTAAATTAAAAAGAAAAATGCAACAACAGAATTAACACCAATGCCTTGGTTGCAGGAATTTCTGGTCCTTGACGAGGCTGATCGTCTCTTAGACCTCGGTTTCACTACAACCCTCACAACCATCTTACAATACCTTCCCCGCCAACGCCGCACTGGTCTTTTCTCTGCCACACAAACCAAGGAGCTCCAAGATTTGGTCCGAGCAGGGTTGAGGAATCCGGTAGTTGTCAGTGTGAAGGAGAAGTCTTCGATAAGCACACCAATCTTGTTGGAAAACTACTATGTTGTAGTTGAACCAGAGGACAAGTTCCTGTTTCTGTTGAATTTTATCAGGAATAGGAAGATTGTAAAGGTTTGTTTTTAAACTAGAGAATAACAATGCAAAGGTTCCGCAAAAAATATCATTCAAACAAGTTTTCTGACCAAAAAATGTACACCAAAATTAGTGCATTGGTCCATATATTTTGGGCAGAAAACTTGTTTGGATATAGAAGTTATCATGTAAATTATGCAAAAATTTTAATATAGATACTACACTTCAATATAGATAGCTATAAGTTATAGTCATATTTGTATATTTTAGTAGGTTACTCATTTTTGTGTTTCTCTGTATTTTTAGTTAGAATTAATTGTAATTTTTAGTTAATTTTTCTCATAATTTTGCTTGGATTCAACTACTACTACTCTACTGAGATGTCTACTGATATTTCTTCTTCATGCTAAGATCTAACAAAACAACAACAAACAAAGGCCATTCAAACAACAATTAAATTGAGTGATTAGTTATGATATGGTTGTACCTTCCAGGGTATATTTTTTCTGCCAACCTGCGCATGCGTCGATTACTGGGCTGACGTGCTACCGGTATTTCTGCCCGATACAAAGGTGTACGCGATGCACGGCAAGATGAAACAGAAACGCAGCAAGGTTCTCGAACAGTTTAGAGAGGATGAGAACACTATCCTGCTCTGCACTGATCTTTTGGCTAGGTCAGTCGAAAAATTCTATATTATAAGTAGGTAAACGCTGTACCTATCTACATAGGAGAGCTCGTAGGCGTCTCCAATAGATGCTTCTAGACAATTTTACAAACCTTGAAATATCCCCAAGATTCACTTCACCAAAATGGCGGTAATCTTCTGATATAAGTAAAGGTCTGAGCTAAGACATAATTGCGGAAACTGTAAGCTTAATAAAAGTTAGATAGCTTCAAAACATCATTATAAAACGTTCAACGCTTACATTTCAATTAAATCTACCATGTAGTTAGTTTCGGAACCATATTTATTGCAAAAAAATTTACAAGTAATTAGACCTAACAACAAAATAAGTATCTAGTTGTAGTAATTAGTTAGAAAATTCTACCGTTACATCTTGAAAATTAATTTAGTAACCCCCGACGCATAAACGACGGGGTGTTATAAGTTTGACGTGTCTGTGTCTGTGTGTGTCTCTCTGTCTGAGGCAACGTAGCTCTCGAACGGATGAACCGATTTTGATTTTGTTATTTTTATTTGAAAGGTGAATTAGTCGATAGTGTTCTTAGCTATGTTTGATAAAAATCCAAGATTCGGGGGTTTTTAAAATTTTTAATTTAATTGTCTTATCTTATTTCAGAGGGGTAGACATCCCGTCAGTGGAATGGGTGGTACAATGGGAGCCCCCCATTTCCCCTGCGGCTTTGGTTCATAGAGCGGGGCGGGCGGGGCGCGCGGGGGCGAAGGGATACTCCCTACTCCCGTTATTGCCGACAGAGGAGGCCTATGTGCCGTTCGTGCGGACCAATCAGATGATACAGCTCAACGATTGGAGGGAGAGCGGGGAAGAGATCAAGATTACGCCGAAGTTGAGGGATAAGGTAATTATCTATTATTTTATCACATCTTAACAATGATCTAAAAAATCTGTGCATACTCAGCATATTCAGTATAATTATTGTCATCATTATGGTGTTGCATCATCTAAAACAGGGATTCCCAAACTATTTTGGGCTTGTTAGGGTAGGTACAAGCAATATTTTCAAATTTTATACAAAAGGAGGACTTAATGCTGAAGCATTATCTGCCAGTCAACACAAATAATGTATGTTTTGTCCAGGTGTTGTCGATAATGCACGGTCTACAAAGAAAAGACCGAGCAGTGTTCGATAAAGGTCAGCGTGCGCTCGTGTCGCACATGCGCGCCTACTCCAAACACGAGTGTAACATACTCCTGCAGCTGAAGGAACTACCAATAGGTAACTTTAGGATTTGTCGCTTTACTTATAATCGTTGCATAACTTTAATTAAATGCTATCTTTTAATCTTTTTACTGTAATGTAATGGTAATGTCAAATGTGACAGAGCTAATTGTGTTTATTAAGGGTCTTACTTAGAATCGTCTTCTTATCCGTAAACCTGTCTCAGGGTTGAAAAGCAAGTGTCCAAATTAAAAAGGTGGCTAAGTAATTAACGATTTTTTCATAAGTTTTTTTCATCAGGTGGGCCATCGCCTTGTTCCATCATTTAGTAGTATTAAAAAAAGCAACACCGTTAGTGATTATAAGTTTACCCTGATGCCAATGGGACGCTATTGCTAAAACTACACGCGAGAGTCTTAAATATCTATCCTAGCTGTCAACTTATGGATAGATATCTCTATTGTCCACTACAGAAATAGTACGAAATACTTAACTTAAAAGTACTTATCGTCTCATGTAGCAGACGACTAACTTAAGTCCATCTTCCAGGTCACATAGCAACGAGCTACGGTCTACTCAAGCTGCCCTTAATGCCAGAGATGAAGCAAGCGCACAAAGATCAGTTCATAGGTCCTAAAGAAGAGATAGATTTCAACAGCATACCGTATCTTGAGAAGCAGAGAGAAGCCAGTAGACTGATGAAGCTGAAAGAGTTTAAGAAGACTGGGATTTGGCCGAGCAGTAAGAAGAAAAAAGTGGTGAGTTTATTTTTAAATGAAATGTGGTTGGTACCAGTAGGTAGACTCTACAGGCTGATGATGATGATGAAGTTTGGCATCTAGGTACGTGTGGGCGTGTCGCAGGCAACCCTACTAGACAAACCATTATTTATTTAAACCATGTATGCAATTAATGACTGAATATGAAATATGAATAATTTGACAGGTGTTACAGCTTAGTCGGCATAGCACTGCCTTCCGTGCTGTGGGTCGTGGGTTCGATCCCCACTGAGAACAAACACTTGTGTAGCAAACATAGATGTTTCTTCTGTCTGGATGTTACTATTTGTTATAAGTATGTATTTACAAAAAAATTTATATAAGCATTCTATCAACAACCTAGTTCCCATAGTACAAGCTTTGCTTAGTTCGGGACTAGAGGGCGTCGTGTGAAATGTTCATAAGAATATTCTTTAGAAGATATCTTTACTTTACTGATAAGCTTTTATAAAGATAATCTTTGAGGAAAACTAAGAGTGAAACTTGTGAAACAAAGATTTCTCCACTTTTCAGATACAAACAAAGCCATGGGAGCAAGCGAAGCAGAACAAAGACGAGCGGAAGCAGAAGCGTAAGAAGCGGAAAGAACAGAAGCAGAAGCAAGAAGGTCCGGGGAAGAAGAAGCGACGCGCTGTCACGCAGGCAGAGTTAGATGAGTTAGCGGTGGATGTCGCGCTTATTAATAAACTCAAGAAACGGAAGATTAGTAAAGAACAGTTTGATCTCGAGTTTAGTGCTGATTAAATATTATTTAGAACAAAAACGTTTTTGTTATAATTTAAAAAAATTAGGAAAACCGACTTCAATTTGACTACTTTCCGGCTTCATCATCAGATGATGATGGCAGTTCACTGGAAATTTTCTAGTCACCGTAAACACCCCTAAAAAAAAAGACAGAAAAGCAAGATACGCAATTTCGTGTACATCATCATGGATGGCATGCTTTTAAAGTTATTCTGAAATTTCATCAAAATCGGTTCAGTTTGGCTTGTATGCCAAACTACTGAATCGATTTAGATTTTTTTATGGAACCAATCTGGAAGTAGGTATATATTTTCTTTTTAGATAAACAATTCAACTGAATTATAACGCTCCTCCTTTTTTGAAGTCGGTTAAAAATAAGTAGCCTTCAATGACTGGTTAAAATTGAAGTTGGTGCCATACCTACTCTTTCAACTTAATAACCGTAGCAAGGTATAAATAATACGAACAATGAAAATAGTAAAATAGATATTTTATTCCAGTTTAATTCGCAATAGCAACACTGAGTATTCACTAAACACAAGGCACAATGCGACAAACTTGTATGTGCGCGCTTTCCTTTCTATTTGAAACTAATTTAATAAGATATTTATACGGCGCAGCAAGTTGGGATAACCTTATGAATATGGCGCAGCCGGTGGATTTCTTTTCTATTAATCTATTATTATTATTTTCTATTATTTTTTTATTAATCTAATGTTTTGCTATTTTTTATTCGTTCATCCGCACATTTAAGTTTGCCGAACGTAACACTGACAATTCTTTAAATTGGTCAAAACAGTTGCGTTTGACTGAAAACTAGCACCTTTACACCTGCTGTCAATTACACACTTTTAGCACAATTTTCAATGATTTTACATGGCGTTACCTTCTCAAAGAAAACTAAAGTAAGATCTACCAAAGGGCGTGTATAACTTGTCACATTATTTAGTCAATATGGCTGCCTGTCAAAAGTCATATTGTGCGTTACATACAATATTTTACTATTTTCAGTTTTGTGACCTCGAGTTTTCCGCTAAAAATTAAATACGTATTTACAAAAGCGTGATTTTTGTGTGAACCGATTTGACTTACAACACAGACGTTTAAAAATTCGGACTAATAATGGAGCGGAGCTTAAAGCTACATTATCATAAATTATTTGTAAGCCAAGATCAGTCACAAAAAAAATCACATGACATCTAACAATTATATTATCGGAAGCATCATAAGCGGTGATAATCACCAAAATATCAACGTCAAATAAAACTCAACTTTATAGTAACTTCCAGTAGGCCTAAAATCCCTTCTCACTGTTCTACAATGGTTAAAAATCGCAATAAAAAAAATAAGCTTCACAAAATGTAATAATTTACATAAATACAAAATTCAAAAGTAAAAAACAAGCATCTCATACAAAGTCATCCAAACTTGTCATGATCTCAAACGAACATCTAAAATACGCCATCTTAAAATTACAAGAAAAAAAATGAAATAATACTAATGAATAACTTTAGACTATAATACTTGCTGCGCAGGCGCAACATCACTTAACCTGTCAAAATGTCAAATTTCATTAGATATTTGACTAGCTGTCAAAAAACCATAACAGGTAATTCAACACATTTTTCTAAGACATTAATTTTAATAGGTACATCTTGATAATTATACATTTTTAATGATGTTTTACCACTATTGAAATCTTTGACACGGAGCATTTTTTTTAAATGGTCACATTTTTTACTATCCACTTCATCTTGGCTGGTAATATAAAGTACCAAAAAATACACCCCATTATTTAAAAAAAAACTATTATTTTTACAAAAATCTCAACAATAACAATGTAAATTACACTTAGTATCAAAAAAGTTAAGAAACATTTCATAAGAACATTTAACATCATCGAAATTATTTATAAAAAGTTATTATTTTAATAGTATTTTATTTAATAATAATTGTATTATTAATAATGCGTTGAGCCAGCGATTATTAAAGCGTATAATGCGATATAGATAGGTAAGTTATGTTAAGCACCAAGGGTCTTATAACTATTTTGTTAATGAGACAAAAAATCCATAGGTAGCGATGATTTAGTCTAAAATTAAACGCTCCATCAAATTTTGTTCACGTTGACGCAGATGTTTCAAGATGATCCTTGTACATATAGAAATATGTACCGTTTTACTTTGACTAAAACGGAGCGTGTAATTTTAGACTTGATAATCTCTCCCACGATATAGTTCCCGATTCGAAGCAACCGTCGGCTTTTTGTCTCTTTCTCATTTGAGAAGAAAAAAAAACGCTACATGATATACATAGCTAAAAAAGTGCGACTTCGGGTTAATTAACCGGATAAATAATAATGGTTTACTAGATATACAAGATAATATATTGAGGTCAAAAATAGAGACAAAAAAACTAGGCTTTTCAGATCTAAATTAATTTAGATTTTGGAACTGTTGAATATAATTATGTAACTGTTATTTTATCCTCGATAATAATAAATACCTATTAAATAATAATAATAAAAACGCCTAAAACTAATACATCGTGCCGGAAATTAAATAAAGCTCTTAATGTAACGGATTAGAATCTAAAATGGTAAAATTTTGATTGAATTTAGCTTTTTAATCGAAGGTTCGATGTCATAGTAATAATAACACTTCTAGTGTATTATTAATAATGAGAATAGTTAATGCTTGAGTTACTATGCTTTGCAAGGGTTATACATACAATGGCACTCTTCAGCAATTTGCTATTTTTATAAAATAACAATTCAGATATCAGAGAGAGGTCTTGAAGTGCTGAAAAGTGCTATGTAGTGTGTTCTTATCAGAATAAAATACAGTAAAATTGTTGCCAGTTCTTTAAGGCTAATCGTGTGGAAATGGCCCAATTTACAGTTTTTATAACGATTTTAAGTGTTATTAAATTCTTTCAGCACACAGATGACATTACTTTTTCAAGGGTTAATACTCTGGTAAAGTGACTTTTAGAACATTTTGCTTGAAACAACCCTGCAATTAAATTAACTCAATGATTAAATGCAAATGGAGACATCACCAATTGAATCGTTTTTTCTACGTGAATAAGGCACGGTACACTTATCTTAATCAATATTTACAATTAAAAATAAATAGTTGGTAAGAGTTGCTCATTTACATATGAACTTATCCTTCAAAATTGAACTGTATACTTTAGTTATCAAAAGTTGAAAATAGCTTGACCAACGAGCAAACGTCAAATAAATTAGATGTCACGTTCTCGCGTCCTATTGGACAATCACGTGATATATCTCTTCTGTGATTGGTTGATAACATCACGTTTTAAAGAAACGTTTATAGAGTGGTAAATACCTTTTTAAATGAACAACTCTTAATGAATAATCAATACACTTTTCGTCATACAAATAAATTGCTATTAATATTATTGGCCACTTTATAATAATTATTGTCAACATTATTGCTTAAAATGTAGTGATTTTTCATTTCTTTGCTGTTATTTTTATCAATATCTTTCTTTCCTATTTCATGTCAAAAAAAACTGTCAATTCATTGCAATGGAAAATAAACTTTATCACGCCAATTTTAAATTTAATTTTGCGATGTAAACTCTCTTCCAAAATGTACTCGTATAGAGAAGAACGAATTTCTTCAAGCGAGATTGAGTCGTAATAATATCACTTTATGGTTGAATAATCAACAATGGTGATTCAAATTCTAATAGGTAAAAACTTTTTAGTATATCGGAAAGATTGATGATTGACCATAATAACAGCACCTATACTTTTCGATAGAATATCATTCGTGATCGACACTTTTAGAATCTAATACAAATAAATATACCATTGAAAAATGTTTGTTGGTGACCCTTTTAAAAAACTCATAGTAGTACATCTTGAGATGTTTTTGACTGGGAGAAGCGAGCTCATACATTATTCTATCAAAAAATAGGAACAAATCTTCCATTTTAGGTCTTTTGGTGAGGTTTGGTTAGGTCTTTCTGAGGATGAGGAACCCGTCCATCTCTCTATAATATATTTCAGGTTTCTGGAATTTTTCCAAGACGTTTGAGGTTAGTCAAAGGTACATTCGAAAAATAAATTCTTTAATAGCGAGCCTCGCGCTAGCGTTTCTTCTATTTTACTTAAATTCTTGGAAGATTCAGTTTACAAAGGGAAGTTAAGAGGTCGGTCCGCATTGTCGCAGTTTCCAAGATAAAAAAAAAGCACCTATTAAAGAGAGTCTCAGCGAAACCCCATAAAAACTTGCGTAATCTTTTAGGGAACTCCAGATCCATAAATATTAAAAAAAGGAGGAGTCCCGTACAGAAAAACCTTGAAATTTCGAAGGTATCTCAACATATTAAAAGGAGACAGCTGCCTTACTATTTTTATAAGTTTCTGAAAGATTATAAAGGGCGCTCAAGATACCTATAGATTTTAAAAAACAAAAGCTCGCTCAAAGATTAATTCCCACAGTTTTCACTAAAAGGTCATCAACAAACTCCCTCCACTAATAGTGATCTAAACTTCGTCGGGCGCCATGTCCTCCCCCTCGTGGTTGTGTGGGGGGGAGGAGGCGGGGGGCTGGGGGGAGGGGGGCGCCGGCACCGCGGCAGGGGGGGGCTTCACTAACGCTTCGAGAGAACGAATGCGGTTCTCCTGTTTCACTATTACTGATTTGAGTTTACGGATCTCGTCGACTAGGTCGGATAGTTGTTTTTCCTGGAAAGATAAGTGTGTTTAATGACCTGTCTTGTTCCACTGCTAGGCGTAAAGCGCTACGTCTATGAGCGAGTGAATCGCGGTGACATTTAAACATAAACATAAACATTTATGGACTTTACACACAGCGCCCTCTAGTCCCAAACTAAGCAAAGCTTGTAATATGGGAACTAGATGGCTGATAGAATACTTAAATACTTTTTTTTTGTAATTACATACATATAATACATAGTAACACCCAGACATAGAACAAACATCTATGTTTTCCACGCACAAATGTTTGTTCTCAGTGGGGATCGAACCCACGACTCACAGCACGGAAGGCAGAGCTATACCGACTGAGCTGTGACGCCTGTCAAATTTCCATATAAACTATTGTGTAATGTAAAGGCACGTTTTTATATTACAAGCTTTGCTTAGTTTGAGACTAGAGGGCGTCGTATGAAATGTCCATGAATATTTATTTATGAGTGTGTAGAAAAACGTGGCCATGGCACAACGATAATGCCGCGATTCACTCGCTCGTGGAGACAGCGGCTTAGACCTTTCCTCATTAAATTGATAAATAAACTAATAAAACCTGAAATTGGAGCCATTTCAGTAGTTGATGTCCTAAAGATGAGTAAATTGAAGTATGATGAAGCCCTTTGTGGCGTTCGACGGCAAAACGGTCCCAAGAGATGCAAAGATGAATGAATCTTGCCAAGTTCTTTTTTTTTCTTTTTTTTCCTTAAACCTATCTCGTCCCACTGCTGGGTAAAGGTCTCCCCCAAAGACTTCCAATGTTCTCTCTCCTGGGCCTCCTCCCACCATCTCTTTCTTTCTTTACCGTTTTTAAATCTATAAAGCAGGCAGTTCAACAGTAGACTACTCTCAATATCAGGATGGAAAACTCGTACTTAGAAACATCAACATTAACTGACATATTAAAACTGAATCATGGAGCCTGTATTTAGTATTGGACGTCCTCCTAGTTCTACAGTTGAAACGATAATGAATACTTTAGTCCTGTGTCGATCGCGATTGATCAAATCACTTTGATTCGATCACCACCCATGCGGGAGTGATTGAATGAAAGATGTTTAAAAGATTCGATCATTTTTGACCGACCAGCGCCGTACGTACCTACGCCAATCTATGTGCAGGATAGAAAGAGATAATTGCTCGCCAAGCTAAATTGGACTTTATCTATTGTCCTTAAAGTAGCTATTTCAGATTCATATAATATTGTAAACGCATACACAATCACGCAACTAACAAATTTGATGTGGTCTCTTTCGTTCGCATGCAAGCAAGCATAGTACGTCGCACTCGCATGGGACCCGATCGTTTGCGCGGGTCGCGATTCGCGACCCGCGCAAACGACTCGCGATCGATATCAATCAATCAATCAGTTGCTTGGTGACCTTCTAACATTCTGCACATCGCATGCATACCGCAGAATTCAGTAACAAAACAAACAGTGTGATTGTCGAACTATTTTTACTAAGTACTATTTTTTACGTGTTTTTCTTGCAATTTGATTGATTTTGGTGATTTGGTGGTGGTAAAATGTAACATAATTATTACGACTTGCCTAACCTACAATAAACTGCTTACTTATTTACTGAATATGAACATTGTGGTGGTGTTTTTTTTTATCATAAAATATTATAATATCTTGAACTTTTATAAAATGTCAGATCTTGCGAGAAAAAAAGTCCAATATGGAAGCATTTTTCTATAATCAATAAGGACAAGGCAAAATGCGAGTACTGTGCGAAAACCATTAGCTATTCGGCGCGGCGGCGGGCGGTGGACGAAGGAGTCAACTCAGCGACCCGCAACCCGGAAAAGGATCGAATCATTTCGATTCGATCACTTCACCATTGGGTCATAATCGACCCGGGTCGCAAGAAAGGATCGATCGACACAGGTCTAGAATACTTACAATAGCAGCAGTAACAGCGGGAGGGGGCGTGGCCGAGGCCGGCGTCCCTGATTGGCTGTCATCCCTCCTCTGCCCGGGAGTGGGGGAACGATCCTTCTCCTTGCCCGATGCGAGTGCGTTAGTCTTCTTCGTGACGTGGAGCTGGGTGGACGCACGCCCGGACACATATCCGCCCTGCACGACAAGAGCACGCTCCTGTAGTTTGGTAGGGATCCCCTAGCCTATAGCATCTGTCTATGATAGTTTTGTTGGCTTTACCTAATGGAGTCAAATCTAGGCAATTTGGAACTGTGAATGGATAGATAGAATATGCTTTTTTTAAATACTCGCAAAAAAAGTTATATAAAAATAAAAAATGTGGTAAGTAATTGGAGTTTCAGAATATTTAGATTTCTTTGTAAGAAGTTCTAGGCTTTGGTCGTAAGAGCTGATGGATAAATACTGACATTATACTCGTTATTAAATTGAGTAGTAGATTGCACTGAGATTGGTTGGAATATCAATAAATATTGGAGTTTAAAATCGTCTTGGTTTTAAGACGCAATATATTTTATTTTATTTAAGGGCACAAATGTCATGGTATTGTTATTTTTCAAAAAATTTAAGATACCGCGATGTGAACAGAAAATATATATATGTTTAATAATATATTTTCAAATATGGATATACTTTTTTTAAGATGTCTTAGAAAATAGATAAAAAATTATAGTGTTATCGAATACCCAATGTATTCTTTCATAGGAAAACTTATCTCTTGGGAAAACTTTAAATGTAATAAATACATAATATTAGTGGAAAACCAAACAACACAAATAAACACATACATTCGATTATAAATGGTTATAAAGTCACACAACTGTAGGGGAGTTAGGAAAGCCAACAAAATCATTCAAGTCAAGATGCTTACAACTAACACTAAAATTAGTTATTTTTAACCCCCCCGACGCAAAAACAACGGGGTGTTATAAGTTTGACGTGTCTTTGTGTGAGTGTGTGTCTGTCTAAGGCAACGTAGCTCCCGAACGCATGAATCGATTTTGATTGTTTTTTTTGTTTGAAAGGTGAATTAGTCGGGAGTGTTCTTAGCTGTTTGATGAAAATCGATCCAAGAAAAAAAAACGCGAAAAAAGTAGCCTATGTGTTAATCCAGGTTACGAACAATAATATATTCCAAGTTCCAAATTTCATCCAAATCGGACCAGTGGTTACGACGTGATTGAAATACAAACATCTAAACTTTGACATTTATAATATTAGTGGGATTTAAGACCGTTTGTGGGTCAAGCTCTTAAAAGTGCTTTCAAGTCTAGATACTGTGTCTTAGTAGAACTATGGGATTCGACCCCACTAAGACTACAATAAATCATTGATACAAACATGTTATTCACACCAAAAGCTATTTATCTTACCTTGTATTGACAAACATCAATAAACATGCGAAAAATACATTACCATTTAAGAGTTCCATACTTCTCAAGAAATACCGACAGAACTCATAAACATACTATTTTTTTTAAATAGACTTTCTAAATATGGAGATATAGAATCATTGGGTCAACTTTAACTACTAATTATGACATAACTATCCCAGGACTATTCTAGGGTATTACTTCTCAGAGCACGTTTTTAGTCGTCATGATTCTTTATTCAATAAAATCACAAGGATCATTTAGAATCGCGTTATATAACTAGGTTCTCAATGCTTTGCTAGGTAATGTATTGTTATAGGCAGAAGTAGTCGCTTAACATTAGGTGGGCAGCTTGTTTCATTACTTTTTCCCAATCTAAGCATATTCTGCCAGCACAACTGATCCCAAATCAAGAAAATCTTCAGAAATCTTCAAGAGTCAATTACCTCTTGGAACAGCTCTGATAGAACAGTGTATAAGGTGAACCTTTTCATCTGACTTCGGCCTATCTGGTACCCCAAAACCCAGTACCTCATCAGATCTGGATCTGGTTGAATTGCTTATCAATTCAACAATATACTGAGCTGACACCTTTTTGCCTGGAAGAAATCGCTTTCAGCGATAAGGCCGCTCATTGTAGTATTATAAGTTAATTTTTAAGTTTTTGTATGTCATCTGAGTTCTTTGTGTGTACAATAAAGTATTATCTATCTTTTTGACAATATATCTAGTTGTACACTCGGCCATAGGTCAGGTTATACACCCAATACAAGCATAATACGCTACATACAATGCAGAGGTACGTTGGTGCAAAAGCGCAATAGGCCTCGCAGCCCGTCCTACACAAGCACACTGTCGTGTCTACACCACCACGAGCAACCTTCTACTTCTAATAGTTCAAAGTCCAAACAGTATAAGTCGACGTGTCTTCGACTGCACCATGATTTTTGTTTGTTTTGTTAAATAAAGTTTTTCATTTCATCTCCAGAACCTTCAAATCTTGTGATTTTACCGAACAAAAGCCGTGACCTTGACTTTGACCTATCTAGAAAAGACAATCCAGGGTTCCTGAGGCTGGCTCCACTTGCCAGGTGTGTAATGCTAAGCAGCATCCTCAGTGTACCTTCAGTGACATGGTGCAAGGCTCAGTGTCTTCTCCCGCGAGCCACTCGTCGGCCGTCATGCTGGCTTCATCAGACAGCGTGTCCGGGTACAGGTCCTCTTGGAACAGCTCCGACTTACGAGGAACTGTCATGGACACCACCTGCATCAGTAACAAAAGTGTTGTGACTAGCTGGTCTGGTTTTGTAAAATGAATCCTATCCTACTAATATTATAAATTCGAAAGTTTAGATGTTTGGATGTTTGTGTTTCAATCACGTCTAAACTACTGAACCAACTTGGATGAAACTTGGCATATATGTAGTTCGTAACCTGGATTGACATATAGGCTACTTTTTATCTCGAATAATTAACAGGATCTACAGGATAAAATGAACGAAAAGGATTAGCAGCGCCAATTGGCAAGAGGATTTCATTGTCATTGTCATGTCATGTCACGTCAGTTTGACAGGGCGTAGTACTACCTCTTTGGTCTAACGACTAGCGTTTGACATTCCAGTAGGTACGAGTTCGGTGTAATGAGGTGTAATGTCAAGTTTCTCAAAGTATCCGCTCGGTACACGCACAGATAATATAATGTACACGGAAACTGTAGACGCGTACGAAGTCGCGGGTAACTACTAGTACAATATACAACTCGATCTTTGTCACTCCGAACTTAGTTGCAAGTAGCTCCGCAGAATTTATTCTTAGTCCGGATTGGAGGAAAGTGAGAAGTAGGGGTGTAGTGCTTAACTTCAGAGAGACAAAGCACGGCTGAACTGTACTTGAACTGAGTTACCTGACAGAGCCCCGAGTTGTTGAGTCGGTAGAACTTGGAAATCTCGCAGGTAGCCACGTCGCAGCCTCGCTTCGGCATCATACCGATACCTGCGATACAACGTGGAAATACACATTAAATAAATAAATATTCATGGACTTTACACACAACGCCCTCTAGTCCCAAACTAAGCAAAGCTTGTGATATGGGAACTAGATGGCTGATACAATACTTATATACTTTTTTTTTGTAAATACATACTTATAATTGACCGAGCGAGCGAAGCGAGCTAGATGCTAGATGGCTGATACAATACTTATATACTTTTTTTTTGTAAATACATACTTATAATTGACCGAGCGAGCGAAGCGAGCGAAGCGTCTCAGTTTCCACATTGGCCAAAAATGCGTTTGTCCGGATGTCTGTCTGTCTGTCTGTCTGTTCTCCTCTACAGGTCGCATTTTTCAACCGATCTGGACGAAACTTGGTACACAGGTTATATGACTTATTAGAATTTTTTTTGTCGTCGGGGATTTTTGATTGGGGGGAAAATAGGGGAGAAAAGAGGGAAAGTTTGCTGTAGCGTTATTTATCGACGGATTTCAATCAAATTTAAGGGGCACACGAAAGATTTCATTCTACACAAGATGGTGTAAAAATATTTCCAAAAAGGGGGACTGGAAAGGGGAAAAAAGGGCATTTTTTTTTTTTTTTTCCCCGAAAATTGACTTCTACCAATATCAATGAGACTACACAGTCCTTTTCGCCTTTATGAGACAAATCCGTAGACACCAGATTCGACCTCTTAGGACCAAGGGAACGCGAGTAATCGCTAAAGCTTATACCCTTATTTTGCTCAAAAGTCTACATAAGGGCCTATTGGAAAATTCAAGCACCTGAAATTAGATTTACTTAGCCAGGGTAAAAGGGAAAGTGTTGGTTATTGCACGGTTATAAAGGCTCGCGAGGTCTATGTTCTCACAGGACAACTAGTACATAGTAACACCCAGACATAGAACAAACATCTATGTTTTCCACGCACAAATGTTTGTTCTGTGGGGATCGAACCCACGACCCACAGCACGGAAGGCAGAGCCATTACCGACTGAGCTGTGACGCCTCATCTAAATGATATGGCAAACGAGTAAGTAGGCTTCCGTCCGGAAAAGCAGTGTAAATTATCTCGTTTTGGTTGCTTGGAAGAGATCGCTCTCAACAATAAGTCCGCTCATTGAAATACCTATTTTTGAGGGGGGTGGTGGATCTAAAAGTTGCAGTTTGGGGGGGGGGGGGGGTTCGACCCAGCTATTTACGAGTTTTCCCCGACAAATAATCCATATGACAAAAAATCCTGATCCATCCTTGGGTCCAACTCGGAGGGGGGAGGAGGGCGAGGGGGGCTTGAGCCCCTCGCCACCCTGGATCCGTTAGAGACTAGTTAGTTATTCTTACCTCTTTGTGGATCTGGTGTTTGGAAAGTGTTGATGTAGTGAACAAATGGAGGCTCCGGTGTAACCTGAAATAAAATTTAATTACTTAGTTTAGCTATACGAGCCAAGTGAAGGCGAATATCGATGTCATGTCGTATAAGGACGTCAAGGAAGCTGCCTTAAAGAGAAGAACCCAGCGGGAAATGCATATTATGTTACACCGACAAGAGCTTAGCTCAACTTCAACTTCTTGATTTGATGGCTTTTGCGACTATTGACGCAATTCTGCCAGTGTCAAGTCCGTTATAAAGTGCTTAGCTCTTAAATTAGAAGAAGAAGAGATGTATCGAGAATCACGTTTGTGAGAGTAGTTGTGGGCCACCCTGTAGTGGATACAAACCTCGAAGTATCTGATGACGGAGTCCCCCTTCCCGCAGAGGAAGATCATGTTGGTGTCGGGGTCATAGAGGGGGAACATGACGCCGTTGCTGGTGTCGATCTCCACGGTCACGATGGGCTCGCTGAGCGCGTCCGGCGTGCGCAGCGAGTACTGCCGCTCAGACATCCGGCTGAACCTGGGGGGAGGGAATATTAATAAATAAATAAATACTAGCAGTTACCCGCGACTTCGTACGCGTCTACAGTTTCTGTGTACATTATAATATTATCTGTGCGTGTACCGAGCGGATACTTTGAGAAACTTGACATTGCACCTCATTACACCGAACTCGTACCTACTGGAATGTCAAACGCTAGTTGTTAGACCAAAGAGGTAGTACTACGCCCTGTCAAACTGACGTGACATGACATGACAATGAAATCCTCTTGCCAATTGGCGCTGCTAATCCTTTTCGTTCATTTTATCCTGTAGATCCTGTTAATTATTCGGGATAAAAAGTAGCCTATGTGTCAATCCAGGTTATGAACTATATATATGCCAAGTTTCATCCAAGTTAGTTCAGTGGTTTTGACGTGATTGAAACACAAACATCCAAACATCTAAACATCCAAACATCTAAACTTTCACATTTATAATATTAGTAGGATTCTTGGACTTTACACATGACGCCCTCTAGTCCGAAACTAAGCAAAGCTTGTGATATGGGAACTAGATGGCTGATACAATACTTATATACTTTTTTTTTTTTTGTTTGTTTTTGTTTTTTTTGTGTGTACATACTTATAATACATAGTAACACCCAGACATAGAACAAACATCTATGTTTTGCCACACACAAATGTTTATTCTTGGTGGGGATCGAACCCACGACCCACAGCACGGAAGGCAAAGCTTTACCGACTGAGCTGTGACGCCTGTCAAATCTATCTATCGTCAATATCTATCGTGACAACAAAGTTTATCGGTCTAGAATCACCCCACTGATTAGTCTTAGTCACTCGATCACTCGATCGCACATCGACTCGATGTGCGAATATAATAATACTGAATTAACATAAGAAATTGACTAATTGAAAAATTTACGTGAACAAAACCTCGGTCTGCCTACTTTCCTGTTGCAATACCCCTGAACAGGGTTCATGTGTGATACCTACCTAGTACCTACAATGTAACAACAAGGGGTGGATGTTAGCTCACCCAGTAGTGAACACCAGTCCGTGTTTGAGGAATATGGCCCTTGAAGCTTTGCTGCCCTCATGCGCTATCGCTTCCGATTCCACCTCGCCTTTCCTCGGGTCGATGATACTGAAACATCAATAACAATAAGGTCTTCAGCAGGGGTATGCCAATCAAAGTTGAACTGCAAAGTTTTAAATCATGGTCAGTTCATACTAACTCATAGTTATTCTGTGACTAAATAGTGACATTATGACGTCATTTGATGTGTTTTCGCGCATATTTTGCTGTCAAGTGTCTAAAAAGAATGATCACGTGGTACAAAATTGTACCACGAAGAAATTACACTGGACAGTGAAATATAACTTGACAGCAAAGGATTGGCATACGGAGGCAGTCCCTTACAACGATAGATAGATAATACTTTATTGTACACACGAAGAATTTAGATGACAAACAAAGATTTAAAAATTAACTTATGATAGTACAATGGGCAGCCTTATCGCTGAAAGCGATTTCTTCCAGGCAACCGTAGCATGGAAAGTAACAAGCGGAGCGGTAACGGAAGGTGGTGCAAAGGAACGAATTAAAGATATTTTTTTACATTATCAGTATATGAAGCGCTCGTGGCTTGCTTAGACAATCTTCACCGATTATCTAAATTAAGCGATTTTCTGCTCACTATTTGGATGGGTGACCGCTAGTGCTGTTTACATCTGAGCGCTTCTGTGCTGCGGAGGCCACGGTCATGGCTCTAGCAGTCGTAAAGACACGACGGAGGCCTAAGGCAGCCTTAAAACGCCAGCTTCTCCTTTCACTAATGATGGATAGTTTTTTCTACCCACTATGGAACCCCGAAGGGTTCTATATGACAGTGATGAACCCTGTACGATCAATGTGTCTGAATGGTGTCAGATTGTTACCGTATCTTCTTGTCCCTGCACGTGGTGAGCAGCTTGGATCCGGTCCAGTTCCAGCAGGCGGAGTAGATGAGGTCGGGGTGGCAGTCCAGGGTCAGAAGCACCTCGCCTGTGCCCACGTTCCATATCGCTATCTGTGAGGGAAAACATCATAATATTAATATACTCTCTATAATAATATATAGCTCTTTGATCGTATGTCCGAATTGTTCAGCGCTCATTAGTAGGTACCCCTGATGTTTAGGTAATTTATCTGTCTGTTGTTACTCCCTGTACCTACCTGCTGGGTTTGTGTCTATGTACCTTTCCTACCCTTGCCTACCTACTGTATGTATGTTATGCTGGAAATAAAGATTTTTTTCATTTTTTTTCACTGTTAGATCTGCTATAGGGCAACACAGAAAAAAAAACACGAGAGTATCTTTTTTTCGAGCGGCAACACCGAGAACTGGCAGTAGGGGCTCTTCTTTAGTCTATGGCGATAGCATTCCTCTATGGTTAGGCATCTTGGCGCGCGTCCTATGGTTAGTTTAGATTGGGAGGTTATCTTCAAAACAGAGAAATTGTTATTTTGGGTTTAGCGAGGTTCTATGAGCTATTTCGATTTAGATCTACGGATAGACAGGCATCACAGCTCAGTCGGTAATGGATCTGCTTTCCGTGCCGTGGGTCGTGGGTTCGATCCCCACCAAGAATAAACATTTGTGTGTGGCAAAACATAGATGTTTGTTCTATGTCTGGGTGTTACTATCCTACTAATATTATAAATGCGAAAGTTTAGATGTTTGGATGTTTGTGTTTCAATCACGTCAAAACTACTGAACCAACTTGGATGAAACTTGGCATATATATAGTACGTAACCTGGATTGACACATAGGCTACTTTTTATCCCGAATAATTAACAGGATCTACAGTATTATAAGTATGTATTTACAAAAAAAAAAGTATATAAGTATTCTATCAGCATCTAGTTCCCATATTACAAGCTTTGCTTAGTTTGGGACTAGAGGGCGTCGTGTCAAATGTCCATGAATATTATTTATGACTAATACAGCACTTACAATATGTACAAAATACACATGAAGCAGTTGAGCTATCTACACACCGTTGCAAACGATTTATAGATAGCTCAACTGATATTAATGATGAATACCTGGTTATCAGATCCGGCGGTGAGGAGTACGTTCTGTGCGGTGGGGTGCCACAGCACGAGGCCGACGCGGCGCTGGTGGTACACCAGGTCGACGACTGGCTCTGTGAGCGTGCGGGAGAGACCGCCATCCGGAATCTGCCACACCTTGCCAACAGAATACTCATTCATCTTACGATAAGTTCGACGTAGATAGAGAAATTATTTATTCAACCAAATTAAGTGCGGCTTGCACCAGAAACACTTAACATGTTTAACAGCTAAATCGATTTAAATCTGACGTATTTGTATGACTTGACAACTCGCTAAATACTATTTAAGAGTTAAACGCGTTTAGCGATTCTGGTGCAAGCCGCCCTAAGTTTAGGAAAGCAGATAAAAGTGAACTTAAAACGAATGCGAACATTTCGAGTTTTTAATCGACTACAAAAAAGTAGGTTCTCAATTCGTGTGTTACCTCAGAACTCCGTCATTTATGAACCGATGTGAATTTTTTTTTTATCTGAAAGGATGTACTTCCAGGTTGGTCCTATTAAATTTTCATCAAAATCGGTTCAGTAGTTTGCCTTATAAATAGAAATAACTGGAAAAAATATGCCATCCACGTGCACGAAATTGCATACTTTGCTTTTCTGTATCTTTTTAGTGATGTTTACGGTCACTAGAACATTCCCATCAATGAACTGCCATCATCATCATCTGATGATGAAGCCGGTAGTCGAATTGAAGTCGGTTTTTCTAGTTTTTTTAAAGTTATAAATTTTTGAGGGTTATATCATACAGCCAATGGCGATGCAATTACAGGCACACGACATCTTTACATTTTGGGAGAAATGAACGCAGTGCAATACCCTACTTTTATTCAAATACGAATTCTATCTTCAATCTACCGGGCTAGGTTGTGCCTGGGTAGTGTTACCTTGACAACACAATCCTCTGAGCCGCTAGCGATGACATTGTCATTATGAGGGCACCACGCTATGTCCAGCACAGGTCCCTTGTGTCCTCCCACTAATGGATGGTCCGCTGGTATGCGTCCAACCTGTAAACAGATTTCTTTGGCTCAAGACTAGATAAATATTAAAGATGGCGTAGGAGGCGTGGCGCGTGTGGCAATCATAGAATAAATAGTAATCCGTAATGTTCTCGATGTAAATAACAAGTCATGGCTGTTTTTGTTCGAAAGAAAGAAAACGTATTTATTTGTAACGTCACACGGAAAATAATAAATTTAACATAATTCACAGCATTTTAAAATAAACTTACAAACTACCTCCTTGTACAGTCGGCTACACATCAACCTATCAACGGTTCGAACTTTGAACTATTATAATTTGAATGTTGCGAATCATGCGAGAGGAACGATATGTTTATGTGTGAGACTCGCGCTCGCGCCACGCGCCTACACCTATTGCGATCCCTGAACAGTGGATAGGTTGATGTGTAGCCGACTGTACCTATACCTTTAATAGTTTTTTTTAGTTAGGTAGGTATATCTACTCATTATTGATGGTGTGTGTCTCAGACGCCTGTGATACATCACAAAATGTTAGACGAAAGTTTATGGTCAGTCAACCATAGCACATTGAAAGAGAGATCTGTCTGACTGAGGGTAAGGCGGTTGAACGCAATCCTTGTATCAAGAGGATAGTGGGTTCGAAATCCTGTGTTTAAAAACCTTTGTACTGTCTTCGAAGTGTAGGTAAACAGCATAAAAATACAATAAACATGGTTTATATTTACTCCAATGTTGATTTACTGGCAAACACCTTTGTCTCCATCATACATAAAAACTGAAAGTGAACTAAACAAAACATAGCTTACGCCAAAACACAGTCAAAAATACTTTCTCCAATTCAATGTGTATTATTATATTTTGTAGTGAAAGTAATAATTACTACTGATTATACAGAAACATGTAATTACGTTGGCGCCGCCTCAGACAGTTCACTATAAATTTGGTGAAGTAGGTCGCGGTCGCAGGCATGATAAAACTAGGTAGAAAATGTTTAAACATTGTCCTTGCTACATAAAGAGGAAAATTAGATGATTGAAAAACAAGGACTTGTGAAATGTTTTATCTTTTCTGTAAAGACCTTGATAAAGAATGGAGTTAATTCGATAGACCTAGTGACCATTTTTAAATTGTCGTGCCCTAACTGGGCTCATGTTGGTAGCATAAATATATTTAAGACCCTTTTGTACAACATGAACGCAATAAAGTATTGAGTATTTAGATGATAGATAGGTATGAAAGTAAGTGTGCTCCTGAAACTTCCTACGTAAAGGCATTTAAACATAATATTAGCAGTTTAGAAAACAAACTATGACTGAGGTCTAATTTTATGACTCAGAGCGATGCGACCTAAAAACAAGAGCATAAGATACCGCACGTACCCAGTTAAATCTCAAGGCTCCTGCAAATTGGCACAGAAATAGATGTTAACAACACAATAGTGCTAGTGGGCTATCAAAAGTAGAGGAAAATGCAATCTATTTAAACGACTATGGAGCGTGTTGTGGCATAGCTTCATCATCGTCATCAGCTGTCTGACGAAGTCTACACTCTACTATCTGTAACAGAATTTCAAGGCGAACGATCATGAACCTTTTCTGTCTACCAATTGACAGAAATCATAAGCGCCTAAGGCCCATTGACAAACGACCTAAAGTTGGCAGTTGGCAGACTTATCGATGATATATACTGTACACCTGATGATGAGTTAATATTGATGGTCACACCTGGTGGGCACAGGAAGTACTGCTCATATGACGCATCACGTCACAGCTAATATCTGTTATGGTATCTTCAAATGACTAGCAATACATAACATGCATAGCAGGTATCTCAAGTCACAGTATCTTCAAATGACTACCTACACATTGAGTCAAATCTAACCAAGTATTAGTGGCACCCTTTTTGGGGTTGATATAGCACTTTTGCAGTACTTTGTAGTTTGCAGTCGTACAGGCACAGTTCAAACCATCTTCAGTCAAACAATATTGTGACTTGTGATAGGGATAAAGTGATAGTGATGCTCTAGGGAGAGCATGCGTAGATGGGGCTATAGCGACCCTGCTCTCAGCCAATGTGACTGCAGGGTCCCCATCCAAACGATGTCCTATTTCCTTGTTTGCCCCTTGTGCCCTACCACCAGTACCACCTGCACAAGGGATGATATCATGGATGCCACAGACGAAGGGGTAAAAGTGGCGAAGTTCTATTCAAACTTCGTCTAGTGTTGGTTGTCACCATTGACACGTAAGAAGAAGAAGAATAGGGATAAACATAATTTTGCACACAGCGACTCAGGTAGGTCATCCGGAGCAGTTTTATAGGTGAAAAAATCACCGTCAAAACGAACATATCCGCTGAGTTTGTTGAACGTTGAGTTTTAAAACCACATGGCTGAACGCCAAGCAAACTGGACAGTGAGACACAGACCTAACAAATTACCTACAGACTGGTCGATCTAAACGTATTTACGATTCTAGATTCATTTTCTTTTCAGCGAAAGTGTCGCGGGGAGATCTTGACATAGGTCTTGTACTTTCGTCACTTGTTCATTCTTGGCCTTTTCCGTAGGTCAGTACTCACTGTATGTACGGTCAGGAACTTTCAGCAGTCCAAAGACGAAATGGGCTATTCGAAAATATGGCATTTGCAAGTTGTTGCTTGTGGAATAGTAATTGCCTGAGTTGTTCGGTTAGCCCTTAGAAATAATCAAAAATTTGTGATTTGATTACCATCGATTCAGAGGGGGTTCTTTAGATTGTTTATACTACGATTGTGAATGTTATGAATCGAATATTTTATTAAAATGACTGGTAACCGTTGATCTGTAGGACTGTAGACAGTCGAGAAAGCCGCACGACCGCATGGTTTTATTTAGCGAGTGACACGGCGACTCGCTAGTCTCGCAACTCGCTCCAGCCAGAATCGGAACCGATCCGGTTTCACATCCGAAATGGAAGTGCTGATGCGGTGCACATCTTATTAGGAGTAGTGATGTAATGTGAAACATGCATTGATGCTCGCTTATCGTCATGGCGAATAATAATTATTGAAGATAAAAATACGATTGTGATTATGATCATGTTCAATTGTCCTTGGTCATTAGTTTAGATTATGTCATCCACTGCGTCACTAGGAATAGTAGTATCACGGAAAATAATATTTGCCTATAGCACTACTGGTTGTAGAGTCGTGTCATGAGGGATAAACGAAGTTTGAGCCTAGCCTACACTTTGCTGTAGTATTCCGTATATGATAGACAGGTTATAGGCTGATAGCTACTGCTTGAACGAATTGTGGGAAGACCTCACGAATTTGTACCACCTATGTTTGAATCCAGTGAAATGGATATTCCTCCAGTTATAACCTGGAATGCCACAACAGTTGTAGAGATTGCACACGCTACCGTCCATTTTCTGCGTGGCGTGGGCGGGCCCAGAGTTTCCGCGCGTTTCCCTGCGAATTACCACATCCCACAGACCAAAAATAGATTATTTGTCAATAATCGGTCTAATTATAGGGCATTGCGTTTCGTCACGGTTATAGAAATCTGTATCATGCGTACTGTCTGATAGCCAAATGATGGGGCGAACGTGACTCATCGATGTTTCAACGTTTTTTTACAGTGAATTTCTGGCAGCTTCCAAACATCTGTTTTACGGTCGGCGATTTCAGATTATACATATTATTAGGCAGCGATCTTCAACACCTGTCAGTCACATCACTAGGTACCCCTGATTTATGGGTGTCAGTACCTAGTTCCACCACAACATTGAATAAAATCCGAAATAAAATATTTCTAATGGAAGATGCAGACATTCTCCGTGGGGAACCCGCACCGTTTGCGCCTCAATCGGCTAGACACCACCCGTGCCATAAGATCGTCGATAATCGTGCTACCTCTGTCTTTAACGTGAATTCTACATCGGCGGCGACGTCGTAGTTTGAAAACAAGGCGAGAAGAGATGCTTTACAAAATTCTTATAACAATACAAAATTAGCCATATTTCTGGCATTCCAGAAAAGTCTGGTCATTTAACTAATGGAGTGTGCCAAGTGCCAAGTAAGCATTGTTCGGACATTGACCAGTAATGACAGAAATGATAAGCCATAGGTACGATAAAGTAAAGTAAGCTCTGGTAATGGAGCTACAAGATTTTACCAAACATTCGAAGCCCCTGAACTCTGCGTGATTGCATTTGAATTCCTCACCCCTCCATTGAGTTATTTGTCGGTTAATCATGAACATGTGCGGTATAAACGCAGCAATGACGTTCGCACATTGTTCGTTTTGTATGAGATCTTGTGACATTTTCGATAAATCTCTTGATATTCATTTATTTCTACGAGCACGATCCTACCATTTACCACACAGATCTCAAACATCCTCGTTCTATTCTGGCGTGCCTTGCTAATTATACGATTCTGTTTATAGCCATATATTTTACAGGTTTGGGCGGCGAACTTGACATCGTGGCCTCACCTTACTATGTCGGATCGAGGCTGCCCTTTTTCACTGACCCCGAGACTTTTCTTTACGAATTATTATACTTTCTCGAATATTGTGGTACTTAGGCCGAGTTCGACCAACTCCGAACAACGCTATTCTTTAGATTAAAATATTTCCGTCCTTGTTTTTGACAAGTTTAAAGTACTTCAAAGTAAAGACGGATAGTATTTTATCTGACGAATAATGTTATTCCATGTAGGTCAAACCCAGCCTAAACAAGCACGCCTTATATTTAATACATCTAGATTATTCCATCCAGATATCTACAGAGCTTCGTCAAGAGAAGCACCTTTTAAATTTCGAAAGCAAGTCCCATCAGATAATATATTTTACAAGCAACGATGAGCTTTCAATCTATTGATAGCGTTGACCAGCGTTTGGTAAAGTAACTTTTACTGCAAAAAGTAGACTTGTCTCGAGACTAACATATGAGGCTGAAGAACCTGTAGAAATCAGGATATGTTGACTGCGTTTTACATGACGACTAAGAGTCGTAATAATTTTATGATTATTATTTACCCACTAAGTTTTGTTCGCTACTTCGTCCACTTGGATTGGACCGAGGACTAGGTAACACTTTAGGAGGACCTATTCTCGTGTGATTAAGTTATTTCTATAAAGGTCTCCAGCATGTAAGGGCCTGGCCCCAACACCACGTCACGGCGATGTAACGTGAAAATTCACGTTGGCGCGTTATATTCTAGCTCGTCATCGAAATTCGTTCAGCAGTTTAGCCGTGAACGCAACAGACAGACACTACGCATCTTTAATATTACATTCATAACATTAGCTTGAATACAGCATGCTTGCACTAACCATACCACGTGCGTTGAATAAAAAACTGCATTAACAACCCAAGCATTCCTGAGTCCTGTGTCATACGGGATGAGATAACGCCTATTTAAAGAAAACCTGAATGATTAGGAATTACCCTAACCAATAATACTGAGCTAAGTTCACAGGAACATAGGATTATGAGCTGAAACGGACGAAGGTTTGTAAAGTTATAAGGATCCAAAAGGGGAAAAAAATTGGACATATCAAAACCATTTTTAGTTTTATGTTGAATCGATTTTGAGTTATAGACCTTATCCTGGACCTAGGGTGCGGTCTCACAAAGAAGTAGCGCAGAGGCACCAGGTTTATAAGACGTTTCAGAATGATTCTTGTGATTCATTTGAAAAACGAACAAGCCCGCTATACTCGTACTACCACACATTTATTAGTTCAAGTAGTACTACGAGCAATAAATAAATATTCAGGGACATTTCACACGACGCCCTCTAGTCCCAAACTAAGCAATGCTTGTAATATGGGAACTAGATGGCTGATAGAATACTTACATACTTTTTTTCTGTAAATACATACTTATAATACATAGTAACACCCAGACATAGAACAAACATCTATGTTTTCCACGCACAAATGTTTGTTCTTGGTGGGGATCGAACCCACGACCCACAGCACGGAAGGCAGAGCTATTACCGACTGAGCTGTGACGCCTGTCAAATCACGTCTATCAGTCATTGAACTGAGTAAAACCAGTGGCACCTTCGCCAGCGTGTTGTTGCGAGGTGAACAATACAATTATGCGTAAGACTTATTATCGCCATTGTCCCGTATCGGTTTCACAATCGATAGATCAATGTATTGTTATGATTAGTCTTGTGGTTCCGTACATAACAATCAGTGTTTTTGTTTGAGAATGGAATTTGCAGATACTTAATAGTTCTTAATTCTTTATTGCACACAACACAGGACATAAACAAAAACAGAAGTAGATGACATGTACAAAGGCGAGCTTAACCCTAAAAAGAGTTTTCTTTCAGCAAACTTTTGGGGCTAGAGAGAGGTGACTATAGAGGCAGGTCCATGTACATAAAAGGTTATAATATAACCTTAACCTTCGAGGATTAGGACTTAGGGAATATCTATGTGCTTTGATGGCTCTTAAGTTTATACCTAACTCTGCACTGGAAGTATTTAGTAGATGATCATAACAAATCCGCTGTGATGATCATCATCATTATCAGCTAGTAGTTTATAAGTTTACGTTAATGTGGTTCTTATCTAGAAGCCGGTATTTTTTTATAATGCACAAACATTATTCAGATTCTCGCATGTTTGATTAACTTTCGGTTACGTCTGGTTCGTTTTACCAAAAAGAACAATCAATATTGCAACCTATGAAATTATAGTTCCTGATATCGACAAAGGCAGTAGTTATGTCTGCTGTTGTGGAAGATATCGCTTTTAGCGATAAGGTCGCCCATTGTACTCTCTATTTTTATCAAATCAATTTTTTTTATTTCGGACAATTTCACTACAATCCATTTTTAGTAACTTAAAAACTAGTTAGTAACAGTCATATGTGTGTGTGTTTATGTTTCTTTCATTTATGTAAATTGTTTCTTCTGTATGTGCAATAAGGTTCTATCTATCTGTTTTGTCAACAGATGCTGGTATTCTGCCGAAGCCATCCATGAACCATGTGAGAACAACAAATACTAGCATTTCTCCTTTTCTTGCCCTAACATGGAAACCCTTTCAAAAATAATGTTTTAAATACTATAACCTTTAAATTTAAAACCAAGAAACCAAACTACTTCATTAGGCAAATCATCAACATCAGCCTTTGCGTCTCTTGCAGACGATTTAAGTAGTGCCTGTATTTGGTCAAGGTTTTTTTTCCGTGTTTATCTGCGATCAGTTATTGCAACTATGAGCAAATGTTTTGAGGGCTTTGTTTCGGGCAGAGCACTCTCCGGCATTATCTCTTCAGATGTGCTCTTTCTTCATTATTTATTATTTATTTATTTATTTTTATTTATTATTATTTCAAAAATAACACATACTTAAAATTAAATAGTGCCTTAAAGCCAAGGTATGGCTTGTCTAGGCACTAGGTTCTCGTAATCATTGAGATTGAGATTTGGTCAAGGTAAATATTTTCTTTGTATTTCATATTACTATTTGTTTAGGTAAATAGTAATACCAATATTGTTTAGTAGGTAAACATTATCATAGTGTAGAGGAAAATATTCCAATAACATAGTTAAGTAGATATTTGCTTGTAACTGTTTGTTTGCCTTGTAGAAACCAAGATTATACCTTAGAAGGATGTTTTGTCATCGCTAATTATTGTTATGTCCTCTACATTTAATAATTTGCGATGTAACTAAACCTATAGTAAATGCGGCTGCTTAGTGCATTTCGATAATATGCCATTCGGTATATGCGCAAGGCCTAAACATCTGAGGTTCCAGTATATAGAGAAATGAGGAAAAAGTGGAGCCTGGCGCTGCACAAAACCATCTTTAATAGATGCAAGACTTGTTTGGTGTATTGACAACTTACACATTTCAAAAAACATCAATGCTATACTGATTTTATACCAAGGAAATCAACTTGCTACAAATCTATAACTTTGGGACCATAAAATTAATAATCTAACAAAAGTAATGCAAAAAATAAACAATGTCTTCATTTCCGTTCATTTCTGTGACAAATGAATGACCTATAATTGCTTCAGTTCAATGACTAGGGAGAAAATGAGACAAAAACTTTGCAGTTGGCTGATCAGCCACAAGAACAGATGCTGGACACTATATATTTAGAATATTTTAGAGGTACCTAAGTATTTGATTGCCTTCTAGAAAGTAATACCTATAATATTTTGGAGAATTTCATGAATTACTGTTTCGATTATCATTCTAGGCCAATGATGAGGATAGACTTATTTTCATTAAAATAATACAGAAATAATGATTAAGTTGTATATTCGGGTCAAGTTTTCTGTTGATGAATCTAGAATATGTTTAGTAAAAAAGATTTTATAAAATAAACAATTGTTACCTTATTGTGTGGCAGTACTATGAAGGCACCTCCGCCAGCAGATTCAACGATGATCGCCAGGAACTTGGGGTTTACCGCACAAAACGTAGAATCCCATGAACTCTTGGACACTCTGATATTATCATAACATTGCTCGCGTTTCAGGGCCTGCCCGTAAACGTGGCGGAACTTTGAACTACGAACCACTCTAAACGACATCTGCAACGCGAAAGATCACACACTTCAACAATAATACAAACAAAACAATTATCTATTACAATTTCACTTTACAACATAACCTATACGAATTCACTTTGACCTATATTTTGACACTGGGAACTATAGTTCTCATTGACTCACGTTTTCTATTAGAGTTGATTTATTATTTTATAAACTATTTATTACAATGAAAACATTTGATTATTATCTATTTTAGAAAATAAAAACTGAGAGCTACTAAGGATCGAAGGGAGGACGGTTGGGAAAACGAGCAAACTCCATATTTGGTAATGCCTGCAGTCACTACCTAAACTTATTGATATCTTGGGCTATAGTTTATCATTAATGAAAATAGATACAGCAATGGATTCCTCTTTGTGTACTGTATCTAAAATAAATTAACAGAATTTTATAATTCAAGGGAATTAGTAACAAAATAGATAACTTTTGGGCAAAAGTTACGAAAATTCTGAACGCATCATACTAATGTCAAAGATGTCAAAATTGACAAATACAAACTTCTAAGTATGTCATGTCATGTTTAAGTCACATTCAACCAAACTGTGACTCGACTTGACTAAACTTCAAAATAATCCACTTGATACTGGCAAAATTGTCTGTCAAAATATGACGGACAGAGGCCATATAAAAAACAAAACTGCGTGCGTGCTTTGGTTTGGATTTCTCATTTTTTAGCCAGCCAGCAAGGATTTGGAAGAACTTGCATGTTAAAAATTCAAGTAACTACTAGGCATGTAATACTATGGTTTAATCTGTACCAAAATAATATAATGTGTATTTCATGCGATACGAATGTTTATGACATAGGTATTCTTAAATTTTAACTTCAGGCTCGTGCGTGATACCTTTACTTACTTTAGGAACTACGATAAGTTGTGAATTCTGACGATTTGGTGCGTTATTACAGCTATGACAACGCTCACGTCTCAAACGCTTCTCTATTGGGACCCTTTTGGTATTGGGACTAGTAAAACTATGGTGTTTCTTGATTTCCTATAAAAAAACTTAATTATTGAAAGACACAATGGTTCTGCACAGTTGCTACGCTTCTACAGTTTTCAATTAAGTAGGTACCTACTACTGAACTATTCAGAACTAATTTAGTATTTTTTATTGCTAAACTTACGCCATCTACTTCCATTGCTGAATTTTCACTTTACTATTAGAAAATGAATCTGTTTTTAAGAGGGATACACACGCACACGTTATAAAACTTATTATTTAGACTGACTGTAAACGCGAGGTGTACTACTCAATCACTGGCTTTTACTTCCAAAAAACAAAATGATTCTAGAAAGAAAATAAATCACAAGCATACTATTAGCACAATCAAAATATGCTGTGCAGTTTATTTATGGAGGGTAGTATCAAAAATATAGTAACCGCCTACTGTATTTATTTTTTTATTGTCGGACCGGGGCGTATCTATTGGTGTCATCGGTCAAACATCACCACTCATGTTGAAAGACAAAAACATTTTTTTGACAATTGACATAAATTTAACTGACATACATTGTCATTTGTCATTATCATTTCAGTCCACAAGCCAGACATTTGCGATTTGTGTTTTTCGCTGGTTTTTCGAAAGTGAAACCTACGAAAAGTAGAATAAAATAAATTAAATCTAGAAATTCCCGAATAGATATAAAATAATTTGCGAACAACATCGATCAACGATTGAGTGCCAGAGAATTTACAAAAATATCCTTTTTCTCGAGATTATAATGTTTTAGTTTAGTATTAACTCCTGCTTGAATGACCACCAAGATGCTGTTTGGTTCTGCAGTGGAGCCTACTTTTTTTACGGTATGTTCAAAAAACCAATTAATTTCCTAATACGCACGGTAGGAACCTACGTTTTTCTATCCTAACGTGATTATTATTGAATATTTACGTCTTGACTTTATGGGTACCTACTTATTTGGTAACCAAGCTCATGAAACATACCATGGCTCCATGGTTACAAAGGACCAGATTTGGTTTTGCTAAAATAATGTACAATGTCTAGGATCAAGTGCCTGTAAATGTCTCAAATCGTCTCTAAAATATGAGCTCATATACCAACCAATAAACGGTCTACCTACTTATTTACTAATTTTTAAACATACATTAATATGAGTCAACAACACATACACTTCAATGCAACATTAGACATATACACATACATTTTGACAGCACAATGGTATAAGCTGTTCCAAAAAAAAAAGGTTAAAATTCTTGAACCATGCAGTTTTTATTCGTCACATGCTAAAAAGAGTGGGTTGAATAGTTTCACTCTTTTAGTAGTTATTTTAGAACACCTAATCTGTTCAATATAATTAAAATGCTATATCCTTACACAACAAGATAGTTTATTTTATTTATTAGTAAATAGGAACACCAACAGTGTTATGTACAGAAACATTATATGCTTAAAGGCGCATCAGGACCTTTATCAGAGTGCATTGTTGCCAGCGGCTACACGGGTGGGCGTGGAAATCAAACTCAACGGTTTATTGCACACAAATAAATCTTCAATTATGCCAGTATAATCACACACAGCCAATAACAATAATTTTAGTCAAGATAGTATTCGTTTTACTGTTTTACAAGATATTTAGAAGCGATTTGTCGTAGATGTGGTGCGCTGGCTCTCTTAGCCTCCATCCACAAGTGCCACCACAAGATGGCCGCCCCGCTACCATCAACACGACACTCCGCTAGAGTGAACTCGTTTGTCACCCTTGACCATAGACCCTTTGAATGTTGACAGCTCGACGACGCGCCGCCGTCACGGCCGGACTGACATAAGACCGTCCTCGGTCTTTAAGTTGATTTCTGGAACAAGGAGTTTACAGTAACAAGGACATCCGCTCGTCCATCCTGTCAGTAACCACGCACGGGAAACACCCATTCAACCAGTTATAGAACATCTGGGCCAAGCGAGTGCATCCCTTCAACCAACCATTCCAGGTGTGGCCCGGACGACACGCTTCGGATAGCATAGACTACCGAAACCTTCCGATCTGGACTCGTGAATCCCTTCAACCAACCCACTCGGGTGTGGCCCGGATGTCACTAGCCTACCGGGATCAACTGAGAACCTTCTGGACAGGACTCGTGAATCCCTTCAACCAACCCATTCGGGTGTGGCCCGGATGTCACAATCCTGCCAGGATCGACTGAGAACCTTCTGGACAGGACTTGTGAATCCCTTCAACCAACCTATTCAGGTGTGGCCCGGATGTCACAATCCTACCAGGATCGACTGAGAACCTTCTGGACAGGACTTGTGAATCCCTTCAACCAACCCATTCGGGTGTGGCCCGGATGTCACAATCCTGCCAGGATCGACTGAGAACCTTCTGGACAGGACTTGTGAATCCCTTCAACCAACCCATTCGGGTGTGGCCCGGATGTCACAATCCTGCCAGGATCGACTGAGAACCTTCTGGACTGGACTCGTGAATCCCTTCAACCAACCTATTCAGGTGTGGCCCGGATGTCACAATCCAGACCAGGATCGACAGACACGACAATATGTCAAAGTCAAAGTCAAAGTCAACATTTCTTTATTCAATAAAATCACAAGGATCATTTAGAATGTAATGATGTCTTACGGACATACCTTCCTATGGTGACGGACTATCCTCATCGGCATAAATTTCTATTTCTTTTTGTATATCCCATGTCTCAGGATCGGAGTATGCACTGAGAGTGTCTGAAGCAGCTGTGATAGTGTAAGAGTCGAACCGCAGAAGTACCCGGATCAATATTGGCAAGAAAATTTTGTTAGCGGTAGTCCGCATGTTCCATTCCTCGTCCTTCACTAGGTATATACAATACCAACGTCGTAAGCTTGTAAGAAAGCCTACCAACGATGCACACGAGGTGTAAGATCTTTTTTGTTTTCGAAGCCTTAAGAGAATTGCAACCTGTGAAAACTACAAAAAGGTAATGAAAGAAATGCTCTACCTCTTTTACAGCTGCCAGCGTCTGTAATTTATAGGAGTGACAGCGCAACTCCATTTCCGACGTGCGTCGCTGGCATCATTATGCCGTTCTAGATGGATCAGATGTGAGAATACGTATTATGGTATTACGTATTTCTTATGGTTTTTAGTCCATGTAATATGCCCCTTTAATTTAGTTAGAGAATACAATAGTCCTACAATACGCGTAAAATCAGGGATGAATTTACAAAGACACAAGGCAAGGCCAAGGAATTGCCGAACCTGAGTACTTAGCTGGTTTTGGTTGAGGAGAATCTACTAACACTTATATTTTCCGAGAATTTGGTTTTACCTCACCACATTGAAGCTAATAGCATTTTTTGGAGATTTATTAAATGTAAACCCTGTTAGACCTTGTGTAAACGCTCCATACCCTCGGTGACATAACCGGAATACTTACCTAACAATGATATCAGCGATGCCCTCCGTTAATCCTTGTAAATTTTGTGAAGGACGGATTGTTTGAAATAAGTTACAAAAATGACTTCGTTCTGGAGGATGTTCTCAGAGTATACCTCTGGAAGGGCAGAGCTCACATTGACGGACCTCTTTTACCACAACTCCACTACCGTCTTTTTTATCCGGACAAACAGTTGCTATGTGCCCAGGCTGACCACACACGTAGCAGGTTACAGCTGTCTTCTCCCCAGTGCGTGATGAACTTGGAGTATCTTGCGACTTCTTATCAATATCATTTTGTCGCTTGCGACAATTAGCTATACGATGTCCACTGTTTCCGCAATAATGACATTTGCAAGGGAATCTATCTGTCATGCGAGGTCGCTTGGTATCAGTTTCTTGGGCTTCAGCATCTAGACATTTTTTTAATGATATTCCACCAAGGGTTCGGTATAATTGAGCTCGACTCGTGACAATTTTTTTTTGCATTCAGTTCACGACGTATCTGGTTGTCTTTCTGACACAATACCGATATAGCAAATCCATAGCAACTTCTTCAGGCACCGTACAATTCGGTATTTGTTCGATGAGGTTCCATAATCCAAGAGCAGATTCAGCTGCTGTCTCTTTAGTGCTGTTGGCGTTTGTTGGATCAAAACTTGGGTAAGCAATATCTCCATATTTTTTTAAGTTTCTCAGCGTATGATATATCGGGTGTTCTTACTTCATTTTGCAGATCGTTCGATCCCACTTCTGATAAAGGCGCATCAGGACCTTTATCAGAGTGCATTGTTGCCAGCGGCTACACGGGTGGGCGTGGAAATCAAACTCAACGGTTTATTGCACACAAATAAATCTTCAATTATGCCAGTATAATCACACACAGCCAATAACAATAATTTTAGTCAAGATAGTATTCGTTTTACTGTTTTACAAGATATTTAGAAGCGATTTGTCGTAGATGTGGTGCGCTGGCTCTCTTAGCCTCCATCCACAAGTGCCACCACAAGATGGCCGCCCCGCTACCATCAACACGACACTCCGCTAGAGTGAACTCGTTTGTCACCCTTGACCATAGACCCTTTGAATGTTGACAGCTCGACGACGCGCCGCCGTCATGCTTAATATGTATTCAAGTTTAAAAAACTTGAATACATATTTAGCATATTAGGCAATACTGTATTCAAGTTTAAAAAACTTGAATACATATTAAGCATATTAGCATATTAGGCAATACATATTAGGCCCATTTAGCAAGCGGAGAAGAGGAAGACCACAGGAAAGATGGCAGGATGAATTAGTAGAAATAGCAGGCCAGGCCTGGACAGAGAAAGCGAAAAACAGAGAAAAATGGAGGCTGTTGGAGGAGGCCTATACCCGCCGAGGGGTCCTTAACCTATAAGTTATTTTAAAATCCAATACTAAGTACCTACTTATTTTATTTTTAAGGAATAATAAAGGCTTTTTTACCACTTTTTTGCCACTGCTTTTGATTTAACGATCGCTAACACCTACTTCAAAAAAAGGGACGAACATCTTATAACCTACAAAAGTGGCAACCACAACACCCAAATTGACTACTTTCTTCTCCGAAAAAGTAAAATTTGCGCAGTAAAGGACTGTAAAGTCATTCCGGGTGATGAAGTTAGATGGTATATGTTAGAGAAAGAGAACTGCGCAGAAGAATTTCGAAAGAGTGTGGTTGATAAAATGATTGAGATGGATGATAAAATTGAAGGAATGTCGGTGAATGAATGCTGGAATGAAATGGCTTTGTGTATAAGGAGTGTGGCGAAAAACGTTTTTGGTGAGACAAAAGGCAAGGGTAAGATTGATAAGGATACATGGTGGTGGAATGAGGATGTGCAAAAGGTTTTGAAAGAAAAGAAGAATGCTTTTAAAGACTGGAAAGGTGTGAATGGTAGTGACTCTAGGTTGAAAGAACAAAAAAGACAGGTATATGATGAATGTAAGAAGAGAGCTAAGAGAGAGGTAGCTATCGCAAGAGGTAAGGTCCAAGACAAGCTGTACAAAAATCTTGAAAGCCCTCAAGGACAAAAGGACCTCTATCGCTTAGCGAAAACGAGAGAGAAGAATGCTAGAGACATTATACATATGAAATGCATAAAAGATGAGGGTGGAAGGGTTTTAATGCAAGATGAAGAAATCAAAAATCGTTGGAAGGGATATTTTGAAAGGTTGATGAATGAAGAAAATGTTTGGAGTGGAAAACTAGAAGACGTATCAATGAATTTGGGTTTGATAGAAGAGATAAGTATGAATGAAGTTAAAATGGCTATACAGAGCATGAAAAGTGGCAGAGCGATAGGTCCAGACGGTATACCAGTTGAAGTATGGAAGTTTTTGAAAGCGGATGGATGGAAGTGGCTTACTTTATTCTTCAACAAGTTGTTACATGAGGAGGCAATCCCGGACGAGTGGTGCAGCAGTTCACTGGTGCCTATTTTCAAAAACAAGGGTGATGTACAGGACTGTAACAACTACCGAGGAATAAAGCTTATGTCGCATAGTATGAAAGTCTGGGAGAAAGTAATAGACAGAAGAATGAGAGAAGAGTGCACGATTACCCAGAACCAATTTGGTTTTATGCCAGGACGGGGGACAACGGATGCAATATTTGCTTTACGCCAACTCTGCGAAAAATATCGCCGTGCACATAAGAACCTGCACTTGGTGTTCATTGACCTAGAGAAGGCGTACGACCGAGTCCCCCGGAAAGTCCTGTGGTGGGCTTTGAAAGAAAAGGGAGTGCCAGGTAAGTATGTTAGGCTTGTGAATGCGATGTATGCAGGAGCACGAACGAACGTCCGGTCCGAAGCTGGCGTCACTGACGAGTTCGATGTGGCAGTAGGTTTGCACCAGGGATCGGCTTTAAGCCCTTATTTGTTCCTCCTCGTAATGGATGCTTTGACATTAGACATACAGGAGGAGGCACCCTGGTGCATGCTGTTCGCCGATGACATCGTTCTTGTCGGAGAGCAAGCAGTTGAGGTACAGAGCAGATTGGGAAAATGGCAAGAGAAATTGGAGAGAGTTGGCCTTAAGATCAGCCGCACTAAAACCGAACATTTGTTCTGCGACTTTGGTGGCTCCTCCAATTTCTCACCAATTGCCTTAGATGGTGTAACCCTACCAGTCTGCTCCGACTTTAAGTACCTTGGCTCGCTTCTCCAAAACGACGGTAATATTGACCGAGACGTTAACAATAGGATGACTGCGGGATGGATGAAGTGGCGACAGGTCTCAGGGACGATATGCGATCCGCGAATGCCCCTTAAGCTTAAGGGGAAAATTTACAAGACGGTAATTAGACCTGTCGCGATGTATGGATCAGAGTGTTGGGCAACGAAGAAGACGGATGAAAGGAGAGTGCATGCTACTGAGATGCGAATGTTAAGATGGATGTGTGGGGTGACGAGGTTAGATAAGATAAGGAATGAGTATATCAGGGGAAGTTTGAAAGTGGCGCCTGTTGTTGAAAAGGTGAAGAGTGCTAGATTAGCATGGTATGGACACGTAATGAGGAGGGATGAAAGTCATATCACGAAAAAAGTTATGAATATGAGGGTGACTGGGTACGCAGGTAGAGGAAGGCCGAAGAAGAAGTGGTTGGATTGTGTGAAAGAGGATATGAATGTGAGAGGAGTAGATTCTGAGTTGACGAATGATAGAAGCGAGTGGAAGAAGAAGACATGTTGTGCCGACCCCGCCTAGCGCGGGATAAGGGCAGGGAAATGATGATGAATAAAGGCTTTTTTATTTTTATTTTATGTATTCAAGTAGTCTTATGTCTGGCACAAACATCAATTATTAGAAAGAAAGAAAGAAAATGAATTTATTAATCCAGACTTATAGGTACCTTAAACTACAGTAAAATTTGCCAAGAAACTAAAAATTTTTAGAGATATGTTCACAAAAATATTCTATGTACCCTAGTAGGAGACTAGCTCAGATCAGATGTTTGAATTTGAATCGCATGTACAGTATCCAGTGATTGTAGGAGTTAAAAAACATTAGAAATATATTAACAAATAACAAAAAATAATAGTCTTAAATATTACCAAATGACCTTGTAATATTTGGATTTATTCATTCTTTTTTACACATTGGTTGTATACATGACATCACTAAAAAATTACTCAATAAATGCCATACATGAATCTGTATGTCTGTCTGTACAGACTTGGTACACAAGGGCTTACAGGACGCACAACAGACCTTTATCCCATTGTAGTTAGGTGCAACAAACAATTGTGCATGTACTGTTGTGCGGAAAAATTAGCTTACCTCCAATCAGGCCCTAAAATGGGTTTTGCATAGATAAGTACTTCAGAGGGACAAAGATCCGTTGTGACTACTATACTTAGAATCGCTTTTCAACTTCTGTCACGAGTTAATCAGTATTTAACTGCCATTTGTCATCACGGTTGGTTAAGACTTAATTGTGGCAGGGTAGTAAGATTGTTTTTAAAACTACTACATTGTTATTTTGGCATTTCTTGTGTTAGATACCTTTGATATTAAAAAAACAGATAAGATTGTGAAACTAGTTTATTTTTTGCAGCAAAAACACCACCGAGCTGGAATATGCATTCTCATAACAGTCAACATACTCTCCCTGGTGGCTGCCACCAATCTGGTTGTGGTGCTGAATCCAGAAGACAGGTATTATAATACAGTATTAACACAAGCAAGTATTTAGGCAAGCATAGTATAAGACGCCCTCCGGCAAGAGAAATGTTGTGCAGATACTGGATGAGAAGAGCCGAAGAAGGGCTCAGTGGTCGGCTCAGACCTAAGTCCAGCAGTGGATGATTCTCATATAGCTTGGCGCTTCAGCTATTGCAGCTCCAGGCTGTATACAGTTCTTGACAGAGATGCTGGAGCATTGTTGCCGTCAACCCAAAGTCCTATATTACTTCAAGGAGTTATGCCGGCTGGGGGGAGGTTAGCAAGGGGACAATACATCCTAACGTGGGACGTCAGTGCAGATCTTAATCCCCCACCACGAATGAGAATCATACTAATATTATAAACGCGAAAGTTTGTAAGTATGGATGGATGTATGTATGTGTGGATGTTTGTTACACTTTCACGCAAAAACTACTCGTCCGATTTGGATGAAACTTGGAATACATATAGTTCGTAGCATGGATTAACAAAGGCTACTTTTTATCCCGGAAAATCAACAGAATCAAACGGTACGCGGATGAAGTCGCGGACGGAAGCTAGTATAGTATATTTTAGGTATTATTTCAATAATTCGTTCAGTGCATATGGATGTTATCATTGAGTTCGACCTCGTTAGGATAACTAGTGTATGCTACGCTGTATTCTGTGGCTAAATGGTGCAGTAATGGACCCTATAATGATGTCACTATCTGATACTCATGAAATGCTAATATAAGTTATAGGCGGAAGTGACAGCACCAAGCCTAGTGGTAGTCTCATCTGACTAAGTGAGGGGCCATTTAGTACAGTCGGCTACACATCAACATATCAACGGCTCGAACTTTGAACTATTATAATTTGAATGTTGCGAATCATGCGAGAGGGACGATATGTGTCTATGTGAGACTCGCTGCTTGCGCGCCACGCGCCTACACCTATTGCGATCCCTGATTCGCAACATTCAAACTATAATAGTTCAAAGTTCAAACAGTGTATAGGTTGATGTGTAGCCGACTGTACATACAGACTAAACCATACATTAACCACATGGCCAAGTTTTCCAGTAGGTAATATTCCCATGACAGGTTGCCTCACGATGTTTTCCATCACCACTAAAGTTGCCAACAGCCTTACTTCAAGCAAACTAATGGATAACGAAGTCTGAAGCTGGTCCAAAGTCTATATTCCACTTGACCCATACCCACTTTGAAAGCAAGTCATTGTAGCCAAATATCATTCAGAATTCTTCAGATATTTCATCAAATGTTTTTTATCTTATCTTAAAACTGCAAGCTTATAAACATCTTCTCAGGGTCAAGATAGTCAATACATTATCTAAGGCCACCTCTGCCAAAATTAGCAAGATAAAGATAAAAATGTTTATTTTTATAAAAGTGTAGCAATAATAGTCTTTCAGCAGTTAGCTTCCGTCCATGCCTTCACTCATAAATCCAAATTCAACACGAGTTTATTTGGTTAAATGATTACATTAGATTAGAAAATTCTTTATTGCACAAATGCACATACAAAAATGGTACAGAGGCGAGCTTAATGCTATTTAACATTTTCTTCCAACTAACCTAAGGATTTCTTTGACACATTTTAAAAACTAGGTAAATCCTTCCGAAGTCTAGACATAGGTACTTGTAGTGTCGTTTACCGGGAAGTAGCCCTAAGCTTTTTTATTAATATCACTTTGTATCTATTCCAAGTTAAATCCAAATCGGTGTTTTTAATATCACTTTGTATCTATTCCAAGTTAAATCCAAATCGGTGTTTTTAATATCACTTTGTCTCTATTCCAAGTTAAATCCAAATAGGTCTTAACATTACGGCGTGATTGAATCATAATAATATACCTATCTATAGTACTTATTGGTTTGTTTTTTTTTCTGATTGTTTTGTGCTGTACCTACCTGTGATTGTGAACCAAATAAAAAAGTTATCTATCTAAATAGCTTTTTCTAGCAATACAACGTGGAAGGCTGTTGAAACTTTTTCTACCATAAGATCTCTTCTACACAGTTTTACAATAAATGATTCTTATTCTTATACTTGAATGTAGTTACTTAGTGAGGATTCGCTAAAGCGTGACAATAGATGTTGATTGCAAACCGGTATTCCGATATGGCGATCGTAAAACAAAGGTCTTCAGTGGTACATGTATGGTACTTACCTACTGGTTTTAAACTATGCAACAGATATTGAATTCAACCATTTTACATATCAGATGGAATATCACATATCTACATATCATTATGATATGTACCTAATGTGTACTAATAGGTATTTTAGGTATTAATTTTTGGTGATATAATCTTGGATAATCTAGACGTTCACGAGAATAAATAAATAAATATTCATGGACTTTACACACAACGCCCTCTAGTCCCAAACTAAGCAATGCTTGTGATATGGGTACTAGATGGCTGATAGAATACTTACATACTTTTTTTCTGTAAATACATACTTACTTATAATACATAGTAACACCCAGACATAGAACAAACATCTATGTTTTCCACGCAAAAATGTTTGTTCTCAGTGGGGATCGAACCCACGACCCACAGCACGGAAGGCAGAAATATTGAAACATTGCTAAAAATCCACTAAAAACTGGTATAAGTGAAGAATTTTCGGAGACCTTGCAGTGGAACACACGCTAAAAATAATTATTCAACTCTCCACTGCTCTATTGGTTGGTCTGATTGTAAACACTTGCAGTACGAAAGCAGCAATATAATTCGTCCGTGTATATTGTTTCAGAATCTCATCAAAACGTGGAAGTGCGCTCACATTACTAGGATTCGTGTACTTCATGAGTCTGTTTGAGCTGCTCAACGTGTTGTGTCTCTTCACGTGGACCGGGGCCAAGTTCCGGTCTACGTACAGCTTGAGCTGTGGCGATGTACTCGATATTACCAACAAGTAAGTTTCTATTTAAGTTCTTTTTATTAAAAAAAAAGTTGTCACCCAACCGGCTGCGCCAAAAAAAACTTTACATTTGGCGCATTAAGTTGGATTTTAAAAAATAACGCTATCTAGTCCCAAACTAAGCAAAGCTTGTAAATCATTGGCCTCCCCTATAGCGGAAAAATTAATAAATAAATAAATAAATAATAGTTTATTTACCAAAACACTAGTTAGAAATAAAACATAGGTAGCAACAAAGGTAGGTACAAATAAATCTTACTTAAGTTTACCGGCGAAGGCCAAACTAAGCGTTGAGCTTGTATTTTGGACCTCTAGAGTACAATTACCAAGTGTGAAGTAATAGTAAGTGTAGTGTGTGTGTGTGTAGTAAGTAGTGTAATGCTAAGCCTTTTTATATATATATAATATAATAGATTTTTGATTTGGTTATAACTGTGTAATGAGCTCCACAGAGTAGTGTCGGCGGTGCAGGCGGCGTTTTGCTGCATCACGGGCGCGGTGGTGTGCGCGTGGTCGTGCACGCGCGACTTCATGCGCGCTTCGCACTACATGTCCGAAGCATACGCGTGGTTCGGCGCTGCCTACTTCTTCTACGACATTTGGTCTATGTATATGGTGAGTTTTTATGTCTTTATCAAATAAAAATTTAAAAAACCCCCGCATCTTGGACCGATTTTCATCAAACATAGCTAAGAACACTTCCGACTAATTCACCTTTCAAACAAAAAAAAAACAAAATCAAAATCGGTTCATCCGTTCGGGAGCTACGTTGCCTCAGACACACACACACACACACACACACACACACACACACACACACACACACACACACACACACACACACACACACACACGCAGACACGTAAAACTTATAACACCTCGTCGGTTTTGGGTCGGTGGTTAAAAATAGGTGTTACGCAAAACTGACATAGGTACTGAAACTTCATCATCAACAGTACTACAATTATTTTATTTGTACAAGGAATAACAACTACTATTTTTCTTTACTGAGCGGAAGCTTGACGAGACCAAGTTTTCTAAAAATCCGCTCAGTGTCTCCATACCAATCAGCGCACACCGGTGTGCTGGGCGTTAGACGTATTGCACACTGTAAACTCGTACTCGCCCCTCTGATGACGGAGTTTTTTTATTTTATTTTATTTGGGAAACAAACAGTACTATAAACTTATAAATAATAACTTAAAAAAAACACATAAACCAGCAAAGTTTCCACCGTTACCTAATACAAATAGCGGTGAAAAGTAGGACGCCTGAAGGCCCCGTCGTGGCGTCGGGCTTGAGTGAAGTGTATTGTTGTCAGGTGCACGTGCAAATGAACAGTGGCGTGGACTTCATGAGCCGCAAGGCGCGGCGGCGGCCGGCGGCGGCGGGCGAGGCGCCGCGCCCTCGCGGGACCTCCTTCCTCTCGTACTGCACGCACGAGCCCGTCATACTGTTCCATCATCTCTTCATCGGCGGCTTCGGCTTCCTTGTTATTGTGGTAACTTGCCATTTTTATTTCATACTAGTACTATATACTACTTTTTTTTCATACTACCATTTTTATTTCATACTAGTAGTTACCCGCGACTTCGTACGCGTCTACAGTTTCCGTGTACATTATACTATCTGTGCGTGTACCGAGCGGATACTTTGTGAAACTTGACATTACACCGAACTCGTACCTACTGGAATGTCAAACGCTAGTCGTTAGACCAAAGAGGTAGTACTACGCCCTGTCAAACTGACGTGACATGACATGACATGAAATCCTCTTGCCAATTGGCGCTGCTAATCCTTTTCGTTCATTTTATCCTGTAGATACTGTTAATTCTTCAGGATAAAAAGTAGCCTATGTGTCAATCCAGGTTACGAGCTATATATATGCCAAGTTTCATCCAAGTTGGTTCAGTAGTTTTGACGTCCAAACATCTAAACTTTCGCATTTATAATATTAGTAGGATCCCGTTTGACCCCCCCCTAATAGTTTCTATTTTCAAAATATATGTTCCGCATACCAGTCTTTCATCATGGGCTGTAACAAACTATTCTTCTTCTTTAAACGTCCCACTGCTGGGCAAAGGTCTCCCCCAGAGACTTCCCAAACTGTTACTATTCCAAATTCTCTATCTTTTATGGTTAAGCTCTGGTAGGACAGACAGACAGACACCGGAGTGAGACTATAATAGACCGTGCCTGCAACAAAGAGTTATTTATTTATTTTGAATGAATGTTTGGTTCCAGTACCTGCGAGGTGACCTTGGGGACTGCACGTTTGGATTTGTGTACCTGATGGAGTTGTCCACCCCGTTCGTATCTCTGCGAGGGATTCTCTCCAGGCTAAAACTCAAGGTACCTACCATTACAATATTCATATTCATATTAAATTAAAATTAAATTAAATTACATATTCTTGGACTTTATTACTTTTATTCATTTATTTTAACCATAGGATCTTATAGAGAACACTTAGTTACGTCACTTTTATACAAAACAATAGGTAGGTATAGTAAAAAAACAATAATAGTAAAAGAGTTCTAAAAGTTAATTAATAAATTTGTGATGTAGCTGTATAGGGGCTTTGTCAAAAATAAAAATAACATTAATAATCTTATACTAATGTAATTATATTACAAGTAGCTTTAATGTTAGTACTAAGACTAAAATCTTCTATTTCTTTTGTGTGTAGAATCCTTTTTAACCGACTTCAAAAAAGGAGGAGGCTCTCAATTCGGTTGTATTTTTTTAAAATGTGTGTTACCTCAGATCTCCGTCAGTTGTGAACCGATTTCAAAAATTCTTTTTTTATCTAAAGAATGTACTCCCAGGTTGGTCCCATTCAATTTTCATCAAAATCGGTTCAGTAGTTTAGCTTATAAATAGAAATAACTGGAAAAAAATATGCCATCCACGTGCACGAAATTGCGTATTTTGCTTTTCTGTGACTTTTTAGTGATGTTTACGTTCACTAGAACTTTCCCAATGAACTGCCATCATCATCATCATCTGATGATGAAGCCGGTAGGCGAATTGAAGTCGGGTTTTCTAGTTTTTAAACTTGTCTTGTAAATTATTTAGGGTTTTTTTTTTATTTTTTTTTAACAAAACTACGGCCTGGTTGCGCTGGCCTGCAGGGGTATGCCAATCAAAGTTGAACTGCAAAGTTTTAAATCATGGTCAGTTCATACTAACTCATAGATATTCTGTGACTAAATAGTGACATTATGACGTCATTTGATGTGTTTTCGCGCATATTTCGCTGTCAAGTGTCTAAAAAGAATGATCACGTGGTACAATTTTGTACACCGACCTGAAGAAATTACACTGGGCAGTGAAATATAACTTGACAGCAAAAGATTGGCATACGGAGGCAGGCCTGGCGCTGTTTGTATGATCCTTTTTACAAAGATTACATAAATTGTGAAATTCCAAACTGTATAATATGTGAAGGTAGGCCTCCTTAAGGTCTCCTATTGTAACTATGTTTACATTTCAGGCGTCCAAGGCGTATATTTTGAACGGGCTGGCGATGTTGGCCACGTTTTTCTTCTGTCGCGTCGCGAGCCTGCCATACGTCTGTCTCATATACAGCAGAGAGATCGGACTCTCATATTTAGATGTAAGTACTTATATTATCATTATTATTATTAACAGGCGTCACAGCTCAGTCGGTAATAGCTCTGCCTTCCGTGCTGTGGGTCGTGGGTTCGATCCCCACCAAGAACAAACATTTGTGTGACAAACATAGATGTTTGATCTATGTCTGAGTGTTACTATGTATTATAAGTATGTATCTACAAAAAAAAAAGTATATAAGTATTCTATCAGCCATCTAGTTCCCATATTACAAGCTTTGCTTAGTTTGGGACTAGAGGGTGTTGTGTGAAATGTCCCTGAATATTTATTTATTTATTTATTATTAATTACTAGCAGTTACCGGCGACTTCTTCCACGAAAAAAAATATAACCAAAAAAAAGCAGGAAAAGTAGCCTTTGTGTTAATCCAGGTTACGAACTATATTATATTCAGAATTTCCTCCAAATCGGGCCAGTAGTTACAGCGTGATTGAAACACAAACATATAAACTTTGACATTTATAATAGTAGTGGGATTTAGTAGTAGAACTTTAGTTTTTTTATAACATAGAATGTCCTTTGGCCACAACCTCACCTGATAGTAAGTGGCGATGAGGACGACGATGGAGCACGACAATCTAGACAACACCTATTCACTCTTGCTTTGAAAAGAACTTAACATCGTTAATCTTATAACACCCCACGTTTTTTGGTCGGGAGTTAAAAATATCTTCTTTCATCCATCCTTACCTTACTTAAAACTGAATTTTATTTAATAGACTAGTAGTTACCCGCGACTTCGTACGCGAGTACCGTTTCCGTATACATTATATTATCTGTGCGTGTACCGAGCGGATACTTCTTTGAGAAACTTGACATTACACCTCATTACACCGAACTCGTACTGGAATGTCAAACGCTAGTTGTTAGACCAAAGAGGTAGTACTACGCCCTGTCAAACTGACGTGACATGACATAACAATGAAATCCTCTTGCCAATTGGCGCTGCTAATCCTTTTCGTTCATTTTATCCTGTAGATCCTGTTAATTATTCGAGATACAAAGTAGCCTATGTGTCAATCCAGGTTACGAACTATATATATGCCAAGATTCATCCAAGTTGGTTCAGTAGTTTAGACGTGATTGAAACACAAACATCCAAACATCTAAACTTTCACATATATAATATTAGAGGATAGGATAGTAGGATTTTTAATAACCATGTTGTACCTATTACAGGCGATAGATTCGCTGCCGACTGGTTGCAAAGTTTCCATCCTGATCCTTCTATTGCCGCAACTGTATTGGTTCTACCTGATGTCCTCGGGTGCATTGAAGATATTCTTCTGCAAGTCTGACAAGAACGCTAACAAATCCGGCAATCTATCCGCAAACAGGTAACTTCACATTTCAATTTACATGCTACAAAGTCTCAGTCACAAGTTTAATATAAAACTTTATTTATAGGTTGATACAGGCGAATTTAGCTCGATGGGGCTGTTATGGTTATGTTATAGGAAAGCCAATATTCAGTTCTATTGCCTTTCAAATAAAGTTCAAAATGACAGTCACAAGTTAATTTAACAAAAATTAAAGATACCTGACCCTGAAAAACTTAGATTCTCTTCATCATTGCTAGTCATCATCAGACCTTGGAGTATGGAGTTCATCAAATCTCTACATTGAGATGAACTAAATGTTTCAAACTGCAATGATGCCGGAGATTCCTCAAAAATGGTTTTCAGAGCTGATTAATATTCTCATAATTTGGAAACAGCTCCACCAATTTTCACCAAACATTTTAAAAACCTATTCAATTCAAACGTTCAAACGTAATGTATTCAGAACTATAGATTAAATTACAAGATAAAACGATGAGACAGCAAAAGTTATAAACTGTGTAGCTGTCTCAACGCCCACCTCCTAAACCAATGTGTAATTGTTCTGACAAAGATATATAGTAAAATACATACTAATATAGTAATTAAGGTAGGTACAACCAGAGTAAGCAAACAACATACTAAGAAGGTGTGAACTAAATTGAGTATGTGAGTATTGTGTGTGTGAGAAGTGTGTAGGTTAGAGGGGCAATATGACGGCGTGTACTCTTAATCACACTAGACTCATGAGAGTTTAGGTAAAATAAGAGTAACGGAGTTTAACAATGCATCTCAGATAAATCACATTTGTTGTAAGAAAAACCGCATTCTTTGAGCCCTACTTTCAAACCTACGAGGGTACAGATAAACAGACACACAACACCGTCAAACTTATAACACCCCTTCGTTTTTCGGTCGGTGGTTAAAAAGAGAAACCATTATAAAGAAATCCTTCGTAAAACATCGCAAGGATCATTCCTAAATCTTTTGCCACTACCTACTGAGTCTCCTATTTCACGAAATATTCTTTCAATAGTTTTGTATATGTATATTATCATTTACGTCTGGCTAGACGTGGTGATGGCCGGTGGAGTAAAGCCTTGACGGAATGGTGGCCGAAATCGGGCCGAAGAAATCTGGCTCGTCCGAAAGCGCGATGGGTCGACGACATCGTAAAGGTAGCAGGAAACACCTGGTTGAGAGGCGCACAAGACAGAGGAGGCTGGCATTGCATGAAGGAGGCCTATACCCAGCAGTGGGTGATACCAGGCTGAAATGATGATGATGATGATATTATCATTTAAAATTGTCGTTTAAGTATAGTAGACACAACGGATCTTTGCCCCTCTGCAGTATCTGCGCAGAACACATTTTCGGGTCGAATTGAAGGTAAGCGCATGTTTCCGCACAACAGTGCATGCGCAGTCGTTGTTGCACCTAACTTCAGAGGGACAAAGATCCGCTGTGCGTACTGTACTTACTATTGTTTTTTTAACAGGTCATCCAACAAACTGTCGGCGGGTGACACCGACAAGCGTAGTTGACGTCGACGCAAAATCGGCAAGTACATACCAAAGTCATAGAATCGCTCCTCATGGAACCATTCGTTGCCCACTGCTGGGACTGAGGATTCCCACTTATAATAAACTAGATAAACCCAAGGCAATGCTTGTTCCAAAAAAGCAAGTTTTTTTACGAGGAAAGATAATTGAAATATATGTTACCAATCTCAGTCTATTACATTGCCTCACAGACCAAGTCCGCTGAGGACGTGCGCTGTGAGGTATTGCACTGCGTTCATCACTCTGAGACGTAATGGCAGCGCTTAGTAACCTTTGTCTACAATTGCATTGTCATTTAAAGAACGTTCGCCGAGGAGGAATAACTAATATTAATCTATGACTGGGACTAATAATACTGTGTTAAAAGGAAAGTGAAGTCATTACAAATTTTATTTACCGATTATCGATTTGTTTTTGTAAATAAATACAAGGAATACATAATAACAGCCAGACAAAAACCAAATTCTATATTACTCGCAAAAAAGTTTGTTTTCGATGGGGATCGAACCCACAACCTGCAGCTCAAAAGACAGCTTATACCACTCAACTAAGTGATACTTATTTAGCAAAATCATTTTGTGACAGGCTTCACAGCTCAGTCGGTAATAGCTCTGCCTTCCGTGCTGTGGGTCGTTGGTTCGATTCCCACGAAGAACAAACATTTGCGTGTGACAAACATAGATGTTTGTTCTATGTCTGGGTGTTACTATGTATTACAAGTATGTATTTACAAAAAAAATGTAAGTATTCTATCAGCCATCTAGTTCCCATATCAAGCTTTGCTTAGTTTGGGACTAGAGGGCGCTGTGTGTGTCCGAGAATATTTATTTAGAATCGTTTTATATACTAAGGTGATTCTAAATGTTAGTTCTTTGTAACCAGCCATAAACTATTCTGCCCTCGTAATTGAAAACACAGTAACTTGGAAGATCTCGGTTTGTAAAAATAACTATATCAGTTAGGTGAGAAATACTATTTTTAATAGTAGTATTTCTCACCTGACTGAGAGTCGAGTACGAGTTTACAGTGTGCAATACGTCTGACGTCCAGCACACCGGTGTGCGCTGATTGGTATGGAAACACTGAGCGGAAGCTTGACGAGACCAAGCTTCTTAAAAAATCCGCTCAGTGTTTCCATACCAAGCAGCGCACACCGGTGTGCTGGACGTCAGACGTATTGCACACTGTAAACTCGTAATCGCCCCTCTGATATAGTTTGGTCAGAACAAAACGATTTAGGGCGGCTTGCACCAGAATCGCTAAACGCGTTTAACTCTTAAATAGTATTTAGCGAGTTGTCAAGTCATACAAATACGTCAGATTTAAATCGATTTAGCTGTTAAACACGTTTAGTGATTCTGGTGCAAGACGCCCTTAGTTATCAAACTTTAAACGCGTTTTTTACAAAACGTGGTTTTTAAAGTTACTGTGTTTTTAATCATTACGGATCAGAAGGTTTTGGAAGCTAAATGTTCTTAGGTACACATCGACTGTAATGTAAAATGCTCTGAGAGCAAAACGTCTTCAATTTAGAATGACTGCTAGTTTTCAGAGCACAAAGTCCCTATTACTGAATGACCGCAATGTAACACGTCATGAGAGCTAAACGTCCTTATTTACTGAACGTCATGAGAGTTAAATGTCCGCAATTTAAAATGTACCTATGTCAGACATTTTTAAATCCTGTCTGCATAAATACTATTTTGAGAATACGTGATACTGAAGGTATGAAAAAGATTCAATAAATATTTTATTTTTATTTTTATTATTAATATTTTATTAAGTTTAGATTCGGTACTTAAAATCTTGGATTATTTACCATTTTAAAAGATTTCATGATGACCTAACATGCATTTTCAGAACAAATGTCGTCAGCATCGTTGCTGACATATCTATGACAATAAAAATCATACTCAAGATAATATTCTAAAGAGGTTTTATATGAAGAGTTCAACTTATTTTGATTTGAAGGCCAGCTGTATTAAATACTTTCTGAAATTAGGATGACTTGCTCCGTGGTCGTTTTTCGTAATGGACAAATTGATTCAAAGACATAAAGACTAGAGGACTAACTATTGGAAAGGCCATTTAGCTTCCAGTACCATTTTCAATTGAGGACGTTTTGCTCTCAGAGCATTTTACATTACAGTCGATGTGTACCTAAGAACATTTAGCTTCCAAAACCTTCTGATCCGTAATGTTTTTAATTACGAGGGTAGTTTTGTTTGCGAAGCGCAAATAAGTGTAATAACTTCACTGACTATTAAAAGGTACAATAAACCCTTGGGTCTGTATATTGGTGCGTTTAAGTCGTAAGACTTATAATTGTTGTATATTGAATATTGATGTTGTCTAGTTGTTATGCCGGGTATAGTGGACAGTTGGGTTTAGCGGTTTAAAGTACGTCATTCACAATAGTTCAACATCTAGTAATACATTTTGAAAAATAAGAGGGTAGTTTATATTCTGAATTCAATCTAAACTGGTCTTAAAATAACTTTTTTTTTTATCTGTTACGTGCAGGCTGAAGTCTTGTGATCATACTGTCTTGTTTTAATATTTAAGTAAATACTCTTTATCTTTTTTTTCAATATAATTATACACTAAACGAAGTATAAATTATTATCATAATGGGTTGACCAAGTGATGTAGACGTCATAGTTTGTCATGACTGATTACAAACTGTCCGTCTATTCCCGGCCTTATTGTCGTTAGAAAACGCTTGCAATATTATATACGCGATAAACTAATTATAGCTATAGTAATTATAAAAATACATAATATAGGAATATCTATGTCCATTTTCAACTATTTTATTATTGTTTTATAATATTTTGTCCGGTAACAACTATTTTCAACTTATTTAAAATCTAAATATTTATTTAAAAAATTTCACGCAAATATATTCAGTTGTTAAAAAAACAGACGCCATGTTGTTTTACCTTTTTTTCTTTTAGAATACATTGACGGCTCGCAATACAAATTTCCGGTTTAGTCTTCTAGTTTCAAAAGCATATTTTTAATATATTTTTTTAAATATAAAAATGGTATTAATTTAGTTGTTTCTTTATTACATTACCGAATATTTTTCTAATTTTATATGGCATAATTTATTGTATTTATTTTCGCATTTGACTTTAACTCTTACGCTGTGGTGATAAAGATGTATTTCCTCTGTATTTTATAGAGGTAATATTTTTTTATGCGTTTTTCTCTGTTTTCATGTTACATAATAGCCAGTTTATCACTAAAAGCGATGTCTTCCAGACAACCATTTCTACGACAACTTGATCTTATTATTTAAATTTATTTTGGGCAGCATCCTTAATAAAATAATTTTATCTAGTAGTATCTAATAGCTCAAAGGCTCATAATATAAATTGGCTCACAATAAAAAAATTTCTGATTTCATTATTTTAGACAATTTTCTTGAAAAGATTTTTTATTTACTTTGGAAAAAACTAACTTTAAATACATTTTATTAAGGTAATCTTATTAACAATTTTGTGTAATGTGTACTAAAAGCGCTGTTTCGGTCTTTCCTCCACTCAATATTAAAATAAAATTTTTAGAATCTCGAGATAAAAAGTATTGCATTTTGTTCAAGTTACATTTTGTTTTTTATTTTATTTATTTCAACAGTAATTCATGATTTACATAAACGGGCGTGCAAAATAACACGTACGAAGTATTATCCTAAAATTAGCGCTGACTACCCCTTTAATCAGTAAATATTTAATGCTTACGTGCGTCTTATTTCGTGATAACATATTTATTGGTGTTTGCATAAAAAATTGCTTAAAATCTAAAGTGTTATAAAGTAATTGGTTGATAGCGCCATCTATTATCAAAAAGCGTTTGGATTTGTGTGCATTATTGAAAATAAGGCACAAAATATTGTTGCGGGAAGGTTTTTGGAGTCGTTAAAGCGTGATTTGAAATTTGGATCTTATGACGTTGTTAATAAGAGTTAATATTAGGATGACAGTGTATATTTATGGAAAAAATGCTTATTATTAAAAACTATTTTGAATCTGTTGACTCGCACAAGTTTTTTTTTAAAAGCTGACCTAATCCAAAGTTACTGTTCGTGTTTTCAGTCAAATTTTCCAAAATAACATAGGAATCTCTAAAATAGAATTATTAAAAAAAATATATTTTTTAACTGATTTCGGCCAAGAAAGCGTTGGCGGGACGATCTGGACGCCTTCGAAGGGAGATGGTGGGAGGAGGCTCAGGATAGGGAGTATTGGAAGTCTCTGGGGGAGACCTTTGCCCAGCAGTGGAACGAGACAGGTTAATTAAAAAAAAAACTGATTTCAAAAAAGAAGGAGGATACCGCTTTTTTGGTTGATATGTTATTATTTATTTTATTAAAAACAAAATTGCATATGTCCCGAATATAATCTTCCTAAGGCATTAGTTTAACTTCCTTTTTTTGCCAAAAATCTCTATGAAAGATAAGAAAAACTAACACGAAACGGTGCCATTTTGAAAATTTTGACAACAAAAAGTTATGTAAAAAAAATAATGAATGCGCTAAGTATTGACGTTTTCTTGTTATTAGAATATAATATAAATGTGTATTTATGAGCTTTGGACGGTAGTTTCACTTTCGTAGCACAATATATTGGTGTTTACACCATTTTGGTGATTACAGGAATATTAGTATTGTGGCCTATTTATCTAAATAAATCCGTAAATTTAGCAGAAACTTATAATATAAATATACCTACTTCTTCATACATAATTATTATGTAATTAAATGTCGCATCTTTGTTGTAGACAGTTTCAATTTAATTCATTTAACAAGTAATTAAATTAAAAATTTAAAAAACCCCCTAATCTTTTACCGATTTTTAAAAAACATAGCTAAGAACACTCCCGAATAATTCACCTTTCAAACAAAAAATCTAAAAAAAACAAATCTCTAGGTTAAAAGGTATTTCCAAAGTTTATGAGGCTATGAGTCACCAACTTTTTGAGACTCTAATAAAACCTTTGTATAAAATAAACATTGGTATTCATCTGAGCCGCTGTCTCGTGTGAAAGCAACCTTATAATCTTCTCGTTGCTATGTCAACGTGTAAAAAGGCCTAATTATAGAAACTATTATTGTACAGTTTTTGAAATATATTTTTGTATTTATAAATAGTTCTTCCGATTTCTAAACTACATATGTGGATAATGTATATCCATACCGTATACAGTAGCTGTATAATCTAAAGGGTTGTTTACACATTACGAGTTGCTAACCTGAAATAGACAGCTACTGTACCTGTGTGATCGCAAGACGGACCGACTCGTACATGACAGTAACTCGTATGCGGCCACACGGTGCGAGTAGCTGCACTGCAGTAACTCACTAGGCACTGTGTAACCAGTCTATAAAACTGAACACTCCATCGCGTTTTCTTTTCGTTGACGCAGCCGGATTTTCAAAATGATCCTGGTATCAGAAATAAATAACATTTCATGAATAATTATACAAATTTTTGTTTGTATGACTAAAGTGCAGTGTTTGGTTTTAGATTAGATGGTTTCTTAATGTTACCAGTTAATTAAGTTCGTGTGAGCTTGTGGCCAACCCTGGTGTTAAGAACCAATTTTTAAGCTTTTCATTTGCTATAGCCGTGATCGGGCTTAATGTGCTTTATGAAGCATAGAATCGCTTGGATACAAATAGCAAATGCTACTAGCTTAGTTTGGTCACTACCTCTTAATAAGTTTGCATATTTTATATAGAAACTATATAAATGAAACATTACTCTCCTTTTTTGCTAAGCACAGTCAGGTATGCATTTATGTAGTTCATTCATTAAGTTGGATTGAACTGTGCTAGTGTTTTAGTCAACTGGCAAGTACATTACTACATCGGAAACTATAGAAATGAAACATTACTCTCCATTTTTGCTAAGCACAGTCAGGTATGCATTTATGTAGTTCATTCATAAGGTTTGATTGAACTGTGCTAGTGTTTTAGTCAAGTGGCAAGTACATTACTACATCGGTTTCTCTATATTCAAAAAGGGAGGAGTATATCAACGAAGTAGTCATACAAAACGGATGTTTGTGTTTTTTTTTTCTTTTTACATCTCGTATTCTTGACGAGTCTCTAATTTACAAGACGCAGTAGTGCTTAAATATGTTTAAATTGAATTGAGTTGTTATTAGTTATGGTACCTAACTGTAATTACCTCACTACAATACCTAGGTACCTATTGATAATAGGTACAATAAAATATTGTACGCCCTAAAAGGGTAGGCTAATAGGTATAATAAAATATTGTACGCCCTAAAAGGGTAGGCTGTTGAAACTTTTTCTACCATAAGATCTCTTCTACACAGTTTTACAATAAATGATTCTTATTCTTATTCTTATAAATCTAGTGAGCTTGCCTAGCAGCTATACTATCCTCCCAGCCTAATCGGTCTTATCTACATAAAGACATGGCCAGTACGTGCGGAATTGACAGAATCCCGGACTTCCATAAATGTCACTGTACTTCCTACTTGACTAAATTACTAGCGCAGTCTGAACCACCCTTCAGTGGACACAGTTTAGAAACGTCAGTACACAATGTGATATTATTGTTTTCATTTGAAATAGTTATATCCTGGATTTATACTTTTTAATAATGTTACTTATAAATAACTACTTCTACTGCTCATTATTTTCTTATTGCTTTTATAATGTGTTTTTAAATAATTTCAGAGTAAATTATAAGTTAGGTGTATTGAGCGTGTATGAAAAGTTTGCTATTTCAATAAGCAAAATTGCGTATTACATGTAATATTTGGCCTTGTCTCAGTCTACCCTTTAAGCCATCCGTAATAGTCTTAGTCACAAAGAGATTTTTAAAAAAGTCTACCATGCCTGGGGCAGCGGTGAACTTATTTTCAACCCGAATTAAGACTAATTACCACACTCGGAGATGTCAACATCAAATCATCAAAAGATAAATCAACGCTTATTCTATTGACATCTCTGAATGGGTAATACTTATAAGAACGTACGAAATAAAATGCGTGGCAATTTATTATTTTGGGTTTATTTAAATAAAAAAAAATGCAGTCAGAAACATAGCCGCTAGAAACAAACAGGTAGAGTGATACATCCTTGGCACTACACAAAAATATGGATTTCTACTATGAAAATGTTGCAATTAAAAGCTTAAAATATTACCATGCTAAGCATGACGATTTATACTCTGTATGTTTAGGAATATTGTTCTAAACAGTGACATCTCTGTGTGTGGTACTAGTACTAACGTTCACTATATCTAGCTTTATATTACTCTGAAATAAGTGAGGATGTGGAACAATATGTATAAAATTGTTACCGTGTTATAATTGTGTAATATTTGTGTAGTTTGTATTGTAAGCTTGTCTGTTGTGTGCGAAGCGACTTACTGACCGGTTGATAAGGCTCAGTTATTGATCAATATTATTGACACTACCGTCAATATTTGAGAAAGTATTGATATCTTATCTACCTAGAATCCGCGTTAGTAAAATGAGCAAAAGGCTTGAAATAAAAAAAAGGTAACACAATGGGCGGTCTTATCATTGAGAGCGATCTCTTCCATGCAACTTGATGTTAATAAAGTTGCTTCGCAGCCAAAAGATGAGCGTATCTAGTGGTAATAGATGTGATATTTGTGTGAACTCGTCATTTAGAGCGCGGTTCCCGCGGCGGTGTTGCACTCTGTGTTCTATTAAAATATAAATGTGTCCAAAATAAACTGTATTTTTATTCACCAGTATATAAAGAGTCAAGACAACGTTTTTGACGATAGATTTTGAAGAAGAAGAAGAAGAAGACGACCACTTTTTGCAGTGTCTCCAACCACACCGTAATTACGGTAGACCTACCGTAATTTTTCTAGATCTACCACCTACCGTAGACATGTTATTACGGTGTCACATTCTACCGTAATTTCGTCCGTGTCCTTATTTCTATAATGGTAGCACTTGATTTAGTTAAATATTACTAGTTTATTGCGGCAACACTGCAATGGGGAATAAAATAAGGGATTCCCTAGATTTAACTTGTGTTCATAGACAAAATGACAAAGTTTATACGACCAAATTACAAAGTTCATAAATATTTAGGATATACACTGTAACTGCATGGTAATTAGATTAAGCCATACTGCCATCTACAAGCTCTATTCTGCGTTTGATGTTACTATTTTGAAAAAGTTTGTTGCGGATTTTCTGCTATTAATATAAAAATTAGTTATTTTAGGTGCCATATAAAGAGTTATATAGTGATTCCAGTTATTCAAGTGAGGCGAGTGGTGGAGGGCCATCAAAGAAAAGTAAGGTCACTAAAAAGACTCGTACAAGCAAAAATTTAGAGCAGAGTGGCTAAAACACAAGGACTTCTTTTCCTGGTTACGTGAAAACCCAAAAGACCCCTATAAAGCAATGTGTTCCTTTTGTGATACTATAATTCAGGCTCACATATAAGCGTTTTGCAACTTTATAGTGCGGGTAAGAAGTTAGTAAGTTGCCTACCGTAATTTTCTACCATTTACCGTATTTTTAGACCAGCAACACCGTAATTTTGACAGAGAGAGTTGGAGACACTGACTTTTTGTCCAATTTAGCATGAGTACATTGAGTCAATGTTCTCATGCTAAGCTGGTTGAAGACAAGTTTTTATTGATTGAAGAGGAGTATTTTGTTCTTGTCTTATCACTTGTATGACGGCAAAAAACGTTTTTTTTTGTTTTGGTTTCCGTAGACAAAACGTTGTCTTGTTTGGGGGACTGTTATTGAATATATTAAGCTCTGAGTAGGTAGTTTTTTTTATAATATTTGAACTACAAATATTGGTTCCGGTTCGATTGTGAACAATGTGGTAAATTTTTTTTTGTAACATTGGTTTCTAATGCCGTAATGCTACATTATCTTTTCAATCGATCTGGAAATAAAATCAATTCTATCTGATTTCTAATCTAATGTTAGGTAGGTATAGGTACCTATGCGATGAGACGATGACGAGACGGCAATGTACCTACCTACTGAGCTTCGGCTTCTGAGTTTCGGTATTTTGTTGGTTATCTTTCTGAGCTGATATGTATCAATTGATCAATCAGTTTAGAAATTAGAGACATCGAATCTAAAGTTGAACCCACAGTATTCATAAAAAAGGTAGGTAACTCCTTATCTAGGTAGATGTGGTGGAAGTTATAGTACACACAACGGATCTTTACCCCTTTGTAGTTAGGTGCAACAAACGAGATTTGGATGAAACTTGGGACCGTCGAAATCTGGAATTCACTTAGGCTACTTTTTATCCCTAAATATCATCAGGATCAAACGGGATGCGGGCGGAAAGTATGTAAATAGATACGTACTTACATACCTACTTTAGGGTACCTAAGTAAACAAGTCAATATTTTGAAGTGGTTATAACTTTACACTTGTTGGACGAAAGGTGGTGAACCCTAGCGTACATGAAATTAAACGATAATCGCTATCTTATCAAACTGATTAGCTACTTATCTGGTAATTTGCAGTGATTTTACTACTGTAAATTACCTACTTATAGATAGATGGGTATACTTGCGAGCTTAAACTGAACATTCTCAGTCTCAGGGCAGGATGTTTTGGAGCATAGGTTTGGTTTTAGTCCTGGCGATCTGTCAGGTAAGGTTTGAAATACCTACTTACGTAATTAGAGATTGAGCTATCTATTGAGTGAATTTGTAACCTTTTTTTACGAACTTTTGAATTTTCAGGTCCGATCTGAGTTGGTGAAGCCAGAATTCATAGAAAATGTGATTAGTGATGGTAAATATTACTTTTTTACCGTGTGAATTTTAGGGGTATCTACCTTACTTACTAGGTAAGTAGGTACCTAAGTTGTAAGTACTTATGTATCTACTGATATGGATAATATCTAGGTAACTTGAGTAGGTAGCTACTTATAAGTAGGTAATATAATAACTACATTAGTAAACTATCTGACCAATGTTCCCACATAGGTATTCCACTAATCGAAGACCTTTGTCCAATCCAATATAACTGTGGTTTTAGTCATATAATGCACAAAAACTTGTAGGTACCTATATGTAAATAAAACATGCCCTAATGTCGTAGATCATTGTCCTATTGGCCGATGATGTTTGACCTGTCGCATATACCTACCTCCTTCAAGATGGCTCGATACGTAAGAGTTAGGTAGGGTAGGTAGGTACCAATATGTTTTTGAAAACTGGATACTAAGTAGGTAGGTAAGTAGGTATACCTAAGATAGCTACGATGATTAATTTACATACTAAAGAACCTACGTACCTACCTAGTTATCAAGCAATCAGATACTGTCGTGATTTATTTTGTTTAGGTAAATTGATATAACGTGATTAGCATTTGTAATCGCATTACCTACTTCAAATCAAAATTGAAATGCAAAACAGACGAAAAACGAAATCAAAGAATCGATAATTCGCTGTTCATCACGATCTCAACATGTAACTACTCTGATATCCCTTCAACAAGTTTTTTCAAACCATTGTATTCACTAAGACCATAGTTGATCTTTACTATGGAGTCCGTTTGGAACCGCATCCCATAACCAAAACTACACCACCTTACTTGAAACTCTTGAAAGTAGGTAGGTACCTAGTAGGTACTTATGTTAGTGCCCAAGACTACGTCTTGTTTACGAAGAATAAAACAAAACGTAGTTTTTTCTGTCTATTTATTCGGCAAACAAAAGAAAGAGACGATGTATTTTTATCTTTAGGACATAGAATCGTTGTCTAAATCGCTCATACTTTTGCATTGCATCCTGCTTTACTATTAGATTTCGCTACACAAATTAAAACATAAGCTAACTACTGATTCCAAGTATTGTAAGTACTTTTATAAATGCTGATTTATAGCTTCAAATGCCAACGAGCGCATTCTGTCGGGCTGGCAAGCCTACCCCGGCCAGCTCCCGCATCAGATATCACTGCGGATGGTAAACTCTGCTGGCGGCGTCAGCGGCTGTGGAGGCTCCGTTGTCTCAAGGGAATGGATCGTCACTGCCGCTCACTGCACGGCTGGGTTTGTACCAGTTTGTAGCAATAACTTGTAGTCACCGCCTATTTCTGTGTAACTTTAGTTATTGTACCTATGTTAGACGATCCAAGCGATCCGCTCTCGTCTCGAATCATAACTTTTGTGATTTCCTTAGTGCAGGCATTTTCGTCTCTTATTTAGAATGATCGTTAGGGCCATGAATATTCAGTTTCCTAACTATAAAAGTACTTATGGCCAGGGCTTGACTGATGAGTAATTTAATAAGGGCAAATGTGTTTTTCCCACAGTCAGATTACACTCGTGGTCCGCGCTGGACTAGTCAGCCTCACAACTCCTCAGTACATGTTCGAAACTGATGAATGGTACAACCATCCCACTTACAATGACAACATCCCCGGCATCGTGCAGCCTAATGACATAGCGATGGTCAAGTTGCAGAGGCCGGTGACCTACAGCAGTGAGTAGAATATCAAAGATGTATTTTGAACAACGCCTCAAACAGATTTATGAGAACATTTCTCAACAAAAACTGTTCAATACCCAAGGGTCACGTTTACAAGGGTTACAAGTTTTGATGATTTCGACGCGACGACGAAACGCGTTGAAAATTAGATGGTTATGTAGGTACTTACTAACAACTGTTTGAGGTAACTAGGTACTTTGCGGTTTTTTTTTCAAAATGATCTTTAGTTTCCAAACAAGATTATCATCAGAAACTGCATATGAATCATGTCGCGGTGATCCTAGCGCCACGACGAAGCGCTATGATTTCGATCTTATGACCACAGGTTTGAAATCGCACGCGCTGAGATGCTAATAGCGCCGCCTAATGTCAGTCTAGGAAACATTAGAACCACATAGTATGAGCTTTCTTTCAGAAATCCTGCAGCCAATCCGTATCCAACCAACGACGCAAGCCTTCCACAACTATGACAGCGAGATCGTCATCGCTAGTGGCTTCGGCAGGACATGGACTAACGGTATGTACCTACCTACCGACCGGTACACTTCAGTACCACACACAGACAGACGCTGTAAGCATACCTACTGCACATTAACGCGGCAATAAAGCTCCGTAGTCGAATCGTTGCCTTGCAGTGTAATCCTTCATTTTACCTAACGCTCAATATAAACCATAATAATGAGGCTTTCTTTACTCCTTACGTCTCAGAGTCAAAGTTGGTATCTCGAACACAGATAATAAAAACCTCGACTTGCTTCGAAATTGTGCTTTGGTCGATTTAATTGTCAAAATTACAAATTACTAACAAAGCAAGTTTTCAAGGTCGAGGCGATTATTCAAGGTACCAGAATATGGGCAAAAGAATCTACGAACCAATCGCATAGTAGGCCTCTAGTTTCGTCACCCACCTTTTAACAAAAAGAAAATGTGAGCCTTGTGATTTTTATTGACTGACTTTGTAACACATAGCTTATTTGTATTCCTTAGCCGCAACCTCCGAGGTCCTCAACTGGGTGTACCTCCGAGCGGTGTCGAACCTAGCCTGCCAGCAGACATTCGGCGCGACTCTCATCAATGATAACGCCATCTGTGCCAGATACTACAACGTTACATCTCAGTCTACTTGCCAAGTAATTACATATAAAACTATACTTAGTGTAGCTATGCTGCAAGTTTCCTAAAACATCGTGTAGCCAGCTGCATGAGCGCCCATAACAACGTTATCTCCCTTTCTTTTGTTTGACGGAAAAAGAGAGGCAGGAATGGTTTTTGGTTGACTTTTCTTCTATAATAGACAAAACGTTGACTTCTCTTCCGTAGACAAAACGTTGTCGGCGCTCTTTCTAACATGGTGGAATATACGTAACTCGTTATAATTTACGAGATATTTATTGACGAATTTACGATTTACGAGAAATGAGAATTAAACTTCAACTTGTTTATTCGACAGGGAGACAGTGGTGGTCCGCTAGTACATGTAGATAACGATGGAGTGCCCGTTCTAGTCGGTATCGCTTCCTTTGTCGCCGGTGGAGATTTTGGCTGCCACTCTGGTCTTCCAGCTGGTAAGAAACAAGAACCAAATGAAAGTGTAGATAGCTCAACTGCTTCATGTGCATGTATTTTGTACATATTATAAATATTGTAAATACTTTATTACCTAGTCATAATTTTCTTTGTGAATAAACTTTAATGAAACTTGAATAAAACTATTATCATGTAGGTACCCGACTACGTTGAAATTTTGAATTTAGAACAACTGCTACTGCAATGATAGCTTGCTTAGTTAATACAAGTGACATCTAGCGTTGAGTAGCTGAACTAATTTAGAAAATGTTGCCAGTTGCTTTTACAAAACTGCACGATTTGCACAATATTTTGGTAAAGGCTTTTTAAACGATCAGTTTCCTTCACAGGTTTCATCCGTACTGGACCCTTCCTCTCATGGATGCAACAAGTAACCGGCATTGATTTCGAGAACTTGGATGAGGAAGATGAGCCAACTACTGTGGCAACAACACCTTCTCCGCCAACCACTGTGTTTATACCGCAGACTACATATCCTGTACCTCCACAAACTACTGAATTACCTGAAACTACACAAACTGAGTATGTCCCAACTACTAAGCCTACTACAGCTAAGCCCCCTCGGCCTCCAACTACCCCAGAACCAGAAGGGGAAAGCGAAGAAGACAGTTCAAGCGAAGAAGAAGACGACCCAGAAGTTTCCGAACTGTTGAAGAAGTTGATCGTGCAGGTCAAGGTTAAGGTCAAGGTCAACAGTGAACTGAAGAAAAAGGTCAAGGTTAAATGTACGGACCATCTGTAATTTTATATAATTGTTTGTGTTTTATTGTAATACAATGTGCAGAATAATTTGGTTATTTTACTATTTAAAGGAGTACAAGAAACCTTTTGGAGGATTATACTAGTATAATATGTTGTATTTTAAAGACCGATATATGTAAATGATTAATAAATTATATGTGGGCTCGACGGCGCGACGTAAGGGGTCGTGTTTAATCTATCCATGCATATCAAGGCATAATATGTATGCGATTAATCGATGGTTTGCGCAACCATGCTTGTGGTCGCTGTTGAGATGCAGTACTGGCAATATAATCATAAGTAGCAACACTTTATCAAACGTCAATGTCAATCTGGCATGACGTAATTTTGTCAACTAGTGATGTGTAATCCAAAGCTTGTTTCGATTATATTAGAGATACGATACACATGAGAATTTTATTCCGGATTTGACACCAAATATATGGGCATCGCAACGGTTAAACGCGATTCAACTGTTGATTGAAAATACATTAAAATATTTCGATACGTGACATAGGTTTAGTAATGGTTGTATGGATAATTAAAATATAAAAAAAAATTGAAAAAGCACTTGATAAACATTACTCAGTATTGAGATTGGTATCACAAGTATTGGTATTGGGTTAGTTTAGTTCCTGACTTTTATAACTATTTAGAATAGTTTGTAAAATCTATAGCAGTTTATACATTCAACGTCCTATTAGATTTGTGCCTGCCCGTGAACATTTAAGAGAAAAAACGAATAAAAATATGTTTTGATACTATTAATTCATACCTACTCTTATGTAATTACGTGTACTTCTACCATAGACATAGGAAGTAATATTATACTCATACGTGTGTCGTTTTTATCGATATCGATAGTACTCAAGTCAAGCAAGTAACACATAGTACAACACTAGTCGTTTATCAAATCAAATCGCAGAGTTATCGAAATATGTTTTTCTGTGATTTTTCAATATTTATTCAATGAAATTCATTAGTTTTGAAATGAAATGGAGGGATCAAACGTTACAGGTAAGTTTACTGATCATTCTATGCTCAAGTAATAATATTTGAGCAATTATTTCCACTATTTTCCTGGATTATTTGTCATCGAATGTTTTGTGTGGGCGATGTATGTTTCTTGTAATAAATCTTTTGTTTGCGCTTTTTTTGTTAAAACGCAACTATTCTAAATTCAATAATTAGCTCAAGAGTTATTGTGGATTCACAGAATTTTCTCCTATATGCAGAAAAGGGAACATACCGAAGTGGTTGTAAATAGTGTAGGTACCTACTGTAATAAATTAAATAAAAATACTTCCGCATGATTGGATGGCATGTGTGGATTTCAAAACTATTTCACAATAACTTCACATGATACTTAATACAATACAATTTTGCTATACCTACAAGATTTAAATATTAGGTAGGTACTTCTAGAGGCTTCTCTATTTATTGTATTGTTTAATAAATGCTTGATATATTTCAGAATCCCCTAACTGTGCTGGTTGTTTGAACAACATTGGAGATGACGACTATGTATCAGCTCTTGGGCAAGACTGGCATAAAGACTGCTTTAGGTAAAAACTCAACTACTTTTATATGAAAAGTAAGAGAAGAAAATGTTATTGGGTTGTTTTGTTTGTGAACCTGGGAAATACAATTAGATTTTATATAACTTTAATTACCCTGGATTCTAGGGTCTAAATCAGTCTAGACTCAAGACTGATCGCTAGATCCTGCTATTTGGTTTTACAGTAAATCTGTTGCTAATCATTGTTGTTAGCTATTTTAGGCAGCACCTATTTTGATAAAATTGTCATCTGATTATTGTTAGTAGATCACTCTGAAATGAGACTTCCGGATGTTCGCAATCAAGTTGACACTCCGATTGTAACTCGCTCGATCTATTTACATAATAATTTACTTGCAGGTGCTCTGTGTGTGATGCATTGCTCTCGTCATGGTATTTCGAAAAGAATGGCATGCTGTTCTGTCAACCAGACTACTGGACTCGGTATGGAGAGAGCTGCCAGCAATGTACACAGGTTAGAATTGATCTTCGACAGGCATCATGGCTCGTTCGGCAATAACTCTGCCTTCCGTGCTGTGAGTCGTGGGTTTCATCCCTCCAAGAACAAACATTTGTGAGCAACAGGCATAGATATTTGACATCATTATCATCGTATGATGAAGCCGGAAGTAGTCAAATAGAAGTTGGTTTTCCTAGTTTTTTAAACTTATAAATTACATGATGCTTAAATTAGTAAGATAAATTACATAAATAACTGTTTGTAGGTGATAACGGGTCCAGTAATGGCGGCAGGGTCCCATCGGTTCCATCCGGAGTGCTTCGCGTGTGTAGAATGTGGTGCTCCTATTGAAGACTCGGAGCCCTACGCACTGGTAGAGAGGACTAGGCTGTACTGGTGAGCTGGCAACTATTATTGTACCCAATTGTTTTTTAATGTAGGTATTCGTCAAGAGTAAAAATTCCGGATCATGTATAAAAAATTGAATATCTTGGTAATCATTCATGTTATTACATATTTTAAATTGAACATGATTATGTCAATAATAGAAATCATTTTTATTCTCAAAAACTATGAACAATGTTTGCAATTAGACGGCATTGTGTGAAATGTCTGAATATTTAACTCAAGCAAGTAGAGATGTTCGTACAAACATCTATGCTGGTGTCCTTTCTACAAAGTTCTGGAAATAACATATTATTTATTTATAGCGGTGGCTGCTACAGACTAAGTTCTGACGCACACTGCATTCGCGTAGTGCGTGTGCCTAGTGCCGCAGTGTGCGCCCAACCTGGACATGACGCCACGCTCACTGTCACTGAGTGAGTGTACAATAATCTCACTAGCTTAAGGTATCACTCACTTAAGGAAAATTGTTGCTATCCTTTATTAATTTTTATCATACCTACTAATTTTATAGTACCATTTCCAATTTACAGTAAGTGAATAATTCAACATAGAATTATATTAAGATATTTGGTCAAGGCATTATTTAATTTTGTGTGTACCATTGCACTGTCCCCGTATACTTGGTTGTGATCAATTCATTAGTACTTATTACAAAACGGTTATAAAGCTAACAATTTATGAAGATTTTGTGATTATTAATAACACTAAAATGTATGGTGCAGTTCACAATGCAGCGGCAAACTGTCGGGCGTCGCGCGGGCGTTACTACGAGCCGCCTTGTCTCTGTGCATTCAACTTACTTGCCATAGGTATACTAACTTAACGCCTGAGCTGATTGTATTTGTTTTCTGCATGGACTAACGATGGAAACTCTTTAGTGATCCAGCATTTCAGTTTGACCTAGCTGTTTAGATAAATCCTAGTCCAGTCTTGGGCCAAGGGGGGCTTAAGCCCCTAACGCCCCCAATCCCCAAAAGCTCCGGCTCAAGGGGAGGGGTATTCAGCCCCCTAACCCCCCCTGGATGTGCTAGAGGTAGTGTACTTGTATGTTTGTTATAGCCTGATTCGACTAGTGTTTCTATTTGGTAGTTAGTTGCTTTCTGCGGTGTGGTATAGGTTTCAAAGTCAAAATTTCTTTATTCAATAAAATCACAAGGATCATTTATAATCAGATAGATAGATAAACACTTTATTGTACACAAAGAAGAAACAGGACATAAGAGAAACAATTAAAGCTAATGTACAATGGGCGGCCTTATCGCTAAAAGCGATCTCTTCCAGACAACCTTTGGATGGAGAGGATAAACAGAAACAGAAAAACGGCGGTGTACAAAGTGTGCACAAACAAACTAATATACCTATTTATTCATCATGTTAATTATATATTATACCTACTATTACCTACGCTATATTATATATACCTACACATATATAATATATACCTAATATATATATACCTGCACATATCTATAATATATACATATAATATACCTACATATTAGCAGTTAATCATTCATAATAATCATTCATAATAATAATCATTTCTAATTTTGCGTTGATTTGTTGAGTTGCGTTGAGTTTGATTCTTTTGCGTCGATATGTCGCGGGCGGAAACTAGTTGGCTATAATCAAAGATGCTGTAGTGTAATCTAAATGATCACACACACACACACACACACACTACACAACAAACTAGATTACACTGCAGCATCTTTGATTGCAAAGGTTTTTAGCATCTAGATGATTTAAGTATACATATAGCGCCAAGAGTCACTGTTTACCCACACCCCGATGTACGGGAGGCTGCAGTGCCTGGGACATGATAGATGGAGTAGGCTTGTAGCACCTATACCATCCTCTCAGTTGTACTTGAGACAATATATGAAGTGCTTATTACGTAGGTATCACTTATACGTAATCCTTGTTTTTATTTTATTTTGTATTATTAGTATTGCCATACAAAGAGGTAACGTTGCCAGCCTTTTGGGCACCCTGCCTGCACGAGGTGATTTGAACTCTGTTTTCTATCTCTAGCATTTAGAATACAGAGTTCATTTTAATAATTTTTTTTTGTTAAAAATGCTATTTTCTTAAGTATTGGTATATCATGAAGATGATATCAGATATCATGGAATATAATTATGGATTCCTGATTTTTGTTTGTGCTACATTTTATTTTTATTCATAGGACATCCAACAAAGGTGACACGATAACAACAGAAATGTCATGGCAATGGGCTTAAAACTATTGTGTTCCTTCAATTATAGGATGCCACAGCATGCATTATATAAGACTTATCAAACAGGTAGACAACAAATATTCATAGAATGATATTATAACATCAAACACAAAATATCAATCGTAAATCGTATTGTTGTAAGTTACTTGTAACACGTTGACTCCCGTGATTCATAGATTTATCATAGACGGCGAGACGATCGGCATTATTGAATAAACCACAGGGTGATAACTGTCGATCACTGCTGGGCCTAACTACACCATGTAGGTAACATCTAGACAGATGCCGTCTCATCTGAGTTAAAAGACCTACTCCTTCAAAAGGCCTATTTAATAAATGTTATCTACTTTTCCATAAAACATGGCCCATGGTTCCAGAAAAAGGAGCTTTTAATGTACAAGTTTCATTGAAATTGGTCCAGTACTTATGGCGTGATCCTTGAACAAACAGATAACAGACAGACAGACAAACTCGATTATTGAAATCAGAATCGTTTATTAGTAGATCTGCATATTTCCATATCATTAATTTTAGTTTTTACAGTTTTTTTTTATATAATACAGAATGTCCTTTGGCCACAATCTCACCTGATGGTAAGTGACGATGTGGCCGACGATGGAGCAGGACAGTCTAGAAGACACCTATTCACTCTTGCCTTGAAAAGACCCAGATTATGTTTCTCAGGAAAGACAGATTTATAGTTTATTTAGATTGATACTTTTATTATAGTTTAAATAGATGAGTACTTTTACAATTGATAGGTGGTTCCCGTATATGAAAGTCAATAAAATAAATAAATATTCAGGGACATTTCACACAACACCCTCTAGTCCCAAACTAAGCAATGCTTGTAACATGGGAACCAGATGGCTGATAGAATACTTAAATACTTTTTTTTTTAGTCAATAAATGAACTATCTAGTTATTTTCAACATATTTGAGTGTCATTTCAGAAAAACTTGTTAATTTTAAAGAATTCCCCACGTCCTGTCTGATTTGTTCGAGTTTCTCTCTATGTTTGTTTTAAACATTACTAACGTTAGGACGACGTCACACGTGCCGCGCGTGACACACAACATTACCATAAGTACCTGTTACATTATTAGTTGGGTTATCCTATTTTCTTGATACGTCACAGACGACACCGCACCTACATTATATACCATAGATTTAGCACATAAATAGATAGTTAACACCTTATTGAAAGTCGTACATGAAAGTAATGGATAGTCCCCACACATTTAAGTCTAGACTTGTAAAACTTTTGTTGAAAGGGTGCTTCTACGACAGATGAATTTTTGAAATGTAATAATTTAGAATAACTTTATTTATGGTACCTATATTAGTAATTAATGATTGTTGACATTTTATTGAATTTATATTGTTTTTTTTTGTGTTACTTATATAGTAATTTCAAATACGATTAATTAATTGTTACTGAATAAATTGAATTGAATTGCACACACAGAAGAAATAAATTACATGAAAGAGAGAAACATAAAAATAGTGCAATGGGCTACTTTTTATCCCGAATAATTAACAGGACTTAGATAAACGGGATTAGCAGCGCCAATTGAGACGAGGACGACGTCACGTCAGTGACTTCTGAAGGCCTAGTACGAGTATTGATGTATAAAGCAGTCTCACGTCTGACACGCGAGTACGGGTTCGGTGTAATGTTAAGTTTCTCAAAGAATCCACTCGGAAAACTAGAAATAAATAAAAGTTTAAAAAAGTATAAAAAAGTATATATATACAAAGTATAAAAAAGTTTGTAAGCATTAGGCACGTATTCTTTGGCATTACGTCACAAACCCGCTACATACATTCCTATTGTATTTTAGCCATCGCTTGGTTTTCCTTCACTTACCAAAATGAATCAGTTTTAGTACCGGCATACGTTAGCTTGCGCCGCACCTATAGTTTGTCACTCTTGCTGCGGGATTGTGTTTATTTGTTGTGTTGTGTTGTGTTTTATGAAAATATATCATATGCTAATTTGTTAAAAATACTAAAAGTGAATTAACTTTAACGTGCCATTATTTCCAATTTGTAATTAAAACTTTTTAATTTCAAACATATACAGTTGGAAAGAATAATACAATTTTAAAATATAGTTTTGGACCTTTTGCTTGTGTGGTGATACATTGGCTTGTTTTATGTAAGGTAAGCTTAGAGTCGTAGAGACTTGTGTTATAAACCATGCATCTTTCAAAGTATAAAAAAAATCCGTGTAGCCTTACAGAAATAAATTAATATTAAATTATACAAAATCAGATATCATTTCATCAAAATGTACAACGCCCTATTTTTACAACATTGTTTTTTATTACTTACTAGCTTCTGCTCGCGACTTCGTCCGCGTCTCGTTTTATCCTGTTGATTTTCCGGGATAAAAAGTATCCTATGTGTTATCTAGGCTACGAACTATATAAATTCCAAGTTTTTTCCAAATCGGACCAGTAGTTTTTGCGTGAAAGAGTAACAAACATTCATACATACAATTTTTCGCGTTTATAATATTAGTAGGATCAGATATTTTTAAGAGCATCGCTGATAAGCAATAATTTTATTATGCTCTTTATTTTAATACTTATTTTTTTTTAAAGTAAAAATATTTATTCACAAATAAAATTACGACTAATACAGTATTTACAATATTTATAATATGTACAAAATACACATGAAGCAGTTGAGCTATCTACACACCGTTGCAAACGATTTATAGACATTTAATACTTATTGCTGTGAATTTTGCTTTCAATAGATAATTTTGATGTTTTTTGTGTAGTTTTGTGGCTTGGTGTTACTGTATATATGTTATTTGGTGTTTCTTGCACAAATATGCATGCACGTCTTGCACGTAGTATAATTTGTCGTTCCTATTGCACGATTTGCACGTGATAAAGACAGCACGGTGCTAGTACTTACATAGGTAGTCTGTATTTAGGTACCAACCGTGACCACAGAATAAATAATAGCAAGTAAGTAGGTACTCTATATGACGTAACGCAAACATATTCTCCCATCTCGGTTTTTCATATTTCTCGCTCATTCAATCTCAATTTTATAATTACTATTTCATTCACACCTAATATTTAGAACCATTAATAATCAGAATTAATTATATTAGTGCCGTCTCTTTCTATCACGTAAATAATCATATCGTTTCACTTCAAGTTGTCACACACAACGCGGATAGAGCGAATCCCTGTGGCCCCAGCATTACGCTATCAAAATTAATTCAGTTTAAAGATCCATTTAAACTATATATATACGTCATATCACGTATTAACTGTACCGAAAAACCTTTAGATTAAATAACTATTTCTTAAGAATGAATGTGTAGGTTCGACTCTTCGTGCGGAGTGGTGACATTGCACATCGGAGATCGCATTCTGGAGATCAACGGAGCCCCGCCGCGGATATCCGCGCTCGACGCGCGACCTTCCACACTCTTACAGGTAAATTATTATGCTATGCACCGACTAACAACTCACCACTGTAAGGCGAAGCGTAGGACATATGACATATGTGGTACCTACAATGTAACAACTAAATTACCATGTGAAAGCAATAAATGTATTGAGTATCTTTTTTCAGTTGACCATAGAGCATAACCCAGACATAACCAAAAAAAGAATGTGCAACCTCCCCGAAAAGGAACCTCCCTCCAAACCCATAGACAATAGAACCATCGACTTAAAAAACAACGAATTTACTAAGACTGACTTTGAGAATGATTTGAAAAGAGAATTTAAGGGGGCGGAAGTGGAGGGGAGGAAAGAGAGGTTGTTTAAGAGGAAGGGAGAGGATGGAGGGAGAAGTAGGATTATTAAAAGGAGACAGACGCCGACCTCGCCGCTTTTGGGAGACAAGGAACGGAGCAGCAGCATGTCCAAACTCCTTGATGTGTATGTACTTTTAAAATCCAGAATTACACAATTTAGTTTTACATTTTTTTGCATTATCTAGGACCACAGTCCTTGTCAAGACAAATCAAACGTGCCCAAACTCGATAGCGTTGTGTTGTTTTATCGAAGAGTTCTTATGGTCACCTTCCGGCTCCATCATCAGATCAGCTCGTTGTCACCATATTATTGCATTGTCACCGAAGACCAGGCATGCCAAATTTCAGTTAAATCAGAAACAAACAACTTCAAGCTAAGTTTTGTAGAAATCGATACATCCGTTTCCAAGTAATGATGATATTGGGTCTAAACCCGGGACAGGATCTGAGGCACAATTGCAGTCTGTATCATTTGGTTTAGATTTGACAATTTGAAGTCATAATAAAATAAAAATACTTTAATTTCTGATGATGTAGAGTACCTATCTAAGTTTTTCCCTCATTAAAAACTATTTGTATATTTGTAAAATTAACTTATCTAGCTTCAAAAAGTTATTATCATAGTTTTTTTTACTGAAAAGTGATTTAGCCATAAAATTATGCGTTGTGTATTTCAGTGGGGATGACACAGAAGATAACAATGGTGTGTTATGTGACCTGAGTCGCGCTAGATCCTTCCGCGCAGACACCGGCCCGGGACAAACAGTATTCCGCGCGTGCGACTTGCTACAGGTTAGTGTTTCAGATCCTTCCGCGCAGACACCGGCCCGGGACAAACAGTATTCCGCGCGTGCGACTTGCTACAGGTTAGTGTTTCAGATCCTTCCGCGCAGACACCGGCCCGGGACAAACAGTATTCCGCGCGTGCGACTTGCTACAGGTTAGTGTTTCAGATCCTTCCGCGCAGACACCGGCCCGGGACAAACAGTATTCCGCGCGTGCGACTTGCTACAGGTTAATGTTTGAAATGTTTAACATGTTCTGTAACAGGGGAGACCTCTACATTTTGTCCACTCCTCACCTGCTAATCTACCAACGAGGCTCCGGCGACTCACGTGGATAAAGAGACCTTGAGTATATGATTAGGTCTAAATACACTTTTTGTCTATGGTTTATTTGCTAGAAATATGGGTACAAATTCTTGTTTACACACTTATGATGAAAATCGGTCTAAGATGGCCGCCGCTACAAAATGGCGGATTACATATTTTTTCATCAAAGTCGGGGGTTTTTTAAATTTTCAATTTAATGACTTGTTTATAGAGTTGTTTTGTATTTAAGTAAGAAGTAATTTAGTTTGCGTGGTACATACAGGGTGAGCTGCTCGGCTCTGGGTTCTTCGGCGAGGTGTACAAGGTGACGCACCGCGACACCAACGAGGTGATGGTGCTCAAACAGCTGTACAGGGTGGACGACGACGCACAACGGAACTTTCTCAAGGAGGTCGGTCTCTATTACATTACATTAGAAAATTCTTTATTGCACACATAAAAATAGTACAGAGACGGGCTTAATGCTATTGTCTTAATGTCTATGGCTCTTATTTACCCATTACAACTCAATTAATTAGAGTTTGTAATCAATACAAGTACACACAGCCACAGGTCAAGTTATACACCCAATACAAGCATAACTACGCTACATACAATGCAGACTACCGTTTGAGCGGCGAGTACGGGTTCGGTGTAATGTCAAGACGCTCGATACACGGAAACGGTACTCGCGTACGAAGTCGCGGGTAACTGCTAGTTGTGTATATGTATTTGTGTATTTTTTTTTGTTACTAAGCTGTAAAAAGTTCTATATTTATTCACAAAGAAAATTATGACTAATACAGTATTTACAATATTTATATGTACAAAATACACATGAAGCAGTTGAGCTATCTACACACCGTTGCAAACGATTTATAGATAGCTCAACTGATCCAAATCTGTACCAATCGGAAGCGTGTAATTTGTGTATAATTATGTATATAGATAATAAATAATAAATAAATATTCATAGACATTTCACACAACGCCCAAAGCTTGTAATATGGGAACTAGGTGGCTGATAGAATACTTATATACTTTTTTTTTTTGTAAATACATACTTATAATACATAGTAACACCCAGACATAGAACAAACATCTATGTTTGGCTCACACAAATATTTGTTCTCGGTGGGGATCGAACCCACGACCCACAGCACGGAAGGCAGAGCTATTACCGACTGAGCTGTGACGCCTGTAGATGTATCATGTAGATGTATATGTGTAGGTGGCGGTGCTGCGCTCGTTGTCGCACGGGAACGTGCTGCGGTTCGTGGGCGTCGTGTACAAGGACAAGCGGCTGCATCTCGTCACGGAGTACGTCGCCGGCGGCACGCTGCACCAACTCATACAGGTCTGCTTCTACACACGGTGTTACATTATCACCCTACTAATAAATAAACATTCATGGACATTTTAAACGACATGGACATCATCATTACCCTGCCCTTATCCCGCGCTAGGCGGGGTCGGCACAACATGTCTTCTTCTTCCACTCACTTCTATCATTCGTCAACTCTGAATCTACTCCTCTCACATTCATATCCTCTTTCACACAATCCAACCACTTCTTCTTCGGCCTTCCTCTACCTGCGTACCCAGTCACACTCATGTTCATAACTTTTTTCGTGATATGACTTTCATCCCTCCTCATTACGTGTCCATACCATGCTAATCTAGCACTCTTCACCTTTTCAACAACAGGCGCCACTTTCAAACTTCCCCTGATATACTCATTCCTTATCTTATCTAACCTCGTTACCCCACACATCCATCTTAACATTCGCATCCCAGTAGCATGCACTCAGTAACATGCACTCAGTAGCATGCACTCAGTAGCATGCACTCAGTAACATGCACTCAGTAGCATGCACTCAGTAGCATGCACTCAGTAGCATGCACTCAGTAGCTCAGTAGCATGCATCTCAGTAGCATGCACTCAGTAGCATGCACTCAGTAACATACACTCAGTAGCATGCACTCAGTAGCATGCACTCAGTAGCTCAGTAGCATGCATCTCAGTAGCATGCACTCAGTGGCATGCACTCAGTAGCATGCACTCAGTAGCATGCATCTCAGTAGCATGCACTCAGTAGCATGCATCTCAGTAGCATGCACTCAGTGGCATGCACTCAGTAGCATGCACTCAGTAGCATGCACTCAGTAGCATGCACTCAGTAGCATGCATCTCAGTAGCATGCACTCAGTGGCATGCACTCAGTAGCATGCACTTAGTAGCATGCATCTCAGTAGCATGCACTCAGTAGCATGCACTCAGTAGCATGCATCTCAGTAGCATGCACTCAGTGGCATGCACTCAGTAGCATGCACTCAGTAGCATGCATCTCAGTAGCATGCATCTCAGTAGCATGCACTCAGTAGCATGCACTCAGTAGCATGCATCTCAGTAGCATGCACTCAGTGGCATGCACTCAGTAGCATGCACTCAGTAGCATGCACTCAGTAGCATGCATCTCAGTAGCATGCACTCAGTAGCATGCACTCAGTAGCATGCATCTCAGTAGCATGCACTCAGTAGCATGCACTCAGTAGCATGCACTCAGTAGCATGCATCTCAGTAGCATGCACTCAGTAGCATGCATCTCAGTAGCATGCATTTGGGGCTAGAGGGCGTTGTGTGAAATGTGGATGAATATGAATAGTTCGATTGGTGCAGGACACGAGTATACCCCTGCCGTGGTTGTCGCGCGCTCGCTTGGCTCGCGACGTGGCGGCCGGCGTGGGGTACTTGCATCGCAGGAATGTCATCCACAGAGACCTCAACTCGCACAACTGTCTCGTTAGAGAGGTATGTATTCTGATACTGTCTTTATTATATGTTAAATTTAATATTATACAGGGTGCAACATAATGTCCCTTTAACCCCGAAAGGGGGTATTCTACACGTCATGGCCAACAACGTTTGTTCTACGACTTTGAATGTTTACAAGTTTTTCATTCATTAAAAGCGTTTTCGATCGGACTAATAGTATTCTGTGGTTATCTAAGACATTAGAAAGCGATTCTAAATGATTCTTGTGATTTTATTGAATAAAGTAATTATGTCTATGACTTTAAATTTGATTCTTATGAGTGTTTTGAATAATAAATAAATAAAATATTCATGGACTTTACACACAACGCCCTCTAGCCCCAAACTAAGCAAAGCTTGTAATATGGGAACTAGATGGCCGTTAGAATACTTAGATACTTTTTTTTTTGTAAATACATACTTATAATACATAGTAACACCCAGACATAGAACAAACATCTATGTTTTCTCACAAATGTTTTTTCTCAGTGGGGATCGAACCCACGACCCACAGCACGGAAGGCAGAGCTGTTACCGACTGCGCTGTGACGCCTGTCACAGCTCAGTTGGCAGCCTGTCACAGCTATAATTGAGTAAGAATTGGTATATTTGTAGGATAAAACGGTGATAGTAGCAGACTTCGGGCTCGCTCGCATCGTGCAGCGCACTGCGAGCAGCACGCTGCAGCGCGCCGCGCACTCCACACTCAGGAGGAAGCGATACACGGTACATACACTACACTTATCTACTTCGGGCTCGCTCGCATCGTGCAGCGCACTGCGAGCAGCACGCTGCAGCGCGCCGCGCACTCCACACTCAGGAGGAAGCGATACACGGTACATACACTACACTTATCTACTTCGGGCTCGCTCGCATCGTGCAGCGCACTGCGAGCAGCACGCTGCAGCGCGCCGCGCACTCCACACTCAGGAGGAAGCGATACACGGTACATACACTACACTAATCTACTTCGGGCTCGCTCGCATCGTGCAGCGCACTGCGAGCAGCACGCTGCAGCGCGCCGCGCACTCCACACTCAGGAGGAAGCGATACACGGTACATACACTACACTTATCTACTTCGGGCTCGCTCGCATCGTGCAGCGCACTGCGAGCAGCACGCTGCAGCGCGCCGCGCACTCCACACTCAGGAGGAAGCGATACACGGTACATACACTACACTTATCTACTTCGGGCTCGCTCGCATCGTGCAGCGCACTGCGAGCAGCACGCTGCAGCGCGCCGCGCACTCCACACTCAGGAGGAAGCGATACACGGTACATACACTACACTTATCTACTTCGGGCTCGCTCGCATCGTGCAGCGCACTGCGAGCAGCACGCTGCAGCGCGCCGCGCACTCCACACTCAGGAGGAAGCGATACACGGTACATACACTACACTTATCTACTTACAGCGGACGCAGTGCGACACCTCACCAGGCACGTCCTCAGTCGACGACCTCGGTCACGCAATGTTATACAATATAGATTACCGTACGTAAATTGCTATCATATCCACATCATATTGCGCCCACCACTGTAACAATATTTCCTGCTTAATTAGGGAAACTAATTACAAAAGGAAACAAATAAAGTTTACAGAACAAAATTGCTAAAATTTATTCAAAAAATAAGTGTTATACACAAAATATGGCAGTCTAATTGGTAATAACTTAGAGATAATGCTAATCCTTACTATAAGACACAAGATAATAGTATTAAATTGGAGTTTAAGTAGTAATTTGAAGTTAATAAGTGAGTAAGGGTCGAGGTGCACGTCTGGTCTCTGCCGCAGTTCAAACTGAGGTTTGCCTAACGAAACGTTGAATATGTGAGGAGTAGACCGTCCTGAGCCTACGGCGAACGTTTGGTCCCCAAGACGAATGTAGTTCTTGAGTAATTTCCCCCGCCGTGCTAACTAACCTGTAGTAATGGCTAACTGCTGGAGGGAAACTGTATTTCAAGGGAGTTGGGAATACGTTCTCGAGTCTCCGCGGTTTCTTATCGCTGTGGAGCTCCGGCCAGCCCGTTGGCTGCGCCAAGAAGACTGATCGCGACCGGACAGCCTCTCTGTGATAGGCAAAATCAAGAAATATGTTTAGTATGTTACATATAATTTTATAGGAGTTATTATTATGTTTACTATGAATACCTTGAGGCTTTTATGTCGGGATGAACTCAAAAATCTGGTGGACAATCGTTTGCGACGCCGCCCTGTTCACAACCCCTTTTTACGGTGTGATCCGTGTGTGCAGATAAAGCGCAACTCTGAGGAAGATGAGAGAAGGAAATTAATCACCATGAAAGGCTTCCTTCAGCTCTTATTGAGCTCAACTGGGACTACGATGGAAGTTCATAAATACCTTTGTGCAGGAAGCTGGTAACATGGATCGCACGCAGCGATATACCAATCGATAAGTTGCAGACGCGCAGAACTTTCGCTTCTCAATTTCGTAAACAAACCACAATAAAATCCCTTCAGATTTGAATTTACTTGGGAAGAACAGTTATAATTTTATAGAAAATATCAAGGTAGTTTCTGCTCGCTCGTTATAATTTCAAAGTTTTTAAACCAATCCTCTGACTCTATCCCTCTAATACAGCTGTCTCCTTCTTACTTTCTTTTTTTTTAGAGACGAGACACCATCAATCAATATCTATGACCTGCTTGCTTCAAGCAAAGTTCGATCGTTCTGTCAAGTCGATTTGACAGGAGGATGTCCGTTTTCAGAGTAACAGAATTTGCTAAAGAACCAAGAAAAGATACGTACGAACGCACAAACTGACAAGATTTCAATAAATAATATGACTACGAAAGTGGAATCGAGTTACGAATGCATGATAAGATAAAAACGTTTGCTTCATCAGAGCTTATTTGCAAAGACATATGTTTCGCCTCCCTATGGTGGGGTTGCCAACACGAAAAACTATAAAATAATGATACTATCTCGATGAAAGGAAGTTTGAAAATATCTCCCGCGAGATTCAAAGTAGGTACATTTACGAGGAAATTACTATGATTTTTTTTTAACGTGTACATTTAAGGAAATATGCTAAAAATCGAAGGTTACACCACCAACTAAATTGTACTACCTAAGCATATGGTTTATATTATCTGTGTTTTATTGTTAGTTTTAATGTATTGTGCTGTTGTGTGCGTGTCCCAAACTAATGTATTTTCATTCTTTATAATAAGCTTATATATTCTTATAAAAAAATTGCACATTTTTTTAAAATCCCCCTAATATTATAAATGTCAAAATTTAGATGTTTGTGTTTCAATCACGCTGTAACTACTGGGTCCGATTTGGATGAAACTTGGAACACATATAATTCGTAGCCTTATCCCGGAAAATCAACAGTGTAAAACGGGACGCGGACGAAGTAGCGGGCAGAAACTAGTATGTAAATGAGTGGTGTATTTGCAGGTGGTAGGCAACCCGTACTGGATGGCTCCCGAGATGATGAACGGGAAAGTGTACGATGAGAAGGTCGACGTGTTCTCCTTCGGGATTATACTCTGTGAGGTAAACTTCTGTTTAGTTTTCTTTAGATTAGAATCTTCTAATCAAATAGCGTAATACAGGCGTCACAGCTCAGTCGGTAATAGCTCTGCCTTCCGTGCTGTGGGTCGTGGGTTCGATCCCCACCGAGAACAAACATTTGTGCGTGGAAAAGTGTGCGTGTAATGTCAAGTTTCTCAAAGTATCCGCTCGGTACACGCACAGATAATATAATGTACACGGAAACTGTAGAAGCGTACGAAGTCGCGGGTAACTGCTAGTTTTTTAATATAATGTATGTTGCAGATAATAGGCCGCGTGTCAGCCGACCCCGACCTGCTCCCGCGTCGGTCTGACTTCGGCCTCAACGAGACGTTGTTCATAGAGAAGTTCTGCCGCCACGCCGCGCCCGCCTGTCCCGAGCCCTTCTACCGCGTCGCCTTCCGCGCCTGCCAACTCGACCCAGATGCCAGGTACACCACCTTTTTACCTCTCTAATTAACTTTTTTTTAATTTTCATGGACATTTCACACAACGCCCTCCAGTCCCAAACTAAGCAAAGCTTGTAATATGGCAACTAACATCTTAGGTTTGGCACACACAAGTGTTTGTTCTTGGTGGGGATCGAACCGACGACCCACAGCACGGAAGGCAGAGCTATTACCGACTGAGCTGCGACTCCTGTCATGTATTATGCCTATTGTATGTAATATATGATCTTATTTTCAGACCGCCTTTCGAAGTGATAGAGATATGGCTAGAGAGTCTAATTATGGATCTATCCAGTCCGGGACCGATCCCCCCCACTTTATTGGCCGACATATTACAATACGCCCATTCCCCCCATTGCGTGCCGGGCACGCCCGAGTGTCAAAACGACGTTTGCTGTCACGCCTGTCAGAACTATCAAAACTTGCAAAAATGTCAGCACAGCGAAGATATACCCCCGTGTCAGCGCGGAAATAAAACGTGCTGTCAAGAAGACGCGTGCTGTCACTGTCAAAACACGTACAGTCAGCAACAGCAGTGCTGCGTCCACGCGTACAGTCAGCGACAGTGCAGTGCGTGTGTGAGTGTGTGTCAGCTAACGGAGTGTCAGCACGGCAAGTGTCAGCATTCCGGTGAGAGGAACTGCGGGTGTCGGGTTAGGAGGATGCCGAGCAACGCGGGCAGCGAGGACCTCGTACCTGATGCTGGAGTTATGAAGGTAAGGCGTCACTTGCAAAACGGCCGGGCTAAAAACAGATTTTGAAAATGCTACTTTTAAAACTGTAGAAAATTTAGTGTTTGAGGTATTGCAAAAATTCTTTCCCTGTTATGTTTTGGACGGAAAGATCTATCGATCTATATTGAAAAAAAATTACGCTCATCTCCCTTATTGTTATGGAATAAACGCAACAAATCATTACGAAAGTACAACATTTGCTTAGATTGGATCTAAAAGATACTTTACTTACTTACTTACTTACTTACTTTACTTACTTACTTACTTTACTTTACTTTTTTGAAAGACTTTGCTTTATTTTCATTCGCAGTCAAAATCCAACGCCACAATAGACTTCACAATATCTCGACCGTGCGGACGTGCCTTAGGCAAGTGCGTGTCGGCAAGCCACATCTCACGCGTTGCCTCGCAGAACCCGTCCGTGACGTCACTCAGCCGGTCGCATAATGCGCTCGCTAATCCGGGGTATATTCTACGAGCTGTGGGATGCAGTATTAATATTACTCAGGTAACTTATAGTTTTAGAATCATCTGGATCATTATTTGTCGCTATCATCGCATCAGCTAATCATTTTCCAGCATTCCAAAAGTCACAACGGAACATTATTAAAAAAAACTGTAAAATCAATGCGTCAGCATACATACCGTCAGCATATAATCTGTCAGCATTTACAAGTTACCTTGCATTTCAGGTCGACGACATTACAGAATGGCTGGATTCCCCCCCTCCTCTCAAAAGAACAATCCCAGACGCACAGCTCAACAAACTGCAAGAAAATAAAACTAAGAATGTCGACCAAACTGATTTACCAGCTTTTCTACGAAACCAATCGGTTGAGGGACTTGAAAGTAAGTACAAACAAGATATAGACCCGGCACCTTTATTCAGACACATCAGTATGACTCCACAATGTGATATCGATGACTCAGACTCGTCGGATGATGAATACATCGATTGCAATTGGTATAAAAACGTAACTAACTCGAAAAAGATGGACGTCGATGCCAAAAATGTAATAACAAACATTATAAAAAAAGGAGAGAGTTTACTACCAAGGAAATCTAGCTACGACGTATCCGATGTCAAGTTGAGGAATCCAGAATGTCTCAGCAACGAGAGGAAGATCCCAGAAGAAGATCGAAGGAGATACAACATAGATTATCTTAAAAAATCTCCAGTTATGGCCGAAGGACTGAAGCACATCCCGAAAAACGAAATCAAGGACAAAGAAAAAACAAACTTCTTCACTAAAAACCTATCACCAAAACTTACTAGATTATTCAAACACAATGAAGACAAGAAAGTAGATGATCTAGAAAAATCTAGAAGCAAATTCTTCATTCAACGACCAATATCTCCAAACATTGGTCGGGCTTACAAAATCCGACCTGTAGATGAAGTTACCAAACCCAACGCGGAGAAACAGGACAATGTGCTTAAAAGTGACATTAAACTTGCCAGGATGGGGAAACCTATGACTCCTACGTTTAGAAGGAGCTTACACAACGAACGACCAGACTTCGCCGATACTAGATACAGTTATAGACCTAACAGATCTAAATTCGAACCTAAGATTGAGCCTAAGTTTGTAGATGTAGGCAGGAATAGAATCAAAACTCCAGTTCCCATTGAGAAGAAAATCCGTAATGCGCAAAACAATTTAAAGAATCAGTTTTCGACAAAGGAGACTCCGCCGGAGGAGAAGAAGAGAGAAGGAATATCTAGAAGTAACTATGTGAGTTTGGCGAATCTAAAAATCAATAGCAAGAAAGATTTGGATGAAAAAATAGTTGAGCCTGTTGAAAGAGTTATATAGCTAACTACCGCCCGCGACTTCGCGTCTGTTACATTTTTAAATAATGTAACTACTTGGAATAAAAATGTCCAGCTGGTTACATCAATGTAACTACAATGTAACTAGGTGGAACAGACGGTTCATTATTCGTGATAAAAAGCATATGTTAATCCGGGTTACGAACTATATGTATTCCAAGTTTCATCCAAATCAGAATAAAAGAAATTTCTATTCTCTAGTTTAGTTGAGTTTTTTAAATTGAACATAACTCGAGTCACAACTTGCGTTGACTCAACTCTGTGTGCGACGTACGTGAACACCCACATTCAAGTAATATTGTGTTGACATTTCGTAACTGGCATTGAGAGTAGGGAATGCGTGAATCGAGTCAACTCGAGTTGGAAGAAAATTCAACTCGATTTGCAGCCCAACTCGGGTTAAATAACTCAATTTGCACATCACTAGCGAATGTCATCTTGGCTAGAATGGCAAACGATTATTTTAATAAGTTACTCAAAGAATAAAAATCTACATTCCATTAAAAGTATTATTTCTGGATTCTCATGAATCTCGTCACAAAAGACAATTAAAAATAGTATTGAATCAATTATTTGCACTTAACGTTTGATGATAGGCGTGTCTTAGCCTCAACACACACAGACACGTCAAACTTATAACACCCCGTCGTTTTTGCGTCGGGGGTATTAAGGCCCGCTTATGTATGTACTTTATACAATTATATTATAACTAATTATATTATACTCTTGCCATGTTAAACATGTACTATTGTTGAAAATTGTTGTTTGTAATAATAAAATATATGGATGGATGGATATAAATCCATCTTATAATTAAAATTGTATCTTTAAGATCTTTATGGATCTGAAAGTTACAGCAATGTTTAAAGCCGCTTTATTTAGGTATCGCATAAACCTCCAATAGCTAAAGTGGCTGATTAAACCTTAGTCGCAATTATAACGTCTTGATTAAATTACATTAGTTTGGGACTAGATGGCGTTGTGTGTAAAGTCCAGGAATATTTATTTATTTATGAATTTGGCACAAAGACTAAAACAGTTATTAAAAGATCCTGACATTTTGACAGAGAGTTCACATTTTTAAAGATTATTGTAATATTCTCAGTTTTGGAAGCGATATTCAATGTTAAATAGTGTATTGTAAGGATAATTATTATGTTTTGTATTCAAATGTAATGTTTATTACCATTTAAAGTTACAGATCTGAAACGTGTTAAAATCTCGTTAAAAAACATTAATTACATGACGTTTTATTATTGTAACTAGTATTACAATTTGTGATTTTATGCCTAATGCAATATTATAATTTAGTTTATTTTATTAACTGTAATTAATTAATTAACGTTCCAATTATTTAATAAGTTTATTTTTATAAAGTCTGAGCATAGACACGGTGCCATTTTAAACTTTTTTTTTTATTTATTTTAATTATGTTTATATCATTGTATAATAACGTGAATACACTGGCCCCAGGGGGGGGGGGCATTTTTGGCTCGAGCCACACCCCCCCCCCTCACCCATAAGATAACTTTCATTTATTTTAGATATTACATTTATCTGTGATACGTTACGTTAAAACTGCAATAATTAAATTACTAAACTTATGGGTACTTAGATGTTATGTTCTTTACAACTCAGGGCAGATTTTTTTTTTCAAAGTTTCAATAAAGTTATGCCCATTATACTAACCTTATAAATTCTCAAGTAAAAATAGATATTAGTTTTTTTTATGAAATGTAAAATAATATATTGTTATGCAAATTCGATTTCAGATCTATTGAGTTTGTACTAACATTATTCAGAATTATTATATTAAGTTATGTTAACATATTAACTTGTAACAAGCATTCCGTCTGGCATTCCATTTTGTACCTACTGTATTATTATAAGTACAAAATATAAATAAACTATCATTATCAATAAATTGACTTTTCCTCTCAGTCCTCTCAAAGTCAATCTTTTATTCAATAAAATTACAAGGATCATTTTGAATCTTTTTCTCTTCATTTATATCATTTTTGAATATCTTTGGAACCTATTTGATCCTAGCATAATTAGGTATAGTAGACACAACGGATCTTGGTCCCTCTGAAGTATCTGCGCAGAACACATTTTTGAGTCGAATTGGAGGTAAGGTCTTTTTCCGCACAGTACATGCGCAATCGTTTGTTGCACCTAACTTCAGAGAGATATAGATCCGTTGTGCGTACTGTACCTACCATTTTGTTTCTTGAAATAAAACAGATTATTTTTAAAATGTTCTTTATTACAAAACAATTCGAAACAGGGTACCGATAAAAAGGTATTTTTATATTCTACAAAATCTAGACAGTACAAACGATAACATTTATCAGTTCAGTATCAATTGAAGTTGAATTCTAAACCTAGCTCTAAGTAAAGCTGGATCCAGACGTGTGTAATACGTACACCGCATCTGGACCAACCTTAAAATAATATTGCTCGACTAATTAGGTAGGTACACGTAGTTAATGATTGCATGAATTTAAGAAAGTTGAACAAACGGGTCCTACCCATAAAATATTGTGCGAAAAATTATAAAATATTTTCTCTATTGAAACAATTGACCTGTAACTAACAATCGCAATGTAAGCTTGGCCGTGTTTTGTATCTTTCGATCTAATTTGAATCTGCTTGTCGATACAAAACACAACACGGTGTAACTATTCCAAGCTTACATCGAGTTCATTAATAAGTGGTTTAGTTTACCCACCCTTACCGCGAAACGAAATGGTAATGAAAATCAAAAAGTTTGGTTGCCATTTTTACAATATTGGTGATATCTACAATGTTTTTAACTTGATAAGTTAACCAGGCGCGAGTAACTATCCCTTATTTCAGTTTTAATTGAGAGGTAATGTTACAGTTGTTAAAATGAACTCCATTTTAAACTCCATTACCGTTTCACTTCGCGGTTTAGAGTAGATGAGTGTGCAGTAACAGTTAGTAGGTTATAGTTCACTCTGATCTCGTAGGTACCAGCTTAGAATGACCCTCATACCACATTTACATTCGCGTACGAGTCGCGAGGCGAGGGACGAGGCGAGGGGCGAGGTGCGAGTGTGAACAGACGCTCGTAGCTCGCCTCGTCCCTCGCCTCGTCACTCGCGGCGCTCGCGTCCGGAGCGGTTTTTGGGGCACGAGTCAAAGGACCTCGCGTCGCACCCGGCGTCGTCGGCACGCGAGTGTAAACAGGCAACTCATTTACCAAAGCCTCGCACGAGGGACGAGGCGAGCCACGAGGCGAGGGACGAAGCGCGAGTGTAAATCCGGTATCAGACTAAATAGGATTGATCCGCATTTCTACTCTAGGCTGGTCGTGACATGACTTGCAAATACTCATATCTCAACATTAGACTTCAATAAACACTGGACCGGTACTCTACAAATAATTACTTTCGCTTTGAAACTAGTAAATAGGAATAGTGCATTACATATTGTCGAATTTGGACATTTTGGACTTATTTCGTTAGACGGCTCCCTGATTCAGACCCGCTCGGTTCGCCTAACCACTCACTGGTGTCGAGTCTGCATTTTTCTAAGCTAACCTAATTTGACAGCGCTAAGATTATAGCCGTTTTTGTCGTTTCTTTATGAGATAGGGATAGCAACATTTTTAGTACTGTCAAATTAGGTTAATTTACAAAAAAAGGAACAACAGAATCGACTCTAGCGAGCTATATTTTGTGACTCTTACAACTTATGATATAGTGTTTATATTCTGAGTAGGTCGGATAGAGCAGGCGAATCACTCGTGTCTGAATCGGGTTGCCAGAATACAAGCGAAAATCATACTAAAAAGTTATGGACAGTTGTCTAAAAATAAATGAGTAATATCTTATTCGAGAGAAAAACGGCAGAATACGATTGTATAAGAAAATTTAAAATCACAACACTGTTGGTAAATACACACTCAACTTATATTAATGCTGTTCAGTGTTCACTCTGTTATTCATAAATCCGGTATGGCGTCATAGTTTAGCTTTAGCTTATTTTTATTTTTAACCCCCGACGCAAAAACAACGGGGTGTAATAAGTTCACCACAAAATGGCATATTATATTTTTTTGTAACTTTATCTTTTTACGTTCATACTATTATTATGTGTCAGGGGTTTTTAAAAATTTCTAATTTAATTACTTGTCGAAAAATATTTTTGAAATATTAAAATCCTACACTAGATTTTCTACTGCTCTTGGCTATAACAGAAAGTTGGTTCTTAAAACCAGACTTATTGAATAACAGGGTTTGAGTTATCCAAAATCACCTAAATCAATGTCTTGATAATTAGATAAACCAGACGATTTTGAATAAGGTGGTAACACTATGACTGCACGAGTTAGATATAAAGTATAGTAGGTAGGTACATACAAGATAATATAGTAGCAAAAATAAAATTGTGCATTTCCATCTAAAATTATATAGTTTTAGAATATACAAAAAGATAGACAAGACAGTTAACATAAAAATTTAAGTAGGTACTAAAATCAAAGATTAAGAATTAAATAATACAAAAATATCGCATAGATCTACTTTAAAACGTACTTCAGTCAAACTACGAAAAATAAAATTGGTTGGTCCTAATAATCCCATTGTCTTGAGCTTCACTATACTAAATACGGATGTACTAATATATAAGATATTAAGTGCAAAGTATTAGTCACAGACTAGATTTTTTAAAAATAATCTCTTTTGACCAAAAGCTAATAATATAGCATTGATTAATTAATTAACGTTCGTCTTGAAGACCAAGAACAATTTCAAAATTGGTTCTTATGTCTCAAAAAACTATGGTGAACTATTCCAAGAATTGTGATTTTTGTACTAGTCTACTAAGATGCTAAATTATTTTCGTTGATTCAGTATTTCGTAATAAAAATTATGATTCAACACGATCAACTTACCTACTAATATTAGAATTTCAACATCAATAAAAACGTACTTGATCTTCAATCTCATGAGAATTTAAGTCATTCTGCATTCGCGTGACTCAAGCGCAGTGTTTTTGACAGAGCTCCAGCAAATCTGACAGTCGCCGCGTTACGTAAACCTAACGTATTCGAGTCATATTGCGCGTCAATGCCAGCTCGACTGCCGAAAGTTGCAGCGTCACCGCGCAGTGTAGCTACTAGCTTGACGATTGTCACATTTATTTATTGAGAATTTGAGTCACACAGTCGTGAGCATACGAATAAGAGTGTTGTGTAAAATACGTACTATCAAAAACGAGGGACCTATCGCTAACTACTCTACAGAATCAGGTATACGAGTAATTTAAGTCGACTTAGACATAGTTCAGACATGTATTTCCTTATAACCTAACACTTAAGACTGCTTGGATTTTGGACTCAAATTTATACACGAAAAAAACTTTTGAAATCATTCACTCAGTGAACCCACTACTGTAAAAAAAGAATTGTTTTAAAATCATTCACTCACTGAGACTGTCAATAGTAGGAATAATATTCTGTATCAATTATATATGAATTTAAAATTCTAGGTTTTACTAAACATTTAATGGTCTTATGAAATAAAAAATGTTGATTATTACTTAGCTACAACTCAACTGAATGATTGACTTTTCTTGTTTGTTTAGTTTTAACACTTAGTAGCTTCTCAAAGTTCAGACAGGTTTATGGGTGATAATAAGTAAGACCGTTATTTAGTTGATATCTCGTCGAACGTACAACCTATTGGATAATAACCAATGATAGTTTCAAAAAGGGGAAGAAATGTCCCGCACTAACATCGCAAGCAAAAAACTTAGGCTCGATCATACACACACATCGTTGCATTCTCCATTATATCCCCTTTTGAAACTATCATTGATAATAACATATTAATTTGCTAACTTTACCAAACCAAAGTTTCGTTGATTTTGAGTCCAAAATACAAACTGCCTCGCAACACTACACCCAGAGGGGCGATTACGAGTTGACAATGTAAAAACCAGTGTGAAACGTCTGACGCCAACCACACCGGTGTGCGCTGATTGGCATGGAAACACTGAGCGGATGTTTTGAGAAGCTTGGTTTCGTCAAGTTTCCGCTCAGTGTTTCCATACCAAGCAGCGCACACCGGTGTGGTTGGCGTCAGACGTTTCACACCGGTTTTTACATTGTCAACTCGTAATCGCCCCTCAGGAGTCGTTTTGTATTTCAAAATTTGGTTTAAATTACAGTACCCGGCGACTTTTGTAAACACTGTTCACTAACGTTAAATGTGTAGAACATTATATCGTATTGTCTTGTAAAACCAAATTTTGAAATACATTTAAACCTACGGGTCGTCTATTTCTAACTACCTAACTAGTAATAAATATGTAATAAAACATGCATGTGTGCGTGATATGTGCTGTAATAAGTACATAATGTAATTTATAAATGTGCTTCTATTAGTTCAAATAAGTACAACTATAACAAATATTTATTTAAATTGTTGAATTTTGATCATAGCGCACTTGAAATTTAAAACCAAAACTGTAAGCAATTATTCAGGCCTTTTGCATCTAATCTAGATGATTCATGCAGCGCCTAGAGCCACTTGTGCTCCATCTCCCGATGTACGGGAGGCTGCAGTGCCTGGGACATGATTGAGATGGAGTAGGCTTGTAGCACCTATACCATCCTCTCAGCCTAGTCGATATCCACAGGAAAGACAAGGTCAATACGTGCGGAGCTGACTAAACCAAGGGTTTACTCACGACGTTTTGAACCCATGACCACTACTAGACCATCGGTGCTACAAAAACTACAAATGCTTACATTTTTAGTTTAAAACTCTAAATACTCACGTACTTTTAATTTACTGAATCTATCTTACCACTTATTCTAATTAAAAAATGCGAATTTAAATGCAACAAGGTGTAACTAAACTATAAAAAATAAATAAAGCATCTATGAAATAACAAATATATAAAAAACTTAAATCATAAAATCCAGCTAAAACACTAATATACCTACAAGCATACACAGTTTATTATCAATGTCTTCTTGTAAATTCGATCCCGATGTTGCAAACAGCTGATATCACATTCAAACAAATCTATTACAGTGCGCGGTTACTACTATAGCACTCAAGATAGATCTAAGTCTACGCTTGTACGCTCAAAAAACTCAAGACTCACGCGTCACGCTTGAGTCTTAAGCTTTTTAAGCGGTGTAAGCGGATGAGTAACTAAAAGCCGTAGACGAAAAAATAGGTTTTTTTTTATTTGAAGAATATGAACCAGGACAACATCTCCGAAGCAAACAGATGATAATCCAATGTTTTCAGACACCACTCATGTTCCACATAGCACCAACTTACTATATAAACAGTCGAAACACGACTGTCAATTACACACAATTTAAATAAACTAGATAAGAAATGCTGGGAGGATTATTTTGGGCCTATTTAATGAAGATTTTATATCGTTTGTTCGTTGCCGTTTTTTTCTATGACTGCCCTCTGAAACACGGAGGCGCTCAGATGTAAATGCCACTGGCAGTCACCCATCCAAATAGAGACCGCGCAGAACGTCGCTTAGCTTAAAAAGCAAGCCAAATTGTCTCGTCGATTGACTCGAATGAAGGAGCTGGTAGAGGATGTATTTATCGATTCTCGAGCTAATCGTTGTCTAAAGATAAAAGTTATATGCCTATTAATTTACGATGCCATAGTACGTACTGTAAACTGGATATCACTGGTTAAACTCATAAAATTCTTATTGAAAATTACTAATAATAAATACCACAACATTTATACAATAATATAATCTAAAATGTGTTATCCATTCTGCTAATGATGATGATGATCCCTCCCAGCACTTCGGAATCGTATGAGATCAAGATCTATTTAATTTAACTAAATAATTCAATAATTTATAACTATAATTTTACAGTGCCGTAAAAGTGAATTATTTTGTTTAATATTTAGGTATCTAATTATTTACTAATTTAGAAAGTTACGTTGGCACATTGTTCGATTTAATTGTTTTAATTGATTGGGACATTAACGGAGTAGAAGCCTCTAAAATCTTTTATAATAATCTTCATTCAAACCTAATTTTAGTAACATTGATTTGTAGTCTTTAAAATTGCAATCATAACGATATCAATTTCAGCATACGAAAATAATTTTACGTAAAATTACCCAAACTTTAACACGACTCAATAATTTTAACAAATATTACATTTACGCCGAAATAATATTTCAATAGACCAATGAGGCATGAACTAATCTAGCCAGAGGGGCGAGTACGAGTTGACAATGTACAAAACGGTGTCAAACGTCTGACGCCGAGCACACCGGTGTGCGCTGCTTGGTATGGAAACACTGAGCGGGAGCTTGACGAAACCAAGCTTCTCAAAAAATCCGCTCTGTGTTTCCATATCAAGCAGCGCACACCGGTGTGCTCGGCGTCAAACGTTTGACACCTGTTTTTAAATTGTCAACTCGTACTCGCCCCTCAGATCTTGGTTCTAGTAAAGCGAGCTAAAACTAGTCCTTTATCACCTATTATAATTGCTAATCGGATCTTCTGTAACTGATCTCAGTCAAGACAAAATTTCTTGAATACTGACCATTTCATTTTCAACACACACAATTTTACAAATAACAAAAGATTTCTAGAGGTGTCTAACGAGGTGGCGGTACAGCCGCGATTCTTTGCCTCAGTCTCGCAAACTTGCCGTGAACCAGTCTCAGCTGAGCCCTCAGTCGCGAAGACAGCTCGCGCTGCAACTCCTGGACTTCGACCAGCTCGCGGCGCAGTTGTTGGTAATCCGACCGCACCTGTCCAAGAAGCTACGTCAGGCAAGCCAGGGATGTCAACTCTGCCTTTTGATAGAGTACTTTATAATGCTCTCGGTACAAGAAGACACATCACTGAATGCTCGGTCGAGGGTGAGCCCAGAGTTGCCAACTTTTTAAAAAAAATCAGTAATTTAAGTCCGTAGAATCAAAACAGTATTTCTATGAAGAAAACAGTATTTTATCGTATTTACGTAAACCAGTGCTGGATCCAAAATCCCGGCTTGACCTAGAAAGACTACCATTTCAAGTCATCGCGATTTTAGTGTATTTCGAACAAAAATAAGCATGTACATCGAAATCCTTTTATGATATAGCGGCCCTAGAACTCTCGGTACGAATTTTATACTTGGTTGTGTCTGACGAAAAAACAGTATTTTGCATACTTTATTTTTGTTCAACAGTAAACAGTGTTTTTGAGCGAAATAAAGTATAATACTGTTTTTAACATTATGGTTGGCAACCCTAGCTCAATCTGTTGGAATGTCTGTTTGTAGAAAGTACTCTATCAAAAGGGGGAGTCGACATATGCTGCGCTGGTATTGATAAAGCCAAAAGGTATTTAGATTACTGAATAGACTATACTAAGATTTTTGCTGTAAAAGTTGAAACGCCGCCTTATTGCCATGTGATAATGGAAAGCAAAAACTTTGGTTACCTCTTTGCCGGCGTCTGTGTTTCCGAACACTTACAATTTGGATGTTTTCAAGAGGAGAGTGAATAGGTTTCTTCTAGGCAAATGTGTTATATCGTCGACCACATCGTCACTTACCATCTGGGTGAGATTGCGGTCAATCATAACAAACCATTTTTGGAATATTCAATCTACCTACAATGTTATTAGCTTGATGACTCACACATAAGTTAAAATCTAGTAACTAAGATTTGGGAATGCTATTGTAAAAATGATGTCCAAAGTTTTTGAACTCCATTATTGGCGATAAAGCTACCGATTTGGATGAAATTTCAAATGGAGATAGTTCGTGACCTGGGATAGCATAGGCTACTTTATATCCAGGTACTAGGTACATGGGCGAAGTAACTGACGAAAATTAGTAGATAAATGAAGAAATTAAACTTTATTTTACACAAAAAATCTAAATATTTTTCAGCTTTATCATCGGGATTGTTGCCACATAAGAAAAATACCAGCTATCATACAAAATGAATATGGTAACACCATATCTTGAAGTATCCAGATGATGAGAGTACAAAAACTACCAATTATTCTGATACAAAATACACCAAGAAGTATAAGCATTAATATGCGATATAGAACCATTTTATTAATAAAAATTGGTAACCATGCCATAACTATATAATTTATAAGTTAAAAAAACTCGAAAAACCGACTTCAATTCGACTACCGGCTTAATCAACAGATCTTGATGATGGCAGTTAATTGGGAATTTTCTAGTGACCGTAAACATCACTGATAATGAAGTATGATAAAAGGTCACAGAAAAGCAAAATACGCAATTTCGTGCATATGGATGGCATATTTTTTTTCAGTTATTTTTATTTATAAGCGAAACTAATGAACCGATTTAGATGAAAATTGAATGCGACCAACCTGGAAGTACCATTCTTTCAGATAAAAGAAGAATTTTTCAAATCGGTTCATAAATAACGGGGTACCGAGGTACAACAAACTAAAAAAAAATTAAAAAAGCCGACCGAGTTGAGAACCTTCTCGTTCTCAACTCGGTCGGCTTTTTTGAAGTTGATTTTACTAAAACAATTACTGTGTTTAATACTCAATCGTTTGTAACGGTTTGTAGACAGCACAACTGTTTCATGTGTATTTTGTAAATACTGTCATAATTTTCTTTGTGAATGAAGTAACGGCACTATATAGTTATACTATGGTTATTCAACTGTTATCAAGGGTTTTAAACATTTTCATGGTATTTACACGCTGGTATATCTGATGGTCAGAATCAGAAGTCCTAAAAGCTAACTGGGCCCGCTTCATAGGGTTTTGGAGAAGGGCTTACCCTCAGTATCACGGTAAGCCTTTTTTTAGCTATTTTAAGCGTGACGGTTACAGCTTGCCATTTTTAAAAGCTAATAATTGTTTATTTGGAAAATCACACGTATCAGTTTTTATTCTTCTTATTATAATAAGTGAAGGTACAACTTGTATAGCTAATTAGCTAGCTATCTATAAAACAATAAAATACCATACGACTTATGTACGACATCTTAGAAGTCTTGGGATGTAGGTATTATTTTTGTAGAGTATTGTGTTCGACTTTTTAAGGGCATGCTATGAGACCACTTTTTTTACGTGTCAGTGTAAATGTGCTTTTGTAAGTCTCTGGTGACGGAGTTTTTAAGCGACTGCAACTTTTTAAGTCGTGTCTTAGCGACTGCTAGAGCCAATTTAATGTGCCCTCCTAACATGCACAGATGTAAGTTCCACTAGCGGCCACCCATCCAAATAGTGACCGCGCAGAACGTCGCTTAACTTAGATAATCGATGAAGATTGACTAAGAAAACTACGCCACGAGCTCTAATTTTCCTAATGAAAAGAGTGTAGACTGTACCTAAGCGATACGACTCCAAATTCATGTATTAATTTAAAGAAAGCTAACTTAAAAGTTTTTGTATTAGTGCTTAGGTCAGCATTGTTTTTTTTATTTAACATTTTTAACCACCGACGCAAAAACGACGGGGTGTTATGAGTTTGACGTGTCTCTCTGTGTGTGTGTGTGTCTGTCTGAGGCAGCGTAGCTCCTGAACGGATGAACCGATTTTGATTTGTTATTTTTGTTTGAAAGGTGAATTAGTCGGGAGTGTTCTTAGCTATGTTTGATGAAAATCGGCCCAAGATTCGGGGGTTTTTTAAATTTTAAATTTAATTACTTGTTTAAACTGAGACAAAATGGCAAGCCGAAACCATCATAGCGCGATCAATATCGTTACATTATTATTCACCTGTCATCAACAGTACTACGCAACTGCTGTAAACAATAATAATTTATATAGTTTTAATTTACATAATAAACTTAATAATTATTGGTGAACCTGTGCAGTATTCTCTGAAACTAAATTATTCAGTATATATTTATTGTCATCATTATAATAAGATTGTCAGATCTTGGAATTATTCAAATCGATATAATTGAGGAAAGACCAGAAGGTTACAAGTGATCTACATCAGTTGGAGCCGATTTACACATGCATTAGTAAAGCCGCGAGTTCAGTAACGGTTAAGTAAATTACGGGTATAGAACGCGACGACTCCACCGCGGGGCTCTGCCCTGTTACCAAGCAGTTTAACTCTTGAACATTTCAGTGTAGAGCGAAATTAAAAAAAAATACAAGTTAACAAGTTTTAGTGAGCACTGCACAAATTCCATTTATACCAACTAATATTACCTATCAAAGTTAAATAGACTCATTGGGTTAGAAGAATCATGCTAAATGTAGAGGGTATTTATATTGTAGAAGATATCGTCATAATACAATGATTTAGAGTACCACAAGATATCTAATAAATGCTACTTAGTATGTAGCACACACAAGTCTGACTCACTATGACATAGTAAATTGTTGCATTGAGTCACTTGACTTTTAAGAATTTTGTAGTATTTTTCAAAATAAAATTGTTTAAAAGTATCTAAAAAACTTGCCTTTATGATTGAAGGCAAGTTTTTTAGCTTATGCAGGCTTGTGTCAGTGTCATTGTCATTTTAAGTGAATATTTGTGCTTTTTTCTTGCTGCTGGTGTGTGAAAAAAGCTTAAAATTGAAGTGCTCTGTGAAGTGATCCAATTGTTGTATGCAACGGTAACAATTTAAGCGGGCCACCGGGTGTTTCAGTCACATTTTTTTATTGAAAGATGTGTTAGAATAAGCCTTAAGTATTGGCATAGATTAACTTTGCATAAAGGTAGGCATTTCTATTTTTAAGAAGTCACAAATGTAAAAGTTTTAAACTAGGAAAACATATCCGAATCACATTTTTATAAAGTTAATAATACTGTTAATTACAGCATGTGCAGCTTACCTCGGAGACAGATTGTAGCAGGTTCATGACACAGACCTCTTGGCCGCTAATCGGCTGCACCAGCTCTTTGTTATCCATCTTCCATTCCATCAGGTCCAGTTGAGCATCAGTTTGTTTCGCCTGCGGTTTACACAGCTCTTTGTACTTTGTATACCTACACCCATTCAATTATCTATAGGTACAAACTTCCTGTTTTAAATGTGAAGCTCACAATATTTATCAACCTGAATACCTGCGGTGTTGTCTCTCGCAATACCGAGCTCTGTTTATTTAGTTCAGACAATATTTACCCAGCAAACATGAACTCGATCCATGGAAAAGTACTTTTATAGTTATAAACAGTAATGGTTAAACAGCAATGGTTCCTGAACTCTCGAGCTCTTCGAGGCTCGAGCAGCGTCTAGCTCATTAGTAGGCCTCTGCCCATCCCTAATAGTGAACATCGGAATATTTATAGAAACGCCGAATCGGCTAGCTGACCTATTTTCATGGGACCCGCATCAAGCCTTCCGTAAACTTAAATATTTTAACATAGCACAATCGTCTACTCACGGTCTCTTCCAATTCTTCTATAGTAACGTCCTTTTCAGTCATTTTTAAACAAAACTTGGTGATTTTTATTCAGAAAATAGTAATAAATTCGATAAAAAACTGAAATCAAGTAAAAAATCAAGCACAGTTTAGCTTCGTAGAAAATGAATAACTGACGGTCGCATAACATGATATGACTGTTGTATTATCTATCTGACACTAACAGCTCTAAATCACTGACATTGACAACATAGTGGTTACTAATGTCGTGTCTGGGACTACATGACATCCGGAATTCCGGATAACACCAATCACGCACGACGATTGCTTTATGCTACTGCATTCTGGAATACAAATTGTCCCAGCCTTGCTGGTTGTGTTATAGGACGTATACTAAAGAAGTAGGTAGGTAGTTATTCGATAACGCTCTGCTGCATGTATGGCTGATAATTTATAACATACAGTCAGTAGTAGAGCTCGTGAAAGAGCTCGCCCGGGGAAGTACTACCACCGTACCTATTTCGTGCGCCAAGCAGTGTTGCTCGCATTATTGCTGTGTTCCGAGTGCAGGGTATAGGATATTCTCTTTGGGTATAGGTGCCGGCGTAATAACAGGCTCATGAGACTTTATGACATAACACCTTTATGTCTCAGAGTGATGGACGTGATGAATGCATCACAGGGTACCTACTTCCTCAGTGGACGTGCTCGGTGTGGCAATGCATTGTTATAGGCAGAGGTAACCACTTAACATCAGGTGGTTTACTTAGTTGTAAAATTATAAAAAAACAACCGCGAGTAAAACCTAATCTCAATATTGTTGTATTACATTATTCTTTGTCTATATTCTCTGCATTTTCAACGTTTCACCTAGTTATATACCTAAGACGATTCTAAATGATCCTTGTGATTTTATTGAATAAAGAAATTTTGACTTTGACTTTTTCGTCGTAAAACTGAAACATATAAGAAAGAAAACAATCTTATTTGTATGTACATAATTTTATTTTCTGTTAAAACCTATATATATCAGATAAAAAATCATAATAGTGACTATACATTACAATCATTGCATAGATACCAGGATATCTAATTATGATTTGAATATTTTGTAGATTTTTTGCAGTAATTACCTACCTTTTGACTGTCACTATAGTTTTAATCACCGACTTGTTTTACCACCAATCAATAAGAACAAAATCGCAGAACTTAGCATGAAATAATATAAATTAGTAGTAAGCGTCGTTTAAAATTGCAATTTAAAAAGTGTCGTGTCCATTTCATTCTTACTAATCTTGATAAAAACAAACAGAATTCTTTTTTAAAATCTCTTTTATTTCTGTCATTTCATTTTTATTACATAATTCGAATACCATACCACTGAATTTGAGATAATTATTTGACACAATATTTCTTTAGCATATAAAAAAGTTGATTTACATAACATCCTAATTATTATTGCCAAAAATGATTCCTGGGAAAAAAATAATACTAGAACAGAGCAATTTGCATTATTTATGTCAAAAAGTTTTTTTTAAGGCTTGTCTGTTTAGACATTTATTTTTATTTATTTAAAACTGTGGCCTACATTCACACAGATTGCACTAAAAATGTTATTAGCAATTAATTAGTATTGTTTTGATAGTTTTTTTATCTCACAAAGTCCGTTTACTTAATGTCTGTGGTTGTGCAATTTGTGCATCATACACACATTATACATTCCTCTTTCATCTCGTTACACGAGTGTTCCAAGCCTTACGCACACAAACATAAGCAAACGGTCTTCATAAAATAGAACTGTATGCCCCCTGTTCATTACAGATTCACTTTTACACTAAGCGTAGACATGTTTTATCTTAGCGTCAATTTTTCTTATCAAAATACTTTTAGGGCGGCTTGCACCAGAATCACTAAACGTGTTTAACAGCTAATAGATTTAAATCTGACGTATTTCTATGATTTGACAACTCGCTAAATACTATTTAAGAGTTAAACGCGTTTAGCGATTCTGGTGCAAGCCGCCCTTACAGTCTGCATCATGATGACCAATGATATAGTGAGTACATTGGGTACAGTTAAAGTGCATTTTTTTTTAAATTGACTCTAAATACATTAGTATGAGCCTAATGTTAGAACTTATCGGGATTCGATGAATATTTTATGTCTCTTTCTAACGCGCGAAGATTTATATGGCTTCACTGATCACGCAGTTCGTCATACCCCGATTGTGGCAAACAACACATATGATATAAATATTGCACTAAACGGAATTCGATAGACATTTTAAGGCAGCGTTCGACCAAATCCGAATAACGCTATTTTTTTCGATTAAAATATGTCCGTCCTTGTTTTTTAACAAGTTACTTAACATGCAAGAGAAGGAGACGGATAGTATTTTATTTGAAAAAATAACTTTATTCAGAGTTGGTCGAACCTCGCCTTAGTTGATTAAACGTTTACGTATGACTGTGTTTACACTCAAACGCTTTATCCACCGTCACTCTTTAGATGTCACTGAATAAAAGACTGTATATTCATTGTCTTTAAGTACAAAATCAGATACAGACATCAAATTGGTTTAGAGTTGAGTAGACATAGTAACGACAGAAGCGCAAGAGTGTGAGCAGCTTTTGAACATTAAAAAACTAAACAATAAAATTAACTAATCTAAAATTTTGTACAAATAACATAAAATTGACAGTTCGTATACAAGTCCGATCTACTGAAAATGAAAAAGAAAGCACAAGTATCGAAGTTACATCACATAGAATAACGCACAGTACGTACAATCAAGATCACTAGTTTCGTTATCAAATACATCTTCTCGCCGCTCATACCAAAGGTCACCATTCGAGGTCATTCAGGGACCCCTAGATTACAACCCAAAGGTCACTTGACTTCACATATTGCTGTGAAAATTCAAGGTTGCAAGGATCCCTAAATCTACACACCTGTCATGCCACCATTTTCAAAACTGGTGACCCGTACATGTTGGGGTCACCATTGAACCACCAGTCCACAATTGACTAGGTCCGAGACCCGTCCCAGCCGTAAGGCATCTCAGTCCGTAGCCCCCAGCGATGGTCCCGAACCGAAAATAAAGAGAGATACAGGAACTATGGGGTCCGCGCTAAACTAGACTTAATGTTAAGGCGTTAGGGTTCACTTCAGGTCGTCGGTCTCGAACGTCTGCTCGGTGACTGAGACCGCGTCGTAGGACAGAGCCTCCTTCAGCGGCTCCACGCAGTTCTTTGGAATCACAGTACCTGAGCGAAGACATGTTGCACAATTAGTTTCGTTAGATGGAAGTTATTTACTACTGGCTTTCACTCGCCTCCTGTTAATTTTACGGGATAAAAAGTAGCCATGTGTTAATCCAGATTACGAACTGTATATATTTCAAGTTTCAGCCAAATCGGACTAGTCTTTGCAGCGTCATTAAAACACAAACATCGATTTTTGTTGTCTCTGGTCGCGTGGAACTGGCACCTAGAATCACCTAGTTATATAACACCATTCTAAATGATCCTTGTGATTTTATTGAATAAAGAAATTTTGACTTTGACATACATCAAAATTTTCACATTCATAAATAGTAGTAGGATAGGGTATTGGTATTCCAAAATAGAGTAATCGTTGTAAGTGAAGTGTAGTGTAGTGTACAACAACAACAACAACAAAAGTTTATATATAAAGGTTGTACACGGGGATTAAAAACATAAAATAAAACTAAACAAACATGCAACACGGAGAGCGGAACGCCGCCATGTACAGCCTATATAAAGAGCTCTGTGCTCAGCATATGCTGACAACTAATTCTCAGCGCTGATTTTTAGCACAAGGCTGCGGTGACGCACGAACTTAAAAAGGCTTCAACTAAATAAATCCTACTAATATTATAAATGCGAAAGTTTAGATGTTTGGATGTTTGTGTTTCAATCACGTCAAAACTAACGAACCAACTTGGATGAAACTTGGCATATATATAGTTCGTAGCCTGGATTGACATATAGGCTACTTTTTATCCCGAATAATTAACAGGATCTACAGGATAAAATTAACGAAAAGGATTAGCAGCGCCAATTGGCAAGAGGATTTCATTGTCATGTCATGTCACGTCAGTTTGACAGGGCGTAGTACTACCTCTTTTGTCTAACAACTAGCGCAGGGACTGAAAAGGGTTCCAAAGAACCTGTTCGGAACCTGTACTTAGAGGTTCTTGGACAGAACCGGAACAGGAACCGGAACCTTTATGAGAACCCTTAAGAACCTTTATTTAAAGGTTCCTGAGCAAAATTTAAGGTGATTTGTTTGCTTTGGTGGCGGGTAGGAGCTAAAATTATGAACCTCGCTCGAGCGAGCGGTGCCCGCTGCAATGAGGAAGATGAGCGTATTTATTTTTTAATGTTGATCGATAGATTTTTACGTCTAAAACTTGTTTTTATAGTTTTAAAATTATTTATAAATTGATGCATCATTTTCATTTATTTATTTATGCTCGCAGTATACATATACCTTTTTCTTTTTTATTCCTCTCATTAGTTAGTCGAAGACTTGGTACTTATAATATGCTTAATTACTTACGTAACGTTTTTCTCTTATTAAATACTAGCAGTTACCCGCGACTTCGTACGCGTCTACAGTTTCCGTGTACATTATATTATCTGTGCGTGTACCGAGCGAATACTTCTTTGAGAAACTTGACATTACACCTCATTACACCGAACTCGTACCTACTGGAATGTCAAACGCTAGTTGTTAGACCAAAGAGGTAGTACTACGCCCTGTCAAACTGACGTGACATGACATGACAATGAAATCCTCCTGCCAATTGGCGCTGCTAATCCTTTTCATTCATTTTATCCTGTAGATCTTGTTAATTATTCGGGATAAAAAGTAGCCTATATGTCAATCCAAGTTACGAACTATGTATATGCCAAGTTTCATCCAAGTTGGTTCAGTGGTTTTGACGTGATTGAAACACAAACATCCAAACATCTAAACATCCAAACATCTAAACTTTCGCATTTATAATATTAGTAGGATAGGATAGGATAGTAGGATGTAACTATATGACAATGTAATGTGGCCATTCGCCTGCTGGTAGGTACAACCTCTTTCTTTTAATTTTACTTTTAAGTTTTCTAGGTAGGCATCTAGGTGCTCGGATTGCTGATTACGGAAATGGTATCCATTTTGAAATTCAAGATGGCGGACATTGGTTTTTTTGGGTAAAGTGATATGGGTGTCGTTTTCGGGATATTTTGGGATGCTGATTATGGAAATGGTATCCATTTTGAAATCCAAGATGGCGGACATTGGTTTTTTTGAGTAAAGTGATATAGGTGTCGTTTTCAGGATATTTTGGGATGCTGATTATGGAAATGGTATCCATTTTGAAATCCAAGATGGCGGACATTGGTTTTTTTGAGTAAAGTGATATGGATGTCGTTTTCGGGATATTTTAGGATGCTGATTATGGAAATGGTATCCATTTTGAAATCCAAGATGGCGGACATTGTTTTTTTTTGAGTAAAGTGATATAGGTGTCGTTTTCAGGATATTTTGGGATGCTGATTACGGAAATGGTGTCCATTTTGAAATCCAATATGGCGAACATTGTTTTTTTGAGAAAATAGATATGGGTGTCGTTTTCGGGATATTTTGGGATGCTGATTACGGAAATGGCATCCATTTTGAAATCCAAGATGGCGGACATTGGTTTTTTTGAGAAAATAGATATGGGTGTCGTTTTCGGGATATTTTGGGATGCTGATTACGGAAATGGTATCCATTTTGAAATCCAAGATGGTGGACATCGATTTTTTTAATAAAGTGAAATGGGTGTCGTTTTTGGGATATTTTGGGATGCTGATTACGGAAATGGTGTCCATTTTGAAATCCAAGATGGCGGACATTGGTTTTTTTGAGATAATAGATATGGGTGTCGTTTTCGGGATATTTTGGGATGTTGATTACGGAAATGGTATCCATTTTGAAATCCAAGATGGCGGACATTGGTTATTTTGAGTAAAGTGATATGGGTGTCGTTTTCAGGATATTTTGGGGTAAGTAAAGTACTGATTATGGAAATGGATCCTATCTTTTTTGAAGTTTTTGTTTATGAATCGATTGCTTTCGAAATCAATATCTGAGAGTCCTCCTCAGCCATCGTAAAGATTACCCATATCACTTTACTCAAAATAACCAATGTCCGTCATCTTGGATTTCAAAATGGATACCATTTCCGTAATCAGCATCCCAAAATATCCCGAAAACGACACCCATATCTATTTTCTCAAAAAATAACAATGTTCGCCATCTTGGATTTCAAAATGGATACTTTTTCCGTAATCAGCATCCCAAAATATCCCGAAAACGACACCTATATCACTTTATTAAAAAAATCGATGTCCACCATCTGGGATTTCAAAATGGATACCATTTCCGTAATCAGCATCCGAAAATATCCCGAAAACGACACCCATATCTATTTTCTCAAAAAAACCAATGTCCGCCATCTTGAATTTCAAAATGGATAGCAATTCCGTAATCAGCATCCCAAAATATCCCGAAATTGACACCCATATCTATTTTCTCAAAAAAACCAATGTCCGCCATCTTGGATTTCAAAATGGATAGCATTTCCGTAATCAGCACCCCAAAATATCCCAAAAACGACAACCATATCTAATTTCTCAAAAAAAAACAATGTTCGCCATCTTGGATTTCAAAATGGATACCATTTCCGTAATCAGCATCCCAAAATATCCCTAAAACGACACCCATATCTATCTTCTCAAAAAAAACAATGTCCGCCATCTTGGATTTCAAAATGGATACCATTTCCGTAATCAGCATCCCAAAATATCCCGAAAACGACACCCATATCTATTTTCTCAAAAAAACAATGTTCGCCATCTTGGATTTCAAAATGGACACCATTTCCGTAATCAGCATCCCAAAATATCCTGAAAACGACACCCATATAACTTTATTAAAAAAAATCGATGTCCGCCATCTTGGATTTCAAAATGGATACCATTTCCGTAATCAGCATCCCAAAATATCCCGAAAACGACACCCATATCTATCTTCTCAAAAAAAAACAATGTCCGCCATCTTGGATTTCAAAATGGATACCATTTCCATAATCAGCATCCCAAAATATCCTGAAAACGACACCTATATCACTTTACTCAAAAAAACCAATGTCCGCCATCTTGGATTTCAAAATGGATACCATTTCCGTAATCAGCACTCCAAAATATCCTGAAAACGACACTTCTATCACTTTACTCAAAAAAATCAACGTTCGCCATTTAGACTTCAAAGTAGATGCCATTTCCGCAATCAGCACCCCAAAATATTTCGAAATCGACACCTGTATCATTTTACTATAAAAAGTAAAGTACGCTGTCCTGGATTCGAAAACGTCGTGGGGGAGATAAATTCTGTCAGAGTCAAAATGCTCCTTTATTTTGGCTATATTTATGTTTCGATTCGAATGGCTCCAAATAATGGAGGTCGAATTCTGCTAGTAGCGGAGATACGGGAAGGGGGCTACAATATCTCTGAGAGGAGAAGATGGGGCATTAAACTGGAATTATAAATACTGTTAGATCAATAAAAAAATTATATAGAGGGGTTGCTATATTTATTTTATTTTCTACATAATAGAGGGTTTGCAATATTTATTTTATTTTTTACAATTTTTTTTATTACAATTCGTACAACAGTTCTACACACGTCACGTGGAGATAGGTACCTGCCACATACCAACTTAGTAATTAGACTACAAATCAATCGTACTCATCCAGTGAACGAACATGTCGAAAGATCAAATTCGTTTGTCCCTTGCGCGTCGCAAACGCGTAGCGCAGCGCGTCGCGTATTCATAAATGCCTAAACTTGACGTCATCAAATTTTAATACGGCCTCTTAAGCTAAAAAAAACAGGAAAAAATTCCTAACTCATTTTCCTCATTTCTGTTATTTTATTCAACTGAGTGTAGTGTAATTGTGTTTAATTGACTGTTCGCCCCGTTGTGACTTGTAGAATGGGGGGCAAAAAAAGACATAGTGTCTATAAATATTTCAACTTTAATGAAATGAAATTTATTAAATTTATACCTACCTATAACAATAATATTATAATCGAAGTAGAGATAGATAGAGATAGAGATTTATTTATTCGACACACAATCACAACACAGGTACAGCACAGAACAAGCATAAAAAAAGAAAGAAAACAATAAGCACCTACATAATTACTACTACCTAGGTAGGTAGATAGGTAGGTAGGTAGGTAGGTAAGTAAACTCACTATTATCCATATTATTCGTACTACTAAGTCGCGTCTAATCTCAATCTGCTTGCAGTGCCGCGAACAGTGTTCTAATCTGTGACCGTGAAGTACAAGCGCCAGAAACTCAAGGCAAATAAAATAATTCTGACCCCACTTAAACGCATAAATTCATTAACCGGTTCCAGGAACCCGAAAAGAACCGGAACCGGAACAGGAACCGAACCTTTATTGGAACCTTTATGAGAACCTTTAAGAGAACCGAACCCTTATTTGGAACCGGGTTTTCAGTCCCTGCTAGCGTTTGACATTCCAGTAGGTACGAGTTCGGTGTAATGAGGTGTAATGTCAAGTGTCTCAAAGAAGAATCCGCTCGGTACACGCACAGATAATATAATGTACACGGAAACTGTACACGCGTACGAAGTCGCGGGTAGCTGCTAGTTATAAACTAAAGCTAAACATATTTTAACAACAATAGGTAGATAGACAATGTACTGACCCACGATCTTGAGTCCGGAGTCCGTCTTGAGACGGATGACTTGCATCTTGTTGAGCATGGAGCGCTGCGCCAGCACGCCCTCGACCCGCGCCCACACCGCCAGCAGCGAGCCCGCCACCACGTGCCAGCTGCGCACGCGCAGACCCACCTGCAATGCACACCACACAGCGCATCACAACAAGCTCACCGGCTCATCCAGACCACTAGAACCCCCCCCCCCCCCCCCCCCCCCCCCCGGCACACGTAATGACCCCTAGCTATGTATCTCGTCGCGTCAAATTGAGTAAATAACGAGTAGTGTAATAAGCCCCTCGTATCATGTTAATGTGCTTGCTAATGTATTATTTCATTCCTCTATTTCCCCTAATAATCTTTAACAAATAAGTAGTTGTGTTGCTGTGTTTACTAACCCTACTACACCTCTCTCTTTCAGCTATACTGGTCGGTGCTTTAGAACTTGCCCCGGCTCCGAGTTTGAAATTTGTAAAACGACGTGACGCTGCCAGAAATGTCCAATTACGGACGATTGCCACAAAATAATAATAATAATAAAGTTAAAGCACTCTAGTTTTTAAGTTTTTTATAATATATGTTTTTTTATACTAATATTGTTAAAAAATTATGAAAATAAATAAATATTCAGCGCGGCAATGCAGCCAGTGTCTTGGGCACGCTTCCGATTGGTACTGATTTGGATCAGTTGAGCTATTTATAAATCGTTTGCAGTGGTGTGTAGATAGCTCAACTGCTTCATGTGTATTTTGTACATATTATAAATATTGTATATACTTTATTAGTCATAATTATCTTTGTGAATAAATATTTTTTATTGTAAATAAATATGTGAATAATAATAATAAGGCCCGTCAGTATGATGGTAACCTCGCAATCAGCTCCGTTCCTGCAGACGCCGCGCCAGTAGGCGTGCGAGCAGACCCTGGAGGCGGCGCCGTGGTGCGCGCGCCACGCCGTCTCCGCCTCCTCGCTGCGCACGCGCTTGTACTTGCGCTCCAGCTCCGCGAGCGACTCCAGCCGCACCTGCAGCCCAGTGTTCGGTCTGCAACAACCACATGCTGATAGAACGCGCCTCCACGGAGCGGGGGTGACGAGCCAAGTGTGCTTGTACCACATTCATTCGAAGATACGTTACCTAACTATTTTTGTTGGGGTCACCAATTACAAATATCATTCTGGGTCACCATTTACTAAAAAGAAAGTTACGTCACCAATTAGTAAAAATGGTGGCATCACTAATTACTTAAAAAATTAAAACTTGAGAGGTGTCAAGGGACACCCGGATGGAACGAAGTTCTATAAGAGAGAGAGAGACAGACAGAGAAACATGCGACGCCGCACAGCTAGCAAAGTGTCGTGACAACTTTTCGTAAGAATTTTTTCCGTCTAGCCCCCATTCACAACGCGCGATAAGGAACTTCGTTCCAATATGGGGCTATCTGCATAAAAAATATCGTGGTCACCAATAACTAAAATCGTCGAAATCGTAGTAGTAGAACTTCTTGTGCAAGATCTCCTCGAAGGAAGTACTGGCACCTACACCGTGCCTGCAGAGATGCTCGCATTGCTGTGTTCCGGTTTGAATAACTCCTTTATGTTTCAGATTGATGGGCGCAGTGCAACGCATCACAGGGCACGTCCTCAGTGGACGTGCTCAGTGAGCAATAAATGCATTGTTAGAGGCCGTGGTTACCGGTTAACATCAGTTTGGTCGTCGGTTTTTTCCATCATTTAGTTTCATCAGCTTTATCATTAGATGATGATGATGATGATGATGATGGCAATTCTTTGGGAATGTTCTAGTGACCGTATACACCACTAAAAAGTCACAGGAAAGCAAAATACGCAATTTGGTGCACGTGGTTAGCATATTTCTTTTTCAATTATTTCTATTTATAAGCCAAACTACTGAACCGATTTTGATGAAAATTGTATGGGACCAACCTGGTAGTACATCCTTTCAGATAAAAAAAAATCAGAAATGACAGAGTTTTTAGGTAACACATAAAAAATACAACCGAATTGAGAACCTTCTCCTTTTTTGAGGTCGATTAAAAACAATACAAAGTGACCAAATTAGAACTAACCTGTGAATGTGAAACATGGCTTCCTTCCTACTGAGCTTGTCCTTCTTGTTGTTGATGACGGCGACCGCGAGTATGGCGGTGTACTTGTTGTTTCGCGGCTGCAGGGACAGGTAGAACCCTTCCTTGGGACCAGACACTTCAGAGTACTTCTCCAGAGCTTCCGACCAGTCCATGCCGCGCTGCAAACATTATATTCATTGGTTAAAAACTATGGAAAAAAGAGCAACCCGCACCACCTGGTTTTATCACAGAAGAACATCTGCCTCCAGGACGTGACCTTCCATGGCCAGTGTGGAGATCCCTTAACCGACTCCGAACCCAGGTCGGTCGCTCTAGGGAGAGCATGTGTAGATGGGGCTATCGCGACCCTGCTCTCAGCCAATGTGACTGCGGGGTCCCTATCCAAACGATGTCCCATTTACTCATTTGCCCCTTGTGCCCTACCACCTGCACAAGGGATGATATTTTGTACGCCACAGACGAAGGGGTAAAAGTGGCGAAGTTCTATTCGAACTTTGTCTTGTGTTTGTTGTCACCATTGACACGTAAGAAGAAGAAGATTGGTTAAGGCGGAACGATTTTCATACAAATTTTTCTACACGGATTTTTCCATTTATGGGCGAAGAGAATATAATTTTGAATTAAAATAACCTGTTGTTGGCTTTTATATTGGTTTTTACTTGCTGTATATCATATTTAGTTGAAAAATACAGTCGATAAATAGCTAAACTAAAATCGAAATTTTAGTTAAAAATTAACAATGTGTGAGTGAACACAGATAATGTCGTACGCTCATCTGACAATGTACGGTTGTGTTGCTGCGACATTGCCAGCTCGCGGACTATGAGCTGTTGCCGATCTTCTCGATCTTGTCTGTCTTCCTCTATCTTCTCCTGTCTTCTCTCTCATAATTTGCTTGTCTCCAAATACATGAAATGTACCTTTGATACCATAAAAATCAAACTATAGGATAGGAAATAGAGTGCTGCCAGTTTATGATTTTTGAATAAATTATGGGAGAAAATTAAATTACGAATAATCTACCTATACCTAATATTATTAGGTAGAAACTACATTTTGTAGGGGAAAATATTGTACATAAAAATTATTAAAATATGCCTTCAAAATGCAAGCTTCGTAAGTAGTTCTTTTCAGAGCAGACCTACATGCTCTGAAAACAACTACGGTACAAATAAGATCGAACAAGTAAGAAAATGTTGCTCTAAAAAAACATTATGTACTTATGAATTATTTTAGAAGTGGATCATAATGTATATTTATTAAAATGATTTTAAGATATATATTAAAAATATTACGTTGATAAATGATTTCAGGAATAGCATATTGGCAAGGCATGGCCTCACTGAACTCATTTCGCTGCGCTGCGCATAATTTCCGCACAATATGTCAAAATTGTCAAATACGTAGGTACCTAATGTCATTCCGCTCATTCTTGATTACCATGAATTTTTGTGTTTTCTTAGGACTGTGAAAAAAGAGTGCCCTTTCTACTTCATTGATTAATAATACGAAGTATTATTTACATAGTCAATGTGTAGAAACCATGAAGTCACGAATTTCGAAAATTAATACAAAAATCATCAAAAGGTACACCTACTCTGGTCCCAGGAAAAATTGCAAACGAAGTCATGGACAAATGAAATGATTTCATGAACAAATTAAAAGGTTTATATATCCCGTTTATTCTAATTGCAGTGCATTGTAGTAAAGACGGATGTGTTGAGTGTGGTGCGGATCTGTTCAGACCAACAACGCAATGGGCTTCGACCGCACCACCTTGCCCTCCTACCTTGCCAGTAACCATAAGTTTATGTACGCCAAGTACTCATTATTGTTGTAATAGGTAGGTATAGGTACATTTCATAATAATACCGTAGATAAATGCGATTTCAACTTAGTTAGGTATGGGTACCTAAAACCTATACAACCTCTTTGATTTGTTGCAGTCGAAATGAAGTACCTATGGTGCAAAAAAAAACAGACTTTCCGATCCTTAGGTAGTGGGATCAAATCCGGTCGTGCACCAATGAATTTTTCTTCTCGGAAAATTTATGTGCACAATGCCAGTGATCTAAATGTACCCCTACCCTACCTAAGCCTATGCTTAATTTTGGCTTTATTACAGATACTATGTAAAAGAAAAGCGACCACACCCTGCCACAACTATGTGAAGAGGTTTTTATACAAAAGCGACGTTCTAACGAGAAATCACAATGAATCGGAGTCGCGAAAACCGTTCGAAAAAAAGTGAAGAAAACTGTAACAACCCAGGACTACCTATATTGACAAAAAATTTGACTTTTTAGGAGTTAGTCCTGATGGTATGTATGATGTACTTACCTAGTTACCTACTGTTTTACTTTTTAAAATGCTTTACATTCCGCGTGCGAAAGTTTGCAAATAAATAAAAAAATACAACTTCTAGCAGGTTGGTTTAGATTACTTACCTACTTATATTTTTTATCGTAAAATTTACGAAAAATTTAGTAAGACATTTTTATAAAAAAAATGTTTTGTTTTGCAGATTTAGGGTAAACTACGGCAATTTCAGCAATGAAGAAATGCTACTTGATCGGATGCCTTTCCCCAAGTCACCGTATTGGAAATATAGCCCAACGGAGTCAGTATATGTTACTGAAGCTAGTGATATTTTATAAACTGCATATGCTCATATTGTCTGAAGTTGTTCTTAGAAGGATACACAGTAACCGAAAGTGCTAGCCAGAGCAGGATCAACTCCAACCTCCAACGACATGAGAAATAGGCTTGGATAGGCAAACCCCATCGGCGGTGAACAAAAACAGGCTAAAACAATATTCAGACAAAGAACATCAGAAATAATAGAAGCACTATAAACTATAACTATACGGAATCAGAACAATTTTTTTAATTAGAATCAGGATATTATATAAACAAATTGGTAGTAGGTACCTATAAATAAGTATTGTGCAACGGTCTGCAGATGGCTCATTTGTTTCATGTGTATTATCAGTCGTAATTTTCTTTGTAAGTAAAAATCTGTAAATAAAGTCTGATGTAAATATCTTTATAAATAATAAAAATGAACTTCATCCAATAAATTGTTTTTATTTTTAGAAAAACAAACGAACACATCCTTTCTTACTTACTCTTACTCTTTCTCTTACTTGGCTTACAAAATTATTATAAATAAAAAATATATCTAAAAGTAAAGAAAAGAAAAAAGATTCTATACATTTGCAGGGAATCGAACTCGGTAGCGTAGATCTCTAAGCGAAAGTCCTAGCCCCTGAGCCAAACTTCAGATTCTGAAATAGTTGAAATTAGCGCATAGTTTGAATAAAACAAAGTCCTTGTCTGTGTGCGTGAATAGATTTTTGCGAATGGCTGCGATATGGAATTGCGAATTCTCACAAATTCGAGTGCTTTTTAGACCTAAAAAACCTGAAATATAGCTGGGTACATAAAAATAATTCACTATAAGCGGAATATATATTAATATTTGATAATACACTTATTTTCATTTATAAAAACGATAAAATACGTTAAACTGGGACAATTTGGACATCTAGTGTCATTGCTATACCTAGCTGACCACGAGCAACAACCTTAAAACAGTAACATTAATATGGATAGATAAAATTAATCGCCATGATTCAGATACTGAATTGACAGATTGACAGGCGTCACAGCTCAGTAGGTAATAGCTCTGCCTTCCATGCTGTGGGTCGTGGGTTCGATCCCCACTGAGAACAAACATTTGTGCGTGGAAAACATAGATGTTTGTTCTATGTCTGGGTGTTACTATGTATTATAAGTATGTATTTACAAAAAAAAAGTATATAAGTATTCTATCAGCCATCTAGTTCCCATATTACAAGCTTTGCTTAGTTTGGGACTAGAGTGCATTGTGTAAATGTCCCTGAATATTTATTATTTATATTCATTGGTTGAAACACTAACATTAATAAAGGAGAGAGATAATATATCGACATGACTCAGAAACTAGTAAGTTAGTCAAAGTTTATGTTTGTGTTTCAATCACGCTGTAACTACTGATCCGATTTGAATGAAACTTTGAATAGATAATAATATAGCTCGTAGTCTGGATTAACACATAGGCTACTTTTTATCCCAAAAAATCAACAGGATCAAACGGGACGCGGACAGAAGCTAGTAATTTATAAGTTTAAAAAAAACTAGGAAATCCGGCTTCATAATGATGATGATGATGGCAGTTGTATTACCTCCGAGTGCACAGTGTGCAGTTCGAGTGGCGCGGTGCCGGTGGCGTGCCTGCGTTGTATTACCTCCGAGTGCACAGTGTGCAGTTCGACGGGCGCGGTGCCGGTGGCGTGCCTGCGTTGTATTACCTCCGAGTGCACAGTGTGCAGTTCGACGGGCGCGGTGCCGGTGGCGTGCCTGCGTTGTATTACCTCCGAGTGCACAGTGTGCAGTTCGAGTGGCGCGGTGCCGGTGGCGTGCCTGCGTTGTATTACCTCCGAGTGCACAGTGTGCAGTTCGACGGGCGCGGTGCCGGTGGCGTGCCTGCGTTGTATTACCTCCGAGTGCACAGTGTGCAGTTCGAGTGGCGCGGTGCCGGTGGCGTGCCTGCGTTGTATTACCTCCGAGTGCACAGTGTGCAGTTCGACGGGCGCGGTGCCGGTGGCGTGCCTGCGTTGTATTACCTCCGAGTGCACAGTGTGCAGTTCGAGTGGCGCGGTGCCGGTGGCGTGCCTGCGTTGTATTACCTCCGAGTGCACAGTGTGCAGTTCGACGGGCGCGGTGCCGGTGGCGTGCCTGCGTTGTATTACCTCCGAGTGCACAGTGTGCAGTTCGAGTGGCGCGGTGCCGGTGGCGTGCCTGCGTTGTATTACCTCCGAGTGCACAGTGTGCAGTTCGACGGGCGCGGTGCCGGTGGCGTGCCTGCGTTGTATTACCTCCGAGTGCACAGTGTGCAGTTCGACGGGCGCGGTGCCGGTGGCGTGCCTGCGTTGTATTACCTCCGAGTGCACAGTGTGCAGTTCGACGGGCGCGGTGCCGGTGGCGTGCCTGCGTTGTATTACCTCCGAGTGCACAGTGTGCAGTTCGACGGGCGCGGTGCCGGTGGCGTGCCTGCGTTGTATTACCTCCGAGTGCACAGTGTGCAGTTCGAGTGGCGCGGTGCCGGTGGCGTGCCTGCGTTGTATTACCTCCGAGTGCACAGTGTGCAGTTCGACGGGCGCGGTGCCGGTGGCGTGCCTGCGTTGTATTACCTCCGAGTGCACAGTGTGCAGTTCGAGTGGCGCGGTGCCGGTGGCGTGCCTGCGTTGTATTACCTCCGAGTGCACAGTGTGCAGTTCGAGTGGCGCGGTGCCGGTGGCGTGCCTGCGTTGTATTACCTCCGAGTGCACAGTGTGCAGTTCGACGGGCGCGGTGCCGGTGGCGTGCCTGCGTTGTATTACCTCCGAGTGCACAGTGTGCAGTTCGAGTGGCGCGGTGCCGGTGGCGTGCCTGCGTTGTATTACCTCCGAGTGCACAGTGTGCAATTCGACGGGCGCGGTGCCGGTGGCGTGCCTGCGTTGTATTACCTCCGAGTGCACAGTGTGCAGTTCGACGGGCGCGGTGCCGGTGGCGTGCCTGCGTTGTATTACCTCCGAGTGCACAGTGTGCAGTTCGACGGGCGCGGTGCCGGTGGCGTGCCTGCGTTGTATTACCTCCGAGTGCACAGTGTGCAGTTCGACGGGCGCGGTGCCGTGCCTGCGTTGTATTACCTCCGAGTGCACAGTGTGCAGTTCGACGGGCGCGGTGCCGGTGGCGTGCCTGCGTTGTATTACCTCCGAGTGCACAGTGTGCAGTTCGACGGGCGCGGTGCCGGTGGCGTGCCTGCGTTGTATTACCTCCGAGTGCACAGTGTGCAGTTCGACGGGCGCGGTGCCGGTGGCGTGCCTGCGTTGTATTACCTCCGAGTGCACAGTGTGCAGTTCGAGTGGCGCGGTGCCGGTGGCGTGCCTGCGTTGTATTACCTCCGAGTGCACAGTGTGCAGTTCGACGGGCGCGGTGCCGGTGGCGTGCCTGCGTTGTATTACCTCCGAGTGCACAGTGTGCAGTTCGAGTGGCGCGGTGCCGGTGGCGTGCCTGCGTTGTATTACCTCCGAGTGCACAGTGTGCAGTTCGAGTGGCGCGGTGCCGGTGGCGTGCCTGCGTTGTATTACCTCCGAGTGCACAGTGTGCAGTTCGACGGGCGCGGTGCCGGTGGCGTGCCTGCGTTGTATTACCTCCGAGTGCACAGTGTGCAGTTCGACGGGCGCGGTGCCGGTGGCGTGCCTGCGTTGTATTACCTCCGAGTGCACAGTGTGCAGTTCGACGGGCGCGGTGCCGGTGGCGTGCCTGCGTTGTATTACCTCCGAGTGCACAGTGTGCAGTTCGACGGGCGCGGTGCCGGTGGCGTGCCTGCGTTGTATTACCTCCGAGTGCACAGTGTGCAGTTCGACGGGCGCGGTGCCGGTGGCGTGCCTGCGTTGTATTACCTCCGAGTGCACAGTGTGCAGTTCGAGTGGCGCGGTGCCGGTGGCGTGCCTGCGTTGTATTACCTCCGAGTGCACAGTGTGCAGTTCGAGTGGCGCGGTGCCGGTGGCGTGCCTGCGTTGTATTACCTCCGAGTGCACAGTGTGCAGTTCGACGGGCGCGGTGCCGGTGGCGTGCCTGCGTTGTATTACCTCCGAGTGCACAGTGTGCAGTTCGACGGGCCCGGTGCCGGTGGCGTGCCTGCGTTGTATTACCTCCGAGTGCACAGTGTGCAGTTCGACGGGCGCGGTGCCGGTGGCGTGCCTGCGTTGTATTACCTCCGAGTGCACAGTGTGCAGTTCGACGGGCGCGGTGCCGGTGGCGTGCCTGCGTTGTATTACCTCCGAGTGCACAGTGTGCAGTTCGACGGGCGCGGTGCCGGTGGCGTGCCTGCGTTGTATTACCTCCGAGTGCACAGTGTGCAGTTCGACGGGCGCGGTGCCGGTGGCGTGCCTGCGTTGTATTACCTCCGAGTGCACAGTGTGCAGTTCGAGTGGCGCGGTGCCGGTGGCGTGCCTGCGTTGTATTACCTCCGAGTGCACAGTGTGCAGTTCGAGTGGCGCGGTGCCGGTGGCGTGCCTGCGTTGTATTACCTCCGAGTGCACAGTGTGCAGTTCGACGGGCGCGGTGCCGGTGGCGTGCCTGCGTTGTATTACCTCCGAGTGCACAGTGTGCAGTTCGACGGGCCCGGTGCCGGTGGCGTGCCTGCGTTGTATTACCTCCGAGTGCACAGTGTGCAGTTCGACGGGCGCGGTGCCGGTGGCGTGCCTGCGTTGTATTACCTCCGAGTGCACAGTGTGCAGTTCGACGGGCGCGGTGCCGGTGGCGTGCCTGCGTTGTATTACCTCCGAGTGCACAGTGTGCAGTTCGACGGGCGCGGTGCCGGTGGCGTGCCTGCGTTGTATTACCTCCGAGTGCACAGTGTGCAGTTCGACGGGCGCGGTGCCGGTGGCGTGCCTGCGTTGTATTACCTCCGAGTGCACAGTGTGCAGTTCGAGTGGCGCGGTGCCGGTGGCGTGCCTGCGTTGTATTACCTCCGAGTGCACAGTGTGCAGTGCGAGTGGCGCGGTGCCGGTGGCGTGCCTGCGTTGTATTACCTCCGAGTGCACAGTGTGCAGTTCGAGTGGCGCGGTGCCGGTGGCGTGCCTGCGTTGTATTACCTCCGAGTGCACAGTGTGCAGTTCGACGGGCGCGGTGCCGGTGGCGTGCCTGCGTTGTATTACCTCCGAGTGCACAGTGTGTAGTTCGACGGGCGCGGTGCCGGTGGCGTGCCTGCGTTGTATTACCTCCGAGTGCACAGTGTGCAGTTCGACGGGCGCGGTGCCGGTGGCGTGCCTGCGTTGTATTACCTCCGAGTGCACAGTGTGCAGTTCGACGGGCGCGGTGCCGGTGGCGTGCCTGCGTTGTATTACCTCCGAGTGCACAGTGTGCAGTTCGAGTGGCGCGGTGCCGGTGGCGTGCCTGCGTTGTATTACCTCCGAGTGCACAGTGTGCAGTTCGACGGGCGCGGTGCCGTGCCTGCGTTGTATTACCTCCGAGTGCACAGTGTGCAGTTCGACGGGCGCGGTGCCGGTGGCGTGCCTGCGTTGTATTACCTCCGAGTGCACAGTGTGCAGTTCGACGGGCGCGGTGCCGGTGGCGTGCCTGCGTTGTATTACCTCCGAGTGCACAGTGTGCAGTTCGACGGGCGCGGTGCCGGTGGCGTGCCTGCGTTGTATTACCTCCGAGTGCACAGTGTGCAGTTCGACGGGCGCGGTGCCGGTGGCGTGCCTGCGTTGTATTACCTCCGAGTGCACAGTGTGCAGTTCGAGTGGCGCGGTGCCGGTGGCGTGCCTGCGTTGTATTACCTCCGAGTGCACAGTGTGCAGTTCGACGGGCGCGGTGCCGGTGGCGTGCCTGCGTTGTATTACCTCCGAGTGCACAGTGTGCAGTTCGAGTGGCGCGGTGCCGGTGGCGTGCCTGCGTTGTATTACCTCCGAGTGCACAGTGTGCAGTTCGACGGGCACGGTGCCGGTGGCGTGCCTGCGTTGTATTACCTCCGAGTGCACAGTGTGCAGTTCGACGGGCGCGGTGCCGGTGGCGTGCCTGCGTTGTATTACCTCCGAGTGCACAGTGTGCAGTTCGACGGGCGCGGTGCCGGTGGCGTGCCTGCGTTGTATTACCTCCGAGTGCACAGTGTGCAGTTCGAGTGGCGCGGTGCCGGTGGCGTGCCTGCGTTGTATTACCTCCGAGTGCACAGTGTGCAGTTCGACGGGCGCGGTGCCGGTGGCGTGCCTGCGTTGTATTACCTCCGAGTGCACAGTGTGCAGTTCGACGGGCGCGGTGCCGGTGGCGTGCCTGCGTTGTATTACCTCCGAGTGCACAGTGTGCAGTTCGACGGGCGCGGTGCCGGTGGCGTGCCTGCGTTGTATTACCTCCGAGTGCACAGTGTGCAGTTCGACGGGCGCGGTGCCGGTGGCGTGCCTGCGTTGTATTACCTCCGAGTGCACAGTGTGCAGTTCGAGTGGCGCGGTGCCGGTGGCGTGCCTGCGTTGTATTACCTCCGAGTGCACAGTGTGCAGTTCGACGGGCGCGGTGCCGGTGGCGTGCCTGCGTTGTATTACCTCCGAGTGCACAGTGTGCAGTTCGAGTGGCGCGGTGCCGGTGGCGTGCCTGCGTTGTATTACCTCCGAGTGCACAGTGTGCAGTTCGACGGGCGCGGTGCCGGTGGCGTGCCTGCGTTGTATTACCTCCGAGTGCACAGTGTGCAGTTCGACGGGCGCGGTGCCGGTGGCGTGCCTGCGTTGTATTACCTCCGAGTGCACAGTGTGCAGTTCGACGGGCGCGGTGCCGGTGGCGTGCCTGCGTTGTATTACCTCCGAGTGCACAGTGTGCAGTTCGACGGGCGCGGTGCCGGTGGCGTGCCTGCGTTGTATTACCTCCGAGTGCACAGTGTGCAGTTCGACGGGCGCGGTGCCGGTGGCGTGCCTGCGTTGTATTACCTCCGAGTGCACAGTGTGCAGTTCGACGGGCGCGGTGCCGGTGGCGTGCCTGCGTTGTATTACCTCCGAGTGCACAGTGTGCAGTTCGAGTGGCGCGGTGCCGGTGGCGTGCCTGCGTTGTATTACCTCCGAGTGCACAGTGTGCAGTTCGACGGGCGCGGTGCCGGTGGCGTGCCTGCGTTGTATTACCTCCGAGTGCACAGTGTGCAGTTCGAGTGGCGCGGTGCCGGTGGCGTGCCTGCGTTGTATTACCTCCGAGTGCACAGTGTGCAGTTCGAGTGGCGCGGTGCCGGTGGCGTGCCTGCGTTGTATTACCTCCGAGTGCACAGTGTGCAGTTCGACGGGCGCGGTGCCGGTGGCGTGCCTGCGTTGTATTACCTCCGAGTGCACAGTGTGCAGTTCGACGGGCGCGGTGCCGGTGGCGTGCCTGCGTTGTATTACCTCCGAGTGCACAGTGTGCAGTTCGACGGGCGCGGTGCCGGTGGCGTGCCTGCGTTGTATTACCTCCGAGTGCACAGTGTGCAGTTCGAGTGGCGCGGTGCCGGTGGCGTGCCTGCGTTGTATTACCTCCGAGTGCACAGTGTGCAGTTCGACGGGCGCGGTGCCGGTGGCGTGCCTGCGTTGTATTACCTCCGAGTGCACAGTGTGCAGTTCGAGTGGCGCGGTGCCGGTGGCGTGCCTGCGTTGTATTACCTCCGAGTGCACAGTGTGCAGTTCGACGGGCGCGGTGCCGGTGGCGTGCCTGCGTTGTATTACCTCCGAGTGCACAGTGTGCAGTTCGACGGGCGCGGTGCCGGTGGCGTGCCTGCGTTGTATTACCTCCGAGTGCACAGTGTGCAGTTCGACGGGCGCGGTGCCGGTGGCGTGCCTGCGTTGTATTACCTCCGAGTGCACAGTGTGCAGTTCGACGGGCGCGGTGCCGGTGGCGTGCCTGCGTTGTATTACCTCCGAGTGCACAGTGTGCAGTTCGACGGGCGCGGTGCCGGTGGCGTGCCTGCGTTGTATTACCTCCGAGTGCACAGTGTGCAGTTCGACGGGCGCGGTGCCGGTGGCGTGCCTGCGTTGTATTACCTCCGAGTGCACAGTGTGCAGTTCGAGTGGCGCGGTGCCGGTGGCGTGCCTGCGTTGTATTACCTCCGAGTGCACAGTGTGCAGTTCGACGGGCGCGGTGCCGGTGGCGTGCCTGCGTTGTATTACCTCCGAGTGCACAGTGTGCAGTTCGAGTGGCGCGGTGCCGGTGGCGTGCCTGCGTTGTATTACCTCCGAGTGCACAGTGTGCAGTTCGACGGGCACGGTGCCGGTGGCGTGCCTGCGTTGTATTACCTCCGAGTGCACAGTGTGCAGTTCGACGGGCGCGGTGCCGGTGGCGTGCCTGCGTTGTATTACCTCCGAGTGCACAGTGTGCAGTTCGACGGGCGCGGTGCCGGTGGCGTGCCTGCGTTGTATTACCTCCGAGTGCACAGTGTGCAGTTCGAGTGGCGCGGTGCCGGTGGCGTGCCTGCGTTGTATTACCTCCGAGTGCACAGTGTGCAGTTCGACGGGCGCGGTGCCGGTGGCGTGCCTGCGTTGTATTACCTCCGAGTGCACAGTGTGCAGTTCGACGGGCGCGGTGCCGGTGGCGTGCCTGCGTTGTATTACCTCCGAGTGCACAGTGTGCAGTTCGAGTGGCGCGGTGCCGGTGGCGTGCCTGCGTTGTATTACCTCCGAGTGCACAGTGTGCAGTTCGACGGGCGCGGTGCCGGTGGCGTGCCTGCGTTGTATTACCTCCGAGTGCACAGTGTGCAGTTCGAGTGGCGCGGTGCCGGTGGCGTGCCTGCGTTGTATTACCTCCGAGTGCACAGTGTGCAGTTCGACGGGCGCGGTGCCGGTGGCGTGCCTGCGTTGTATTACCTCCGAGTGCACAGTGTGCAGTTCGAGTGGCGCGGTGCCGGTGGCGTGCCTGCGTTGTATTACCTCCGAGTGCACAGTGTGCAGTTCGACGGGCGCGGTGCCGGTGGCGTGCCTGCGTTGTATTACCTCCGAGTGCACAGTGTGCAGTTCGACGGGCGCGGTGCCGGTGGCGTGCCTGCGTTGTATTACCTCCGAGTGCACAGTGTGCAGTTCGACGGGCGCGGTGCCGGTGGCGTGCCTGCGTTGTATTACCTCCGAGTGCACAGTGTGCAGTTCGACGGGCGCGGTGCCGGTGGCGTGCCTGCGTTGTATTACCTCCGAGTGCACAGTGTGCAGTTCGACGGGCGCGGTGCCGGTGGCGTGCCTGCGTTGTATTACCTCCGAGTGCACAGTGTGCAGTTCGAGTGGCGCGGTGCCGGTGGCGTGCCTGCGTTGTATTACCTCCGAGTGCACAGTGTGCAGTTCGACGGGCGCGGTGCCGGTGGCGTGCCTGCGTTGTATTACCTCCGAGTGCACAGTGTGCAGTTCGAGTGGCGCGGTGCCGGTGGCGTGCCTGCGTTGTATTACCTCCGAGTGCACAGTGTGCAGTTCGAGTGGCGCGGTGCCGGTGGCGTGCCTGCGTTGTATTACCTCCGAGTGCACAGTGTGCAGTTCGACGGGCGCGGTGCCGGTGGCGTGCCTGCGTTGTATTACCTCCGAGTGCACAGTGTGCAGTTCGACGGGCGCGGTGCCGGTGGCGTGCCTGCGTTGTATTACCTCCGAGTGCACAGTGTGCAGTTCGAGTGGCGCGGTGCCGGTGGCGTGCCTGCGTTGTATTACCTCCGAGTGCACAGTGTGCAGTTCGACGGGCGCGGTGCCGGTGGCGTGCCTGCGTTGTATTACCTCCGAGTGCACAGTGTGCAGTTCGACGGGCGCGGTGCCGGTGGCGTGCCTGCGTTGTATTACCTCCGAGTGCACAGTGTGCAGTTCGACGGGCGCGGTGCCGGTGGCGTGCCTGCGTTGTATTACCTCCGAGTGCACAGTGTGCAGTTCGACGGGCGCGGTGCCGGTGGCGTGCCTGCGTTGTATTACCTCCGAGTGCACAGTGTGCAGTTCGACGGGCGCGGTGCCGGTGGCGTGCCTGCGTTGTATTACCTCCGAGTGCACAGTGTGCAGTTCGACGGGCCCGGTGCCGGTGGCGTGCCTGCGTTGTATTACCTCCGAGTGCACAGTGTGCAGTTCGACGGGCGCGGTGCCGGTGGCGTGCCTGCGTTGTATTACCTCCGAGTGCACAGTGTGCAGTTCGACGGGCGCGGTGCCGGTGGCGTGCCTGCGTTGTATTACCTCCGAGTGCACAGTGTGCAGTTCGACGGGCGCGGTGCCGGTGGCGTGCCTGCGTTGTATTACCTCCGAGTGCACAGTGTGCAGTTCGACGGGCGCGGTGCCGGTGGCGTGCCTGCGTTGTATTACCTCCGAGTGCACAGTGTGCAGTTCGACGGGCGCGGTGCCGGTGGCGTGCCTGCGTTGTATTACCTCCGAGTGCACAGTGTGCAGTTCGAGTGGCGCGGTGCCGGTGGCGTGCCTGCGTTGTATTACCTCCGAGTGCACAGTGTGCAGTTCGACGGGCGCGGTGCCGGTGGCGTGCCTGCGTTGTATTACCTCCGAGTGCACAGTGTGCAGTTCGACGGGCGCGGTGCCGGTGGCGTGCCTGCGTTGTATTACCTCCGAGTGCACAGTGTGCAGTTCGACGGGCGCGGTGCCGGTGGCGTGCCTGCGTTGTATTACCTCCGAGTGCACAGTGTGCAGTTCGACGGGCGCGGTGCCGGTGGCGTGCCTGCGTTGTATTACCTCCGAGTGCACAGTGTGCAGTTCGACGGGCGCGGTGCCGGTGGCGTGCCTGCGTTGTATTACCTCCGAGTGCACAGTGTGCAGTTCGACGGGCGCGGTGCCGGTGGCGTGCCTGCGTTGTATTACCTCCGAGTGCACAGTGTGCAGTTCGACGGGCGCGGTGCCGGTGGCGTGCCTGCGTTGTATTACCTCCGAGTGCACAGTGTGCAGTTCGACGGGCGCGGTGCCGGTGGCGTGCCTGCGTTGTATTACCTCCGAGTGCACAGTGTGCAGTTCGACGGGCGCGGTGCCGGTGGCGTGCCTGCGTTGTATTACCTCCGAGTGCACAGTGTGCAGTTCGACGGGCGCGGTGCCGGTGGCGTGCCTGCGTTGTATTACCTCCGAGTGCACAGTGTGCAGTTCGACGGGCGCGGTGCCGGTGGCGTGCCTGCGTTGTATTACCTCCGAGTGCACAGTGTGCAGTTCGACGGGCGCGGTGCCGGTGGCGTGCCTGCGTTGTATTACCTCCGAGTGCACAGTGTGCAGTTCGACGGGCGCGGTGCCGGTGGCGTGCCTGCGTTGTATTACCTCCGAGTGCACAGTGTGCAGTTCGACGGGCGCGGTGCCGGTGGCGTGCCTGCGTTGTATTACCTCCGAGTGCACAGTGTGCAGTTCGACGGGCGCGGTGCCGGTGGCGTGCCTGCGTTGTATTACCTCCGAGTGCACAGTGTGCAGTTCGACGGGCGCGGTGCCGGTGGCGTGCCTGCGTTGTATTACCTCCGAGTGCACAGTGTGCAGTTCGACGGGCGCGGTGCCGGTGGCGTGCCTGCGTTGTATTACCTCCGAGTGCACAGTGTGCAGTTCGACGGGCGCGGTGCCGGTGGCGTGCCTGCGTTGTATTACCTCCGAGTGCACAGTGTGCAGTTCGACGGGCGCGGTGCCGGTGGCGTGCCTGCGTTGTATTACCTCCGAGTGCACAGTGTGCAGTTCGACGGGCGCGGTGCCGGTGGCGTGCCTGCGTTGGAAGCGCACGCAGCGCACGCGGCGCACGCAGTCGCCGGAGCTGCCTAGATCCAGGATACCGAGGTCGAACCGACCGCTGCGTTTCGCTGCAAACAATACATTAATTAATATTATAAACTAGCAGTTACCCGCGACTTCGTACGCGAGTACCGTTTACGTGTACATTATATTATTATCTGTGGGTGTACCGAGCGGATACTTCTTTGAGAAACTTGACATTACACCGAACCCGTACTCGAATGTCAAACGTTAGTTGTTAGACCAAAGAGGTAGTACTACGTCCTGTCAAACTGACGTGACATAACATGACAATGAAATCCAATTGGCGCTGCTAATCCTTTTCGTTCATTTTATCCTGTAGATCCTGTTAATTATTCGGGGTAAAAAGTAGCCTATATGTCAATCCAGGTTACGAACTATATATATACCAAGTTTCATCCAAGTTGGTTCAGTGGTTTTGACGTGATTGAAATACAAACATCCTTGTACATGTACCTTGCTCCATGACCGCAGTGAGGGTGTCGGTGAAGTACTTGAAGAGTCTGTTCTGCAGTTCCACCGGCATGCCCAGTATCCTGTTCAGGAACTTGGACATGTTGTTGTAGTCCTGAAACAAATTGATACTGCTTAGCGCTACCGTACATACTGTTATACTATAATTAGCCGATAACTGTAGATTTATCATGATATCCATTTTATTTTCCAACTCATCATCGTATTGTACATTTGTCTCGTGTCCGCCATCTTCTCTTCTTCCAACCATAAATAAAGTAAACGATTTATCAATAGTGATGTACCGCGTATACTAGTGTTGCACGTAATGTTTGCAAAAATCCAATAAATAGATCCCACTAATATTTAAATGTCAAAGTTTCGATGTTTGGATATTTGTGTTTCAATCACGTTGTAACTACTGGTCCAATTTGGATGAAACTTGGAATACATATAGTTCGTAGCCTGGATTAACGCATAAGTTACTTTTTATCCCGTGAAATCAACAGGATAAAACGGGACGCGGGCAAAAAAAAGCTAGTAAAAAATATTTTATTACACACATTATCTTTTGAATTGTTTTGCGAAACACGAAACATTAGAATAAGAATCATTTATTGTAAAACTGTGTAGAAGAGATTTTTATGGTAGAAAAAGTTTCAACAGCCTACCCTTTTAGGGTGTACAATATTTTATTATACCTATTATCAATAGGTACCTAGGTATTGTAGTGAGGTAATTACAGTTAGGTACCAAAACTAATAACAACTCAAATACCTAGCAATTAACTATCATAATATTCCTCTAGATTATAATGTACTTTATTAATTAACCATCTTTTTAGTCTAAGTTTAAATAAATTTCCATTCAGTTCTTTTAAATCTGTGGGTAAGTTGTTATATATTTTGATGGCTGTGTAATATGCACTTGAAGTATTAGTAGAAGTATTGTCTGTACCTTGTCTAAGGAGAGTACGCCGGGCGCGGCCTCGCTGTTGACGATGAGGCCTACCCCGACGAGCGCGGAGGCCACGTCCTGGAAGAAGTCCCCGCGGTAGTCGCGCGGGGGCGCCACCAGCGCGGGCTCGTACTTCATTATAGCGCGCATCACGGCTTCGAGCGCGGTGCGCCCTGGGGGGATATACACCTTTTAAGTTTATACACATTTATTCACAAAAAAGACAATCAGTGATGGATAACAATTGTTGGAGGCGGCGGGGAACGTCCGGGTTTATGTCCAGTAACTCTGATATCAGCAATGAAAATGCAGTGAAAAAAATTCGCAATCCAGGGGGGTAATTCTAGACCGATAGACTTTTTATCACAATAGATATATATCCCTCAAACTGTCAAAACTCCATACATTTTGACAGTTTTTGGGAGATATTTTTTGGTTTTTGGCCTCAACGGAAGACCAGCGCAGGTTACTGCAACCTGCACATGCTGAGTTGGGACCATTTTGCGACTATTTATGTATATCTATTTGTTTATTTATCTGTTTATCTATCTCTATGTGTTAATTTTAATTTAGAATAGTAACTTTTATTATTTTTCCTTTTTTGTGTACTTGTATAATCGCAAATAAACCCCTTTGATTTGATTTAGATATATTTATCGTGATAAAAATGTCTATCGGTGGTAGTACTTGCCCGGACGAGGTCTTTCACAAAGGGTATAAAAACTAACCATATTTATTGTCGATATTGAACTGGCTCAGGTCCCTGGTCTCTGTGGCGCGGCGGTCGCCGTGCGTCAGCGCACCGAGCGACTCGAGTCGCTTGGCGACCGTGGACGCGAAGCGCCGCTCGCCCGCCAAGTCAGAGATTAGGAATATGTATTCGGGCGCGTTCACTTGATTCGAACGATGGGTGCGACCTGTCACAATTATACACAGTTTATTTATTTATTTTATTTAGAGCATCCAATAAGGAAATCACAATTATCAAGTACATTCTTAAATCTAAAAATATTCCAACCAATCTCAGTGCAATCTACTACTCAATTTAATAACGAGTATAATGTCAGTATTTATCCATCAGCTCTTACGACCAAAGCCTAGAAACTTCTTACAAAGGAATCTTAAAACTTAAAACACCATTTACAATCAAGTACATTCTTAAATCTAAAGGAAATGCTTTGTGTTTCCCTAATTACAGGTTAATCACAGTTACAAATACTGCTGATGAAAATATCTCTAAATATCTGCATGCACGCGTCACAGCTCAATCGGTAATTGCTCTGCCTTCCGTGCTGTGGGTCGTGGGTTCGATCCCCACTGAGAACAAAAAGTCCATGAATATTTATTTATTATTATTTAATGCAGGCAGATATTTCTCTAGCAATTATCAGAGAAATAAAATTGAATAACAATAGTTAACGATTTTACGAAACTTTTTCAATGAAGGTCTCTGTATTTTCAGTAAAAAAAAATTCGCACTCTTACAAGCAAAGATTTTTGTATGAAAATCTAAGATTTCTTTATCAGGATAAGGCTCTTATTTTGTGAATAATATTTCCTTTTTGTACTATACAAACTTTAAGAAAAGTAAACCTACATGTGTTGGACACATTAAATTTTTACTACGTTCGTTCCTATATTGTATCTGTGTGTGCTAGGTTAGATCTCGCTCTCTCTCAATAAAACGTCAACTGTGCAGCACACGTATTTTCTTTATAATTGATTGAAAATCAATCAAGATACCCTGCCCATCCATAGGACCTTCTTTTTCCAACATGCACTTACTAATTGCACAGATAATACACTAAGTATACTTAGCACTAAATGGTTGAAATATAAAGAGTTCTTTACGACGTTCGTAAGTAAAGTGATGTGCAATTATTTTGATTTATAACCGGCAAGCATTCGTAGTTGGTCTCCTGAGCACTGAGAGCTTACCGAACTGCTGCACGGCTCTGTCGGCGGACCACGGCAACTCCAGTGTGATATGCACTCGCCTTCTTTGGTTTTTCGCTCTGAAAACCACATCATTATTTACAAACTTCATTTGGAACCAACTTTTTTTCTCTCTTTCTTTTGTTTGACAGAATGAACGCCATTAACTGACTTTAAAAAAAGGAGAAAGTCCTCAATTCGGTTGTATGTTTTTTTTAATGTTTGATACCTCAGAACTCCGTCATTTATAAGTCGATTTCAAAAAAATATTTTTTTAACTGAAAGGATGTACTTACAGGTGGGTCCCATTTAATTTTCATCAAAATAAAAACCCCCGAATCTTGGACCGATTTTTATCAAACATAGCTAAGAACACTCCCGACTTATTCAACTTTCAAACAAAAAAAAACAAAATCAGAATCGGTTCATCCGTTCAGGAGCTAAGTTGCCTCAGACACACAAACACTGACACGTGTCAAACTTATAACACCCCGTCGTTTTTGCATCGTAGGTTAAAAACGGGAATCCCATGGTTTGTGAGTTGTATTGTCTCGCGATATTTCTGTACCGTTGCTTGCGCCATGTTTTTGTTGAAACCTATATTAATAACTGTAATAGTCTATTTATGCGGTTTAGTTTGTGAAATGTAGTCTTTGTTTTTAGCACCGTCACTATCATACATTTAAAATCCAGTCCATCCAAAGGTTGCCTGGAAGAGATCGCTCATAGCGATAAGGCCGCCCATTGTACTTCGCTTTAATATATAACTATGTGTAATATCTAATTTCCGGTGCAGTACAATAAAGAGTTTTCTATCTATCTATCTCATCATCATCATCATTTCCCTGCCCTTATCCCGCGCTAGGCGGGGTCGGCACAACATGTCTTTTTCTTCCACTCACTTCTATCATTCGTCAACTCAGAATCCTATCTATGTATGTATGTATGTATGTATAGTTAGGGAAGTGTAACCTTCGATCGCTCTGCAGTGAGATGCCGCTGGAGGCTGCCTCGGATATGTATGTATGTATGTATGTATAGTTAGGGAAGTGTAACCTTCGATCGCTCTGCAGTGAGATGCCGCTGGAGGCTGCCTCGGATATGTATGTATGTATGTATGTATAGTTAGGGAAGTGTAACCTTCGATCGCTCTGCAGTGAGATGCCGCTGGAGGCTGCCTCGGATATGTATGTATGTATGTATGTATAGTTAGGGAAGTGTAACCTTCGATCGCTCTGCAGTGAGATGCCGCTGGAGGCTGCCTCGGATATGATGGCGACGTCCTTCTCTCCGTCCATGAAGCGCTGCTTCTCCGTCAGGTTGAGGGTCTCCAGCGGCACGTCGCCCTCCGCGCGGCTCTCGTACTGGATCTGACCGTCTTCCGTCTGCACCACGCGCCCCTTGCGACCAGTCATCTGAACAACATACCTAGTTTAAATCCTACTAATATTATAAATGCGAAAGTTTAGATTTTTGGATGTTTGTGTTTCAATCACGTCAAACTGAACCAACTTGGATGAAACTTAGCATATATATAGTTCGTAACCTGGATTGACACATAGGCTACTTTTTATCCCGAATAATTAACAGAATCTACAGGATAAAATGAACGTAATGGATTAGCAGCGCCAATTGGCAAGAGGATTTCATTGTCATGTCATGTCACGTCAGTTTGACAGGGCGTAGTACTACCTCTTTGGTCTAACGACTAGCGTTTGACATTCCAGTAGGTACGAGTTCGGTGTAATGAGGTGTAATGTCAAGTTTCTCAAAGTATCCGCTCGGTACACGCACAGATAATATTAATACACAGATAATATAATATACACGGAAACTGTAGACGCGTACGAAGTCGCGGGTAACTGCTAGTTTATAATATTAGTAGGATAGTATAGAAGTTAGTTAGTAACCTCCGCGACGTTTTCAGTGCCGCCGAGCTCGTCGACTAGCTGGTCGAGCGTGTTGGGCGGCAGGCGCTTGCCGAGCCGCTCGATGGCCGCCACCAGCTCCTCCTTCATGCTGCACGCGCGCTCGATCGCACTCCTCGGCGGCGGCTGGCTTCTTGTAGGCCCTGCACCACAATCTCTCTAATTAATATCATGTATCGCTGTTCCTAAATAGAGACAATAACAAACGTAAATAAATAAATAAATAAATATTCATGGACTTTACACTCAACGCCCTCTAGTCCCAAACTAAGCAAAGCTTGTGATATGGGAACTAGATGCTGATAGAATACTTATATACTTTTTTTTGGTAAATACATAGGTACTTATAATACATAGTAACACCCAGACATAGAACAAACTTCTATGTTTTCCACGCACAAATGTTTGCGTGTGGGGATCGAACCCACGACCCACAGCACAATCTAAGAACGTGATAATGAACACGTTCTTAGATTAAGCAATTCTAGCTATTTAAGTTAATTTTAAATTACTTATTAGCCCACTTTGTGGCTAGATTGTAATCATATTAGGGTAGATTCTTTAGATAATATGTGCACTAAATAAAAGAAAAAAAAATGTATCGCTGTTGATTTTCCAATAAATGTGGAATCGGATGGGGGTGGCGAATTGGAAACACTTTGATGATCTCGTTAATTTATTTTTATTTATTTATTAATTTATTTGCTCCCGCACCACACATACACACCACACTGTACGTCGTGTTGTCTCTGTTGTTCTTTATTTCTTTCTATTGTATTTGTTTATATTTTAAATTTCTTGTGTGTTGCAAATAAATGTTTTACTTACTACTTACGTTACTAGTTCAAATTTTTCATTTATTTGTTTGTTTTTGTTTTATGTGTACTAAAGATATTATAGCCCATGCTTCATAGCCGCGTGAAGGTAATGCGATGAATGACCACATAGCCAAAGAACCAACGACTTTGTATAATGTAGATTGTGTAAAGTCGGTACGTAGATAAAGAACGCTTAAAATCGTTTTTCCCGCAATTCTATGGGGAACTTTATGTCCAGCAGTGGACTAATTTAGGCTGCCAGTGTAATAATAAAATTAGAAATAACTAAAGTTCTCTATTTTTACAGGTTTTTACTTCACACTAGTCCTTTTTTAGTGAAATTTGGGTCACTATCGAAAGTACCGGTAATTACCGGTACCGCGTCCAGTACCGGCCAAAATTTACCGGTACTGAGACTAGTACCGGTACTGCATGCCCTAGTACCTACCTATTTTGTTTTATTTTTGTGTTGTTAATCTGTAGTGTGTTGTGGTAGTAAATAAGTAGGAGAGGCAAGGCAAGGCAAGGATACCTAGGTATAGTCCGTTGGTGCCGACTGGCGTGCCTGTGAGGTGGTGGCCCGCGCTGGTGGTGACGGAGGCTGTGGTGGGCGCGCCGCTGTTCTTCCGCTCAAACATCGTTTCAATCTTATCCTGAGTGCTGTTACTCTTCTTCTTGGGTGCAGCTGTGCTCTTCTTCTTCTTCAGCGGCTTCTTCTTCTGGCGGCCGATCCAGGGATCTGACCAACAATAGATCTAATTCAATTTCAAATTGGTGGGTGAAAAGTGCCCAGAAATATTTAAGCCAAGATTTAAAAGATAGATAACACTATAATGTACACAAGAATTTGTAAGAAACAATTTAAATATACGATCAGTACAAGGGGCGATCTTATCGCTGGAAGCGATATCTTCCTTTATAAATAAATACTCAATACATTTAAATACATAAGTATTCGTGGATATTTCACACCAAAACTGAAACTTTCAGTTTTGAACTAAGCAAAGATAAATAAGGAGGTATTGCGTCCAAACTATGAGATAACTTCGATTGCACGATCTAGGATTTTCTGTATCAATTAGCGACTTTGGCATGTATCGGGCGCATATCACCGCAGTTGTTACATAGCGCGCTAGATGGCGCTGTCATCATCATCATCATCAACCTATACTCGTTCACTGCTGGACGTAGGTCTCTCCCAAGACGCGCCATTGAGCTCGGTCTTCGGCTCTTCTCATGCAGTGTCAGCGCTACATTTCGCAGATCGTCGCTCCATCTCGCCGGAGGGCGTCCTACACTACGCTTGCCTAAACGTGGTCTCCACTCCAGTATTAGTTTGCTCCAACGATTGTCGGCGATTGTCGGATTGATGGCGCTGTACGTGTGATGATTCCTCAGACTTACCATCATCACTGTCGCTGCCTCCTTTGAAAGGGTTGAAGTCGCTGAGCTCCGAGTCGGAGCCTCCCCTCATGGCCCTCAGTTCCTGGTCGGAGTCCAGTTCCAGTTCATCTTCAGATCCTCGCACGAACTCGTCTGAGGAGGAGCCGCCGCGCGCTCGCTTCGCTGCGACGTTGGCTTGCTGGCGTGAGGTTACTGTAAGCATTACTCAACTTTACAAAACTCATCATTCCCTCCCCTTATCCCGCGCTAGACGGGGTCGGCACAACATGTCTTCTTCCTCCTATCATTCGTCACTCACTCCTATCATTCGTCAACTCAGAATCTCACTCCTCACTCTACTAGCACACCCTCTCTCACCTTCACATACAATTTGTATTTTTTTTTCTTTCTTTTAGCCTGTTTTTTAGTTATTGATTAGTTTTTTCTTTCTGGTACAACTACTATTTTTTTTTGTTGTTTTTTATTTTTTTGTAAGTATTGGAGGAAGGCGTTGGTTTCTGCGACACAGTTTAACACTTCTGCGGACATCATCGTTTCACCGACAATCCTGTAATACTACACCTTGTTCCTTGAATCAACATTATTTTATTTATTTTTTATTTTAATCTACTCCTCTCACATTCATATCAGAACTTCACAAAACTATTAAATACATATAAATAAATATATATATTAATGGAAGTTTCACACAACGCCCTCTAGTGCCAAACTAAGCGAACTACTAACGTTTCCTCTTGGACGTGTTGGCGTCATCATCGAGCGCGTGTCCGTTATTGACGACGGTGTGCAGATGGTTGACTGGCGGCGCAGGCGCAGGCGCAGGCGCAGGCTTCGGCTTAGATTCGAGACCGAGAAGCCGATTGATTCGGCCTCGGTCTGGCGCGGGGAAGTGCTTCTCTACTAGCGTTTGGAATACTCCTCTGCAAACAACAACATGATTTGACCTCACAGCACGTCCACTATGGACGCGTCTTGTGAGACATTGCACCGCGTCTATTACTGAGACGAAGGTGTCTAATCACATGTGTTTGTAGTCTAACATTATGGCGGGTCTCAAATAGCAACCACGAACCGGAAGATGAAGCATAACATGACCCCTGTCCAATGGGCTGACGGTCATTAAGATCACGAGAAGTCAGTGGACATGAGTACAGCCGGCTGATGATAATGATGACGTTATAATGGACACTCACTTGGCGGTAGACACAAAGTCGGTGAGCTCTCCATCATCTCTCTCCAGCTGGTCCAGGGTCCTGGCTTCCCCCGTGCTCTGCAGACCGATGACGACGCACTTGCCGCACTTGACCGCCTCGCGTGCAGTCACCACGGCGTGGTTCACCTGCACGCAACCAAACATTACAACTACTACTTACAGGTGCATATAACTTATAAGTTTAAATAAATAAAAGAACCGACTACCGGCTTTAACAGATGATGATGATGGCAGTTCATTGGGAATGTTCTAGTGACCGTAATGTTATACCCTAACGTTGTTTGCGATTAAGCTGACAAGGTGCTGCATCAGCCCCTTGGTAATCTTGCTTTGAGATACCTTCCCCTATCTATTCAGTCTCGTTTTGGTTTGGACAGGTTTGAACTCGGAAGTGCACAGTTGTGCCAGGGATCTCGTAATTTGTGAAAACACCTTGAATAAAGTTGTGTTAATTTTAAATCCTTTTTTTAAAAACCCTAACTACGAGAGTCCCATAACAGTAAGCATCACTAAAAAGTAATATACGCAATTTCGTGCACGTGGATGGCATATTATTTCAGTTATTTTTATTTATAAGCCAAACTACTGAATTGATTTTGATGAAAATTGAATACGACCAACCCAGGTTGGTCGTATTCAATTTTCAAAAATTCGTTTTTCATCTGAAGGGTTGTACATCCAGATGTACAACCCTTCAGATGAAAAACGAATTTTTCAAATTGGTTTATAAATGACAGCGTTCTGAGGTAACAAACATTTAAAACAAAAACCACCGAATTAATAAATGAGTATACTTACCTAATATAAGCTGTTCTAAAGTAACAAACATTAAAAAAAACACAACCGAATTGAGAAGGATCCTCCTCTTTTAGAAGTGGGTTAATGAGTATGGTTACCCAGTATGAGGTGGATGGCGCTCACCTTGGCCGCGATGCAGAGGTACTTGAAGAAGCGCTGGTGCGCCGACCAGAACTGCCCCCACATCGTCTTCTTCATGCGCGACTCCGCGTCGATCAGCTCCGCCGCTTCCGTGAACCGCTGCATCGCTTCCACCCACTGAACATCACATTACATATATATACTTATACTTACAAATACAAATCCTACTAATATTATAAATGCGAAAGTTTAGATGTTTGGATGTTAGTGTTTCAATCACGTCTAAACTACTGAACCAACTTGGATGAAACTTGGCATATATGTAGTTCGTAATCTGTATTGGCACATAGGCTACTTTTTATCCCGAATAATTAACAGGATCTACAGGATAAAATGAACGAACGGGATTAGCAGCACCGATTGGCAAGAGGATTTCCATGTCATGTTACGTCAGTTTGACAGGGCGTAGTACTACCTCTTTGGTCTAACGACTAACGTTTGACATTCCAGTACGGGTTCGGTGTAATGAGGTGTAATGTCAAGTTTCTCAAAGAAGTATCCGCTCGGTACACGCACAGATAATATAATGTACACGGAAACGGTACTCGCGTACGAAGTCGCGGGTAACTGCTAGTATACTTATAGTTATCTAATAAACTTATAACAGTTGCCCGCGACTTTCGTCCACGCAAAAAAAAACAAAAAATATAATTAAAAAAAGTGGAAAAAAGTAGCCTGTGTTAATCCAGGTTACGAACTATAAATATGCCTAGTTTGATCCAAGTTGGTTCAGTAGTTTCGACGTGATTGAAACACAATCATCTAAACATCCAAACATCTAAATTTTCGCATTTATAATATTAGTGGGATAAGTATGTATTTACAAAAAAAAAAGTATATAAGTATTCTACTAGCATCTAGTTCCCATATTACAAGCTTTGCTTAGTTTGAAACTAGAGGGCGCTGTATGAAAAGTCTATGAATATTTATTTATTAATTTGTCCGGAACTCACCAATGCCACCGACTTGTCGTAAGTCTCCTTGAAGGATTCAGAGAGCGGCACTTCCTCAATCTTGAAGGTAACTCCGTGGAAGGAAAGTTGCCGCGCAATGTACATGCCTCGGAGTTTCATGTCCATTGCCACTATCTCCATAGCGCCCACACCTCTGTTCAATATTACATATATTTGTTAGGAGTCAAAGTCAAAATGTTTTTATTCAATAAAATCTCACTGGTCATTTTGCTAAGGTTTTGTATGAACAAGTATGATTACATTTTTTTAATAGAATGAGTTGGAGTTAGCTCATCTGAAGCTTGTTTGTCTTCTAAATAATCAGACATTTTATAATATGCTTTTAAAAGTCTTTGTTTTATTAAGTTTTTGAACTTGCAACAATTTTCTTAAATAGCTTTACGTAATTAATGGATGCCCCATAATATGTATGAACCAATTCTCCACACTAAAGGCTGGTTTATACGTATTAAGTTGTCAAATAGTTAACTAAATTTCAACTTCATTTTAAGCGACTTAATTTTAAGTAAGTGTTTATACCTCAAATGCAGTTAATACTAGTGAAGCTCTGTAGTTAGCCCAAGATGGACGAACAATTTGTGCATTTAACTAATAATTAAGTAAATCGCGCCTGTCCAAACGTATCAAGTGATTGGCCACGCCCACTAACTTACTCGAAAAATAGAAAAATTTCTAATCACTTGTTAGCTTGCGCGCTAAATTTTATCTTGCAACTTATTACTAAATTCATTGTTTACATGCATTAAGTAACTTAAAATTATGTTGAAATTTAGTTATGCATTAAGGGCGGCTTGCACCAGAATCGCTAAACGCGTTTAACTCATAGTTAGAGTTGTCAAGTCATACAAATACGTCAGATTTAAATCGATTTAGCTGTTAAATACGTTTAGTGATTTTGGTGCAAGACGCCCTTAGTAACAAAATTATGTTGAAATTTAGTTAACTACTTGACAACTTAATACGTATAAACCAGCCTTTAGGGGTAAAATAATACAAACCCCGTTACATAGACCCCTACACTACCCACAGACTTGTGCGTACCCCTGCGGAATGCACCCTGAAACTCATTTTCAGCCATTGTAAAAATGGGGTTAGCCTGGTCCAGCAGATTTGACTTCTTCTGGTCGATATGATGATGAAGTTAGTTATGCCTGGTAGAGTCATTGTTTCTCTAAGGGAAGCTCAATCTATGTTGTATATAAGTATTCTATCAGCATCTAGTTCCCATATCACAAGCTTTGCTTAGTTTGGGACTAGAGGGCGTTGTGTGTAAAGTCCATGAATATTTATTTATTTATGTTATAAATGACAAGTATGTACATACCTTTTTTCTACAGCGTTTATAAAATCCATGAAAGTAGGGAATGGTGTGCCTTCCCCCCATATGCCGAGCCGGACCATGTACGCCATGTTCCTGAACGAAATATAAAAAAGAATTTTTGAAATCGGTTCATAAATGACGGAGATCTGAGGTAACAAGTAATTAAATTAAAAATTTAATAAACCCCCGAATCTTGGACCGATTTTCATCAAACATAGCTAAAAACACTTCCGACTAATACACCTTTCAAACAAACAAAAAACAAAATCAAAATAGGTTCATCCGTTCCTCAGACAGACACACACAGCCACACATACACACGCACACACACACGCAGATAGAGAGAGAGAGAGAGAGAGAGAGAGAGAGAGAGAGAGAGAGAGAGAGAGAGCGAGCGGAGAGCGAGAGCGAGAGAGAGAGAGAGCGAGAAAGCGAGAGAGAGAGAGAGAGAGAGAGAGACGTCAAACTTATAACACCCCGTCGTATTTGCGTCGGGGGTTAAAAAAAATAAATATCGAGATGCAATAAAGCTTAGCACATACCTTGGCTCGGAGGCTCCCGTCGCGGAGGCATAGACCACCCTGGCGTTGGGCAGCTTGGTCTGCAGCTCGAGTGCTGTCAGCCCGGTCTTAGTAGCCTTCCCCGAACCCACTGGACACAGGTTCTTGGCTTTGTGGCACTCGTCGAATACAATCTGTATGCTGTTCAGGACTTTATTACATTAGAGAGAAAGAGAGAGAGAGAGGGATAAAGAAATATTTAAGAAGATAAATAAATCTTCTCAATTCGGTTGTATTTTGTTACCTCAGAACTCTGTCGTTTATAAACCGATTTATTGTTATCTGAAAGAATATACTTTCAAATTGGTCCCATAAAAAAATCATTAAAATCGGTTCAGTAGTTCGGCTTTAAAATCAGAATAACTGAAAAAATATGCCATCCACATACACGGAATTGCGTATTTTGCGTTTCTGTGACTTTTACAGTCACTATAACATTCATAATTCAATTCATTCTCTCTTCCGTCTATCCCAAATTAGGTACTGTTTTGTTTTTAACTAAAATTATAATAACTATACGTGGAAACTTGTAATTAGCTTTTAAGTAACCATTGTATCTGCCTATACTTCATCTAGCTGTAAGTTTTCCAAAAATTAAAAAAATTAAATAAAAATAAAATAATGAACTGCCATCATCATCATGATAAAGCTGGAAGGTAGTTAAATTATTAATTGTGTATTATATGTGGTGTTGGCGTGCCCTATTGAATGAATTATTTTTTTTTATCTAGCCCATCTTGTTCCACTGCTGGGCAAAGGCCTCTCCCGAACAGAACACCGTCCTAGACAGGCGTCACAGCTCAGTCGGTAATAGCTCTGCCTTCCGTGCTGTGAGTCGTGGGTTCGATCCCCACCGAGAACAAACATTTGTGTGTGCCAAACATCGATGTTTGTTCTATGTCTGGGTGTTACTATGTATTAGAAGTATGTATTTACAAAAAAAGTATATAAGTATTCTATCAGGCATCTAGTTCCCATATTACAAGCTTTGCTTAGTTTGGTACTAGAGGGCGTTGTGTGAAATGTCCATGAATATTAAATATTAAATCTACTCCCGGTCCTTGGCAGTTTCCCACCAATCCGTCTCAAACACATCAAGGTCATTCCGCCAACACTTAATTAAATCAATTGAAGTCGTTTTTCCTAGTTTTTGAAAGTAATCTTACTAATATTATAAGTGTGAAAGTTTAGATGTTTGGATGTTTAGAAGATTGGATGTTTGTGTTTCAATCACGTCAAAACTACTGAACCAACTTGGATGAAACTTGGCATATATGTAGTTCGTAACCTGGATTAACACAGGCTACTTTTTATCCCGAATAATTAACAGGAACTACAGGATAAAATGAACGAACGGTATTAGCAGCGCCAATTTAGCAAGAAGATGCTGTCATGTCATGTCACGTCAGTTTGACAGGACGTAGTACTACCTCTTTGGTCTAACGACTAACGTTTGACATTCCAGTAGGGGTTCGGTGTAATGTCAAGTTTCTCAAAGAAGTATCCGCTCGGTACACGCACAGATAATATAATGTACACGGAAATTGTAGACGCGTACTAAGTCGCGGGTAACTGCTAGTGAGAGTATAAAAAGGATACGCATCCGTCGAAGTCGTCCCCGCACCACTGCAGCAGCTGCTTGAGCCTGGTGCGGTACTTGGTGGCGGTGGAGGAGGTCTCGCCGATCAGCGCCGAGTACGTGCTGAACACGACGCCCTTCTTCACGTTGCCGTTTACAGCGGACGATATCTTCGCGTACTTGAACTGCACAACCAAATACCCTTATAACTTCATTCATATTACCTAGTTTTTAGTAGTACTAGTTTTTTTAGTAGTAGTAAATTTTAGTAGTAGGTAGTAGTTTTTTAGTAGTAGTAGTTTAAGTAGTAGTAGTTTTTTAGTAGTAGTAGTCTTTAGAAGTAGTAGTTTTTTAGTAGTAGTAGTTTTTTAATAGTAGTAGTTTTTAGTAGTACTAGTTTTAGTAGTAGAAGTTTTAGTAGTAGTAGTTTTAGTAGTAGAAGTTTTAGTAGTAGTAGTTTTTAGTAGTAGTAGGGCTCTTTGTGTGCGAGCTCGCCCGGGGAAGTACTAGCACCGTACCTATTTCGTGCGCCGAGCAGTGATGCTCGCATTGCTGGATTCCAGTTTGAAAAGTATGGGTGCCGTTTATTAGCCACAGCACCACCGATGGTACTGTCTAATGGTACTACGGTAAACAAACGTTAACACCGTTTATGTCTCAGAGTGATGGGCGCAGTGTAATGCAGGGCACGTCCTCAGTGGGCGTGTCTTCGTGCATACCTTATTTAGCGGGTAAACTTCAATCCTGTCAGCGCCAATATCCCTCAGATCTCGTTCAGCGTCGTATTTAAGGTCATTAGACACGGATACCCATATAGCACGCTTCCGCCCTTTCATCCAGTTCTCGAAGATAATCCCCGCGATAGTACGCCCTTTGCCCACGCCGGCTCCATCGCCTACAACAGACAAAACCTTTACACTTTGCTCCAAATTCATACATCTGTGAGTTAAATTAAATAAATAAATATTCAGGGACATTTAACACAGCGCCCTCTAGTCCCAAACTAAGCAAAGCTTGTAATATGGTAACTAGATGGCTGATAGAATACTTATATACTTTTTTTTTGTAAATACATACTTATAATACATAGTAACATTCAGACATAGAACAAACATCGATGTTTTCCACGCACAAATGTTTGTTCTCGGTGGGGATCGAACCCACGACCCACAGCACGGAAGGCAGAGCTATTACCGACTGAGCTGTGACACCTGTCACAGCTCAGTTGATATCAGTTATGGTAGTTTTTAGTGTTTCGATCCAGTTTTTAACCGACTTCAAAAAAGGAGGAGGTTCTCAATTCGGTTGTATGTTTTTTTTTTTTATTTTTTTTATGTTTTTTTTTTTATTTTTTTTTATGTTTGTTACCTCAGAACTCCGTCATTTATGAACCGATTTCAAAAATTCTTTTTTTATCTAAAAGGATATACTTCCAGATTGGTCCCATTTAATTTTCATCAAAATCGGTTCAGTAGTTTGGGTTATAAATAGAAATAACTGAAAAAAATATGCCAAGTTGCGGCGTAGCGCCTACCATTTTACTGCTAGCAACGATGCAATATGTCAAGTTGCGGCGTAGCGCCTACCATTTTACTGCTAGCAACGATGCAATATGTCAAGTTGCGGCGTAGCGCCTACCATTTTACTGCTAGCAACGATGGACCCTATAAACATTTTTTTTGTCTATAAACCCAGTTTGTACATTCAAACCGCATTTAATTGGAGAAAAGCAAAAACCCACCAGTTGTTTCTCTAAAGAATCAACACCAACCACGTGCACGAAATTGCGTATTTTGCTTTCCTGTGACTTTTATGTGGTGTTTATAGTCACTAGAACATTCCCAATGAACTGTCATCATCATCATCATCATCATCATCTGATGATGAAGCTGGTATTCGAATTGAAGTCGGTTTTTCCAGTTTTTTAACTTATAAATTATGGAGAAACGGAACACTTATGGTCTCACTCTAGTGTCCGTCTGTCTGTCACATGCCACCAGAGCTAAACTGTAGAAGCTAGAGAGTTGAAATTTGGAATAGTAATAGTTTGTCATAACCCAAGATGAAAGGTTGGAATATGGAGAAAATATTCTGAGAATTAGGAATAATTACGGAGACCGAGGACAGGGGGGCGATAAAATTATCACGATAGATATATATCCCAAGAACTGTCAAAACTCCATAGTTTTTGACAGTTTTTGGGCGATATATCTATCGTGATAAAAAAGTCTATCGGTCTAGAATCGCCCCCCCAGGTAAGACAAGTGTCGGTCGTTCAGCGGCGAGACGGGCTGACGACATCACTAGCGTCGCAGGTCGGACTTGGATGAGAGTGGCGCTGGACCGCGGAGAATAACACAATGAAAGAGATGCCTACACCCAGCAGTGAGTGAGGTCAGGCTGCGGATGATGATGATGACGGGGGGTGAAATAGGATATGTAATGGTTACCAATAAGGAAGCCCGCTCTAGTTTTGTCCGGCAACATGTTCTCATGCGCCTGACAGGCGTAGACCACTGCTTCCAGCTGCAGCGCGGAGATCATGCCTCCCTGCACGGTCTCGTGCGGCAAGCTCAGCTTGTACGTCACGTCTATCGGCTCCACGGACGAGAGAGACGCTGTCTCCACCACGGGGTCCGGGTGCTTGCGGCCGAGCTTCACTGGATAATAAATCATGGTATACAACGTGTAACATATTGTTCCTATAAGCCGAAAAGGGGCTAATTCAGACCAAACACGTGAATAGATTGGCATGTGCAAAAGTTTAATACAACATATTTGAAATTTCTATTTTCCTTTTTATCTTAGAAGTTTGCGACAACTTTAAGGGCGGCTTGCACCAGAATCGCTAAACGCGTTTAACTCTTAAATAGTATTTAGCGAGTTGTCAAGTCATACAAATACGTCAGATTTAAATCGATTTAGCTGTTAAATACGTTTAGTGATTCTGGTGCAAGACGCCCTAAGTGTTTGTTTATTTTGTGTATGTATTCAGCCTGTTAGTACACATGCACACGCACCCTCCTATCACGTCGCACCCACACATAGACACTTTAACGCATGTGCAATGCTATTTTTTAGGGAAAGATTAAGACGCTTTTCATGTATGAAAAACTTCGAAACATAAGAAACAAAACAATAGTTGTAGAACAAACATTGTTCATGATGACGTGTAGAATACCCCCATCGAGCTTTAGGGACATTACGTTACACCCTGTATATCCCATTTATTGTGTTAAAAAGAAATGGTTTTATTAATAATCTTGTCATTTTATAGTGGCTCTACGTTTGGAAATAAGTGCTTTGTGTATGATTACGTAGGATACTTACATTTCGCTGGCATGTAATCTGCATATGTTTCTGCTACTCCCATTTCTTCATCATCAACTTCTTCCTCATCACCTGGCATCTAAAACCAAGTATCATTGAAAATATTTCATTTATCCATCATTTCGCATTGTGTGCTCTCAAACGGTGAAGGAAAACATCGTGAGGAAACCCTTGGCTTAGTCAGCTCCGCACGTATTGACCTTGTCTTTTCTGTGGATATGCCGACTATGCTGAGAGGATGGTATAGGTGCTACAAGCCTACTCCATCTCAATCATGTCCCAGGCACTGCAGCCTCCCGTACATCGGGGGATGGGTAAAAAGTGATCTCTGACGCTGTATAAATCATCTAGATTAGATGCAAAAGCCGGATTATTTGTCTAAAAAGAAGTACATTCTTGTGTGCAGCTTCTGACATGTAAGTTGTTGACCAGTATATTGTCAACTGACTGACCATACGCAGTTCCCACGCACACATAGACGGCATACACTACAGCCTTCTTACCTTATCTTGCTGCCACATGCCCGGCTTCGCCTGCCCCCACGGCGGCAGATTGAGTCCCCCCAACATACTAGCTAGAGGGCCCCCCATGCCGCTAGCTATCAACTGGTTGAGGTTCTGCATTAAGTATGGGTTCATACCAGGCATGCCTGCCATTTCCACTGCAAGATATACTATGAATTAACGGCAGCTGGTAATGCCTTGATCGTACGTGGATATGCTCAGTGAGGCAATGCACTGTGATAGGCCGCGGTAGTCGCACAACATCAGGTTCGCCATTGACTTGTTCCATCACTTAGTTGTTATAAAAATATGTATCGGGTACCGAGTACAGTGGAGGAACTGTGATAAGCCAAGACGTCGTTTTCGAATATTTATTGAGCTTTGTAATGGTTTAGAATGAGTCGCTTTGGGATCCATGTTTCCACTACCTATGCTGGGTCGAACCTCTTTATAAAAAGAAATTTGTTATAAGTAGATCTCCATTTCAGTCATCTTGAATAGAGTTAGATCAATATTGATAATTTCAATAATCAAGTAGCATCTAGTCTCTAACCTAATTTCAAAAACAAATATCACATTGATGTATGTAAAGTTATTCATTCTACTATTTTATAATACGCACAAAGGCATACAAACCCCCGATTTTATAAACAGAGGTCCGCCAAACAGGTTTCAAACCAGCATTTGCCTAGCACAGCACCTGAATCCAATTCTGCATAGTTTATGAATTCGAGGGCAAGACTTAAAAACGACTAAGATCGACAGCAAGAGGGATAGAGTTCCATTCTGTTGTTGTATGTGCGAATGTGTAGAAAAAAATCGACAGAGTCTAAGCCCAGTTGCATAGAATTTTAGCTCTATTTAGTGTGACAAAAGGCACATTATACAAAAATGTTTAATTCAGGATTCAGCGGGCAACGTGTTGATAGATCCTTTTATGAAATGTGCTTTACCCCATCAGTGTAAAGCTCAATTTCCAACAGTGAGTTAGGTTTCCTTATTCAATATTGCCAACCAATTAATTTGAATTTTCATCAAATTACAAGATTTCACGGAAGCAGCATTTGATTGTTATCTAGAGAACTGCATCACGTTGAGACGCACTGCGAAAATGTTTCTTACGCGTTTCAAATGAAGTTAACTTCGTGATAAAAAAAAATTATCTAATTCATCTTTTTACTTCAAAACGTGTTCGACATATTTTGCTCATTTCAACGTGCTCAATTTAGCTCATTCCGAAGTTTTTTATTCTGAAAAAAGTATTTTCATTATAATGAAAACTACGCGAATATAAACAAAAAGGCTGCCAGATTAAAATCTTATTTCAAATATTAGTAAAAGTCGGCAAAGTGCGAAAGTCGGCACTAAGCTCCGAAATCATTATCATCCTCAATATCACGATCAAACCGTGAAAATGCCCATTTTTGACGTTCTAGATCTCTGAAACTGAAACTCTTAGATAATTTCGATTTATTGTATGATGTAGAATAGTTATTCTAAATCTAACTAGTTACTGATTAATTATTTACAATATTTTATTTAAAAAAAAAAAAAAGAAAAAAAAATTAACCAAATCCTATGTTAGACAAATAAAACCACAAAATAGTGTAAAATATTATAAAGAAACTCCAACAATAATTTATACAAAGGAACTACTATACAACACGAGTTAAAACACAGAAGTAAAACTTGCGCAACAATTTTATAAATTACTACAGGAAGTGGAAATCTACGCAAATAATAATGTCACTTAGCGTTTTTAGTAGAAATAGGTAGTTAGATTTTCTAAGCATATCCATCTACAAATGGGTATCAATTTATCCATGCATAATGGTGTGACGTAGCTGGGAAAATAATTAACTACAAAGGATCGATTTTCACGTCGCAGACATCGATATCTATCGAATTATAACGATACACGCTTGCCACAAGCATTTAGGAACCCATTTAATTCTACACGGTTTTTTTTTAATCTGTTTTTTACGGAACTTAGCGTCTGTTAAGACGATGTCAGTTCCATCGTATCTTCCTAGTATTGTCTCAAGACTCACTGTTCACTATAGGCAACTCAAAAATGAGCCGGTAGAGCATGTTAGCCTCGTCAGACGTTGGCGAAGCCAACTACACGGTTATAAGCACAGAATGGCAAGAAGAATTTACACTGCGCGGCAACGCGGTATCACTACGCAGTTGTGTTGTCGTTAAGTGTAACTCTACTCGCTACTGTACTAGCGAAAGTGTAAGCTCTAATGCTTGGCAAAAATTTCAACGTGTAATAATAGTCACAAGTCACAACGGATTTTCGTCCCTCTTAAGTATCTGCACAGAACAGATTTTTGGTCGAGTTGGAGGTAAGCTAATTTTTCCGCACAACAGTACATGCGCAATCGTTTGTTGCACCTAACTGCAGAGGGATAAAGATTTGTGCGTACTGTACATTCCTCTCAAGAATTTGTCATTATATTCTCTTGTGTATAAAATTACATTTAAATAAATAAATAAATATTCATGGACATTTCACACGACGCCCTCTAGTCCCAAACTAAGCAAAGCTTGTAATATGGGAACTAGATGCTGATAGAATACTTATATACATTTTTTTTTGTAAATACATACTTATAATACATAGTAACACCCAGACATAGAACAAACATCTATGTTTGACACACACAAATGTTTGTTCTTGGTGGGGATCGAACCCACGACCCACAGCACGGAAGGCAGATCCATTACCGACTGAGCTGTGACGCCTGTCAAATTTTTCAATGTCTGTCAATTTGTCAAATTTAGGTATTATTTGAATGTTTTCAAGAGGTGAGGTATCTTCTAGGCAAATGTGCTACATCGTCGACCGCATCGTCACTTACCATCAGGTGAGATTGCGGTCAAACGTTTGTCTATAATGTATAAAAAAAAATAAGGTAGATGTTCGACCGGTGCCTTCACAAGACCAACACTTGAATCAGGCATTAGAATTCGTATTGCTTGTTGGCTTGGCAAGAAGAAAGATGGCGGATGCGTCATTCGATAAAGAAAAGTAGAAGAGACATCGATATCTAGAACGCAATATTTACAGGGATGCAATAAGGATGAGATGAGGAGAAGTTTTTAGCGTCTATAACGATAGGGGCAAAGGATATAAAATAAGGGGTATGCTTTGGATTAGACAAAGTTAGCACGTCTAAATATCAGTTACGTTAAGAACAAGTGTAATTAGGAGGCAGCTCTGAGAAAGAGTTCAAGAAGAAATTATAAGATCAGAAAGCGAGGAGGTCAGCTACTCTACGAGGAACTCTTAAAAAGAGATGCAGGGGCAAGATTAGGAGCTCAACGAGGTATCAATACGCATAAACGATAGGAATAGATGTTATTAACGAGGTATAATGCTAAACGATAGGAACAAGGGTTAAAAAATAATCTTCTCATCAAAAATTTCAAGTCACCTCTAAAGTTATGTTTTGATTACATAATTACTTACTAAAATCTAGAGATTGAAAAAAAAGCACCATTCCATAGGGGGGTAGAATAACTTTTTTTATACAATTAAATTATGGAACTAGCCGATGGCCCACGTGATGTTAAGCGGTAACCACTGCTTATTTATATGCTAAAAAACTATGCAAATAGTTAATCGTATAAATGAAAAATGCAGGAATAACTCGATTTTTTGATGAGAAGTATAAAGTTGAAGGGCTTGTCGTGTCTACAAGTGGAAGAGGGGCGTAATCAGGACGGGGTTGGGGGGCTCGACTCACTCTGGGCGAACAGAGAGGCGGCGTTGAACGCGGCGGACGAACTCGCCGCGTACGGCGACGGTGCGGCCGGCCGCGGCGCTGCGACCATTGCTAGAATAACATCCAACCATCAGTCATTCAATTATTCTATTCTAGCGTTAGATTCCGTTTCCTTGTATTAGTTGCGTTGAGTGACGTAGTTATTTACTACAATATTCAGACTTGTCTTACTGTGAGGAGAGCAAACAAAAGATTGCCTGTGGCACCCACACTAGAGCAAATCTGCATCATGTCTGTGTCTTTGTAATTACAATTAGATAACTATTTTCATAAAATATTTTCAAATGATGATTTCTTATTAAAAATATAGACGAATATAATTGAAAACTTAATTTAGCTCCCGAGTTGACCCCAGACATGATCCTTAGTACGTCCACATTAAAAACATTGATTGTCCTGGCCTAGTATTTATTTAAATGACCTCTTCAAACGCCTAAATTTATCGGTCTCAATAACTATGCTACAATTTGCGAGAATTCCGTACAAGGACGTATTTGAAGGTACTGTACTGATATTAGATGTTTAGATTGAAAACCTTGTCTATTAATTTAGGTAGATTTATAACCGAACTTTATATGGTGACTAGATTTATTTAAGTTGCAAACTTTCTTCAAGTTTTTGGAGATGGCCATCGTACCATAACAACTATTTACAACATTTATTTTGATTTATTTAGCGTCTGAAATCAGTGGTAATGTGGAATGGAACCCATCTTAATAATAACCACTGCACAAACTAAAATCTGTGAATAACGTGGACTAAGTCATATTATGACGTCACGTTTTATAGCGGTATTTCTTTGGGAATTGTAACTGTATTTATAAATAATTTATTCATAACTATGCATACTTTATGTTGTGTAAAAACTTGAAGCTAAAGAGCTCAAGTTTCGACCTCCTTCGATGTAAAAGCGCAAAGGCGGGCGCGAACATTACATTATGACATATTGTTACCTACAGACGTAGCCACCGCGTTTTTAATACACTAAGGGCGGCTTGCACCAGAATCGCTAAACGTGTTTAACAGCTAAATAGATTTAAATTTGACGTATTTATATGACTTGACAACTCGCTAAATGCTATTTAATAGTTAAACGCGTTTAGCGATTCTGGTGCAAGCCGCCCTAAGATATCATTTACTTCTCCGATTACTTGTACTTGAAAACTGTTTAGATTTAGTTATGATTATAAAAATATAACAGTCAAAAAAAGTATTTTTGATAGACCATCAATTTTTTGAATGGGCAGGAAACGCCCCGCTTCCCCAAGATCATAGCCTCATTGAAAACTCGCGCCCGCTTATGGCGCCGCTCCTGCCCGTAACCGTAAACGAAGTTTTAAAACATTTTAGTTATAGCTAAATGTATTCTAGTTTAAGGTATTTATAATATGGGCTCTGTATTTTTTACTGTGTTGCCTGAATTAAATGATTTTTTTATACCCTTCCAACTATCCATAGTTTTCGCGACCTAATTGAATAGCTCTAAGTATTAGCAGTACATACTAGACAGGTTATTGGGGCATCTTATACAGATGCCCCAATAACGAGTATATAATCTCTACCAATCGATCTCTGTGGATCTTGTTATAAATACCGCATTATATGGATTCAGCTAATACATCTAAAACGGAAACAGTTGCTAGAATGCCCAAACATTTATAGGATGTGTGTGATGATAATTCAATCATAATTTTTACTTGTGCCTACAATTTATTTGTGACCAAAAATTGGATTGATCTGGATTACGAGAATGACGATATAATAACACAAAAAATTCAATATGGCGGATCTAACGCCGTGTTAGATTTCGAACGCCTAAAAAACTATCAAAGAATAAGTTTGAAAAGATTTTGCCAAATGAAAACCTCACATTATTATTAATTAATTAATTATTAATATTATTCTTTAATATTCTTTATTAATGTAAAATAAATAAATAAATTCTTTATTTAATTAGGTTCACATATTTTTTTTATTAGTTTAATAATAGAAGAACAATTTTTTTTTATATTTGATAAGAAACATGGTTCTAATGAGATACCTACAACCTGAAATATTTCAAATTGTACATTAAGAACGCATTAAATGTATAAAGTATAGAAGAAAAGTGTAAAAGCACATACCTTTGCCCCCGGCCCTGGGCATCGGCGCTCCACGACCTAATCCGGCGAGATTTCCAAAGTTGCCGATACTTAGCGGCTTGCTCAGCGAAGCTGCGGATATCTTGATCGGTTTCACATTGCTCGCTTGTCCAAACGCCATGCCCGAGGCAGCTTTAACAAATAACACAGGTAAACATACAAATAATTCAAATTATGCATTTATATCATTTCTAAGATCGAAGAAAAATTACATGAGACTAGCTGAGATATGGTACGATACCCAGTAGTGGGTGAAGTCAGGCTTTGGATGATGATAATGTCATTATAAAAAATCGCGGCAAACCAGTGAATGGAGAAAGCTCAGAATCGATGCGCACATACATTTTTCAAATAGAAAACATCCATTGGTTCTCTACATTGACTGAGGGATGTTTCAAAAAGGTCCTTGTATGCAGAGACATAAGAACCATTTCATGAATCATAAAAGTAGTGGGGCAGTTAATTTCAATATTCTTACCAGCTAGAGGATTTGTGGTTGGTCGAACTATGATATGCGCTGGTGGTTTCGATGTGACAGTGACTTTAGGAGGACCCAATTGAGCTGCCGCAGCCAGGGTTTTGCCTCCACCTGTTAGTGAAAAGTATTAATAAGTACAGTACTGACAGCTGATCTAAGCAATAGAGAATTTAGCTGTTTCAATGTGTTATAAAATACCCAAAACCTAATTGAGAAAACGACTTATTCATATATTTATTGATATGTAGTATTTCACCTGTAGTCATATACTTCACCTGGGACTTCCAAGTTATCGGGATCTTCATCATCATCAAAGTCGGAGCCGGATTCTGATGGAGGATTGTCTTCATCATCTCCATATGCCCTTCTTTTAGACTACACATAAAATGAAGTTGGTTAATGATTTCATAGTGTCTCAAAGGTCAGGGATCAGGTAAACTATAAAACCTCTTGTAACTTATACATATTAGAGTTCTACCAGACAGTAAAAGGTATTTGTTCAAGAGCCAAAATATCCCAATTGTTCAATGGCATGCATAAAGATTAAACGCATGACTACTTTGAGTCGCCTTAGACAGTGCAATATTGAGTTCAATCTGCACTACATCCTTACATCCTTCTTTCTGAGATTGGTGTTCAATTCATTTTCATATAGTTTCCTAAAATGTTTATTTATCCCTACGGACAAGCTTCATGTGTTTCCTGACCAAAAAAAACAACACTGAGAAGATTTAAATTTTGGAATGAAATTCATGAATTCTAAGATCATTTTCTACAGTTGGCAAGCCCACCACAAAGCACATAAACTTATATAACCGATAACATGGTTTTATATTCCATTTTATTGCATTTTTACTCCCCCTGTGATAATTTCATACGTCTTGAAGAAATGCACTTTAGGACTCAAGTCTAGAAAACTTGAGAGTTTTCAACATGTTTTCTGCACATAAGAACGTTTATTAGTACGATCTTGAATGCGTAAGGTCATAAATGGGAGCGAGCATGAAGCATGATAGACGAAAACCGCATTGTAATACTATGTCTAGAGCAACACACTGCATCAAGTTCAAGACGTATTCTAAACCTATATCTAGAACCTTCCGAGAAAATCGATACAGCCACACCCAGCTTGCATAATTAACTCATCGGCAGCACAAAGAAATGACGCTTTTTGGTAAGAAACATTGCAATAATTCAACATGTGAGAACGACACCACATTACGACACTTTTTTTTGGTTAGAAAACTTGAAAACAAAGAAAAAAAACTGAAAAAATCACGTTTTTGAAGCCTTAGGGTACGCCTTAACCAAAAATGTGGGAGTTTTATAATCAAATAATATGAATAACTATTGAAAAAGACGAAAAACACGAATTCAAAAGAAGTAAAGTTTGTAAAAAAGTATCAAAACAAAAAACTATCATTACCATTTTTTTCACGTATTATGAGGTCTACAATTTCTTCAAATCAATTAGTTTTCCACACAACAAGGAGCACCAACCACAGTTATTACTTTTTTGGACACTTTTACTAATTATAAATCACGAAAAAAACAATATTACGATTGGCAAAAACGCAGACGTCCGAACGGCGGTCAATGATTCCGCCATATTGAAAAAAAGCAGAGAGAAAAGAACTTTCGTTTCGGATACTCACGATACACGTACGTCCTGTCATTATCATCATGTTCTGAAAATATACAATTCAAATGATTTTGGAATACTAACTAAATCCTGAGTTGAACTATTTCATTTGAAATAGTGTGTTGATAGCTCAACTGCTTCATGTGTATTTTGTACATATTATAAATATTGTAAATACTGTATTAGTCATAGTTTTTTTTTGTGAATGAATAAATTTATCTACTTCTTTGAAATAGTGAATTAGTTTCAAAGTACCTACCACACAGTTTATTTCAAAACACAAATGACAAAACCAGTCTAGTGGTCTGTCTGACTTTAACTTGTAAGCAGAATTTCCTGTATCCGAACAATATTCCACACCAGTATTTTTTAGTGGTAATATTTTTTTTATTTTTTCACTCATTCTTTGTTCTATAACTCTATGGTTATCGCGAAGAGCACCGAACGCCATCGTCGCCATCTTTCGGAATACTCTGAAACCAAACTGAACTGCGCATTGAGTTGCGTCTGTGGTTGCGTCCGCCATTTTGTCAATTTACGTTTGCGTATTTCTTCCATCGATTTTCGTGTTGTTTTTTCTGTGAACTACCGTTTCTCTTGGATAAAATCCTTCTATCTTATTTCACGAAAATCATTCGCGATGGATTCCCTGGTTGGTTATGGAAGCGAAGATGAAGGCGACGACCGCTATGGTGGCCACTCAGGTGGCCATCATCAATACACATCGGTAAGGTTTTCTCCATGTCCTTGAGATTATATCTCTTGAAACAACAATGTTATGTATTTTCGTCAGATACGGATATTAATCTGCATTATTGCTTGACAATAGAATGATATTGTAGGGAGGAGGGGGTTACGGCAGTCACGGCGGAGGCTCTCGTCGCCGCGAAGATGACACAAACTACGATGATGTGAACATGGACATGAGTGAGGTAACTACATCTTACTCCAAAGTCATCCTATGCCGCTGTCTAAACTATTTGTTCACTTGAAAATAATTCTTCAACCACTCAGTAAAGAATCCTATTTACTCTCTTTAGACCTACCTTTTGAAAAGAATTCTTCAACCACTTAGTATACATGTGCGTAGAATACATGTAGGTATTTTGTATTCCAAAAAAAACATTGCACTATAACTAAATTTTTTGTATCGTTAAAAAATTAAAGATAGTCCCATATCCGTTGTGCTGTTTTCAACGATGATATTAACACTTTTATTTTATATGGTTACCCATTTATAAATTGACACAAAACAAAAGTCAAATACCCCACGTGACCGAGCCGAGGCCTCTTCAAGACGACCGTCCGTTCCGCACTGCCCGCTCATAGGCTCCATACACATGTAAGTAGATAGATATATAAGGATGGATTAATGGTAACATGGTTGTCATTGTTAACTAACTTTCAACTACAAAATTATCACTTTTAGAATGAAATAGTTTTAAACATGGAATGTAAACTAAATCAGGTACGCTACCCTTTCTATTACACAGCCGGTCTCATGAAAATTTGGTTTCTCATTCTCGAAATTTATCCCTATCATATTTTATTTAGCAAATGTGATATAAACACCTGCAAGTTGAAATACAAGGAATTAAGCACTGTTTTTGATTGTGACAGTTCACAGTTCTCGCCAAATATCACTCTTAATAATAAATCACCCCCTTGAAGATAAAATTTACACCTGAAGGCTTTTTTTTTACTGGGACTGAAGCTAAAACGATCTCTGTGCCTGCTAAACAAGTTATTATCTAGGTAATAAAGCTAATTTCTGCATAAATACCTGTTAAACAACAAACAACTGCCTATCTGTTATTTTTATGGATATTGCAACAGTTTTACTTCAACACAAATGACTGCTCATAAGAATGGCGCAGTATAGGCGCAATGAAAGGCCTATACAAAAAACATAGTTTTTTTTCAAATGTGCAATCAGCATGCTGGCTATAAGCAGATCTTTTGGAAAATATTTACTGACGCGTAGGGCTGTACTCCAGTGAGTAAGAAAAACAAATAGATTTAGGTTTACCTATTTTTGTGAATGTCAACATGCGTCTGTATTTCCATATGAAGCCTAACCACTAGCTTGTATAATTTTGACGTAGTAGTGACTGTGTTTTTTCGCAGGACTCTCAGGGGGCAGAATCGGAACCCGAGCTGCCTCAGGCTGAGTCGGGGCCTTCCAGACACAGTTCTAAGGATGATCACAAGAATACTGGTAAGGAAACAACACTCACAGCCGAGAGGATTGCTAACTAAAAGTAGCAGTAAACATACAGAGTGAGTTTAACTTGAAGAATAGAAAGAAACTCACTGGTTTTGTAAGAAGTATGGCATCTTAGTATATTATGATGTTCAATAAGGCTGCCCATTGTACTCTCTATTTTTATGTGTCTATCTTTCATGTAATTTCTTTCATCTGTGTGTGCAATAATGTTTTTATCTATCTATGTTCATCAACAGGCGATAATAAAGAGCGAGACAAGGATCGCCGCCGCCGCGAGACTCCGCCGAAGCCCCGGCAAGACCGCGAGAGGGACAGAGACAGACGCTCGCCGAAACGAGACGAAAGATACAGGTAATAGCTTGGTGTACTGATGGAATATCCATCACTGCATTTTCTGGTTTCCATCAATTGCTAAACTCCGTAGGCAATCAATACAAATGGTTTATAGATAAACACATTATTGTAAATGTTATCTATCTATCTATCTACACTAAGAAACAGGCAGGACACAAGAAAAACAATTAAAGCTAATTACAATGGGCGGCCTTATCGCTAAAAGCGATCTCTTCCAGTTTATATGCAACAAAATATAATAAAAACCTTAACAAATTTAAAAATAAATATGCAGGTATTACAGCTTGCGCTGGTCTTCTGCTGGGGCGAGGACTGAGCAAGTTAAACAAACCTGTTTTTTTATCCAATACTTAATACATTTATTGCTTACACATCGTATTAAATTTGTTACATTGTAGGTAGGTATCACACATGAACCCTGTTCAGGGGTATTGCAACGGGAAAATAGGCAGACCGAGGTTTCAATCTCTAAGTTGCATTTTACATGATGTATGTTGTTTCAGGGCAGAGAGATCAGACAGAGGCCGCGGAGCTAGCAGCAGTCGAGACGGACCGCGCCGTGGTCTGCTCGGAGACCGCCCTGATGATACTGAAACTAAGGTTAATATCTTTTTGATGAAGAAAGTTGATAGCCCAAATTGTGAATGTTGTGGAGTAAAGGAGGACACCTATCACTTTCTGAGGGAGTGTGCTCGGAGCAAGTGTATTAGGGATATTTTGACTGAGAGATATAACATTAACTGGCTAGACGTGGGTCTGTATCAGAGTTTGCTGGCTGATCAGACATCTGAGGTAGCTATTATGCTGTACCGGTCCACGTACGGGCTGGTTAATGTGTAGCTAAATAGGTAGAGGTCAATATGGGACCGACATAGTCGTAAGACGACTCAATGTCACTAATTCAATTCACTAGCCCTGCGGTACAGTCGAAGACACGTTCAGCATCTACCTTTACTGTTTGAACTTTGAACTATTAGAAGTTGAACGTTGTGAATCGTGCTCTAGACACGACAGTGTGCTTGTTGTGTCGGGCTGCGAGCGCGGCGCGCGTCCTAGCCTATTGCGCTCTCGCCCCAACGATTCTCTGCATTGCATGTAGCGTAGTTATGGTTGTATTGGATGTATAACTTGACCTGTGGCTGTGTGTACATTCATAAAGATTCACAACTCTACTGAATACCTATACCGATTATACCGTCTGAGCTGTGACAGGCGTCACAGCTCAGTCGGTATAGCTCTGCCTTCTGTGCTATGGGTCGTGGGTACCAAATATAGATGTTTGTTCAATGCTTATTCACAAAGAAAATTATGACTAATAAAGTATTTACAATATTTATAATATGTACAAAATACACATCAAACAGTTGAGCTATCTACACACCGTTGCAAACGATTTATAGGGCGTCTAGTCGCTGCGACGCTTGACCCGAGGGCTGGTGATTATCTGGGCCAGCGTATCAGCATTGCTATTCAGCGCGGCAATGCAGCCAGTGTCTTGGGCACGCTTCCGATTGGTACTGATTTGGATCAGTTGAGCTATCAATGCTTATAAAACATATTACCACACAGGTTGCTATGTATTTTAAGATTTTCAAGCATGTATTTACAAAAAAGCAGTGCGGTGACATTACTAAAAGCTCTATTTAAAATACTGTAACCATGATTGTAATGAACAGCCTCCAGCGTTAATGGATCTGAAGCCGTTCGGAGGCGAGCTGCCCCCCTCGCTGGAGCAGAGGAAGTCGCACGACGCCAGAGACGCAATCTCACCGAGGTCAGTTCAACATCTGTACAAAACTTGCTTCAACATTGTACGTATCTTTGTAAAAAGGATCATACAAAAAGGCCTACTGTTTCACGCGACCACAGACTACGACCTGATTCCTAAATCAGGCCGTTGTCTCTGGTCGCGTGGAACTGGCACCTAGAATGGCCTAGTTTTATATAAAACGATTCTAAATGATCCGCGTGAGTTTATTGCATAAAAGAATTATGATTTTGTTGAAGTGTTGGGAAGCGTACAGTGTGTGTTTATAACTAATGAATATAAATAACTAGCAGTTGCCCGCGACTTCGTACGCGTCTACAGTTTCCGTGTACATTATATTATCTGTGCGTGTACCGAGCGGATACTTCTTTGAGAAACTTGACATTACACCTCATTACACCGAACTCGTACCTACTGGAATGTCAAACGCTAGTCGTTAGACCAAAGAGGTAGTACTACGCCCTGTCAAACTGACGTAACATGACATGACAATGAAATCCTCTTGCCAATTGGCGCTGCTAATCATTTTCGTTCATTTTATCCTGTAGATCCTGTTAATTATTCGGGATAAAAAGTAGCCTATGTGTCAATCCAGTGTTACGAACTATATATATACCAAGATTCATCCAAGTTGGTTCAGTAGTTTTGACGTGATTGAAACACAAACATCCAAACATCTAAACTTTCGCATTAATAATATTAGTAGGATAGGATAAAATAGATTTTGTTATTTGTAGATTCTCTGAACGCGAGCGACGCGACAGGGACAGGGAACGCGACCGCGACCGGGATCATAGAACGAGCCGGCACTCTGAAGAGAAACGGTAATTTGCATACTTTTTAGTGTAGATTGGACGAGCGAAATGTCTCCGCGCCTAGTCAGACGTAAATGTCCCGCGATTTTGTCCCCTAATGAAGACTGGTTTACTTAACATGTAACACTAGTATTTCAATAGCAGTCTGACCATACACGATACATTTTTAAAATAAATAAATAAATATTCATGGACATTTCACACGACGCCCTCTAGTCCCAAACTAAGCAAAGCTTGTAATATGGGAACTAGATGCTGATAGAATACTTATATACTTTTTTTTTTTTTAAGTCTCTTAAGTTAGGTTTTTATGTGTATATCGTTGGTTTGTAGATCGGGTCACAAGTACAGTTCGGAGCGACGTGAGAGGTCGAGATCGCGCGGAGCGCCTCCCGCTACCTCGCATCCATCCAGGTAACAACTCACTTTATGGTCATAGGGATGCTTATCAACCTAAATACATTAAAGAATAAATAATTTGTACTCATATCTTCGTTACTTGTACAGCAGTTCAACCGATCGCCGCTCGCCCACGTCAGACTACCGTCCATCGTACAAAGTGAACAAGAAGTTAGAGGTTATGGAGAAGATGGGCCTCCAGATCAAGACTCCGGATGGATCCATGGCGACCGCCCAGCAGCTCAGGGCCGCCGCGGCCGACCCGGTCGCGCCTTCTGGGAACCGCAGCGCTTACTTCAACCAAGGCGCTATGAGCTCACATAGGATATTAGACCAGGTAAAACTATACTTATGGAATCTTTTCACGTTTATTTTCTCACAGCTAGATTGCACTTCAGTGCTGTAAAACTAAAGTTGTTTTACATTGGGTGTATAACATGCTTTCAGGAGGGTAATCACGAACGAATCTGACAGGCGCCGCGTCACATAAACCTAACGTATTCGAATCATATTGCGCGTCAACGCCAGCTCGACTGCGGAACGTTGTAGCGTCACCGCGCAGTGTATCTCATACGCTAGTGTTACGATACGTTTACGATTGTCACATTTATTTGTGATAAGGCACTGCACAATACCTATTTGTCTTCTCTGGTTCAGGTACAAAAACGGAAGCTCCTCTGGTCCAACAAGGCTAAGAATGAGACGGAGGAAGCGGCCAAGTGGAGCGGCACTCGGTTCGCGCAGGACAACGATGGGAAGCAAGTCTCCAAGTTTATGCGGCTTATGGGCATCAAGGAACCTGGTAAGTACAGAACTTAGATCCTATTATATCCTGATTGTCAATAGAAGCGCATTATTTAGATACGAACCATATACATTGTTTTTTTTATACAGCTAAATTGTGGAACAAACCGATGACCCACCTGATGTTAAGCGGTAACCTCTGCCTATAACAATGCGTTGCCTCACTGAGCATGTCCACTGATTCATGATCTTAGAACATATTTTCTCCCTCGAATTTTATGATCACCTAAAAACCTGCATTTTTTGTTCACAGCGGCTGTGAAACCTGAACCAGTTGAAGAGACCGCAGACCCCATTAAGAAACAAGAAGAGTTGTTCCAAGCCATGCAGGCTCAGTACGAAGTAGCACGAGCCACCACGCACACCATGAGAGGAGTTGGCTTGGGTTTCCAACGGGGACAGTACTGAACAATCCTATATTATACTGTAAATAGAACTATTGTTAGTCTTGTATCAGCTAGTGCCTGATTGATTAACTTAACATCCATTGAAATTCAATGGACTCCGGTTCCCGCATTTAGACGCAGAGGTTGGTGCATTTTGCATAGGGGTGTTCTAGGAGTTAAGCCAGCCTAGCTCCTTCCAGAAGCACATAAACGTCTTGGGAACTTTGCAGTCTTGGAGGAGTGACCGATGGGTACTTAGGATTTCTTTTCGTTGTGTTGCTACGCCATCGCATTTCAGGATTGCATGGGCAGCTGATTCTTCTTCGGTGAGACAGCTTCTGCAGAGTGGACTGTATGTGGCTTCGATGTTGTAAAGGGGTACTTTAGCCCAAAAAAATACGATAGAATTATTGTTGGTCTTGTGAATATTGGTTAGTGACTGAATTAGTAATTACCAACTGTCTACGCGTCACGGCAGAGGGCGCTGCATTACGCAAATGTATCTTCCTATTTGATTATATTAATTAAAGTGAACCAATGGAAACATTATTCTAAATTGATCCTGCCAAGCACAGACCCTAGAACCAGTAGTCAAAAAACACCAACCATTTTCGTAATTACTGGATCTTAAAACCTGTAGGGTCTCGCCCTACAACTTTAAAATGATATGATAATTGATAAGAATGCTTGATATTTACGTAATTGCTTTAATCATAACTGAATACGACGATTGCCGCGACGGTCAAACGTGTACTAACTTAATTTATTCTAAGTAAGCACAAAAATGCACTGCTGTAAAATTGTGCAATTAGCATTAATTGTACATGCTCCCGAGGGAAAAGAATATAATTAAACATGATTTGCGAATGATATAAACTTAAACTTGAGCTATAAGCTTAAAAATGATAAAATAAAATAGTAGTGTAAAGTATAAAATAAAGTCCAGTAAGAGTCTTTCTTAAGATATTTCAATCACTGCACTTCACTTTTAATAAATCGATCGATAAAAATAGGCGACGTAGTTGCATTTACTATATTAGAATTACTACGCGCACTTTGATTAACTTCAGTGTCTTTTTCGATGATGATGTTGCTAGTGCTCGCTGTTGGTGCCGGCTGCGCCGCCGTACTCGTCGTGTAGTAAACAGCCATGTTGGTTGGGTGCTCACTGTGGGAGGCCGCCGGTGCCGGTGTGGGGGCGGGTGTGATTCTCGCAGAGCAGCGCAGTCGCCCTCGTCGCCACGCGAACAGCGCCAGAGCAAGAAGCCCTACGCCAACCACGAGATATAGGACCACAAACTGGTGCACGTCATGATGTGATAGATCTGATAGCTCTACATTAGCTTCTGCTGATTTCAACTTCTCTATTTGTGTACCAATGTTTTGTAGGTCCCTCTCATAGTTCAGATTCTCCAAGTCATGTGCAATTGAAGCATTGATTGGTATTGTTAAGTTGATTATATTATTGATAGGAGGAATCTCTATTTGCATGATATCTGCTCTAGTCTCCAATTCATTTGTTTGCCTGTTGTGAGCGAATATTTCATAGCCTTCGCCCTTGATGACACAGCCGTCTCTAAGGGTCATTATACCGGCCTTGCTGACTTGCACAGCCGTAACTTGATGCTCGCATATGATTCGTATGGTACGTATATCGCAAATAAAGTACAGGTATGTATTCATCTGATTTAGTTCGGACCAAGTAGCTGCACATATTTGTGTATAAGTTTTACATTGATTTGATGGCTGGTCCATAACACAAAGATTTTTGTCTGACGTCATATGATGGATAGGTCTTCGTAGTGGACACAAACGTGTTGATGAGTCATAAGGAAGACAGGTTTGAATTTCGTTTTCAGACAAGATGATATACGAATCTTTTTGAATATTCAGTGCTACATATTCTGCTATTGGCATGATTACGATCATCTCATTACCGTACTGGCGAGGGATAGGTATAGGTAGAGGGATAGGCTTGTATATGTCATAGGTTTCTCTGGTGACCAGTGGAATTTTTATTTCAAAAATGAAGTAAAGTTTGGTCATTCTAGCTTTTACCTTTAATAAATGATATATGCTTGATAGTTCTGTTTGTATATTGCTTATGGGTAGGGTCAAATCCTTGGAAAGTTGTCCTGATATAATGTTCAATTCATTCCTAAGTTGGTCTGGAGTCAACAGGTGGATATTGAGTTTCCCATAGTGTATATCAGTGATGGTATCTACCAGAGTTTCTTGAATGTTTTTCAAGTCCATTAAGATACTGTTGGCAATAATTGATGATAAGGCAAAGTCATTGTTATTTACAACTGCCTCGATTTGTTTTGCTAAAGTGTTAGAATTTTTGTCTAAAGTGATAAGTTGCTGATTAAATAATTTATGTTGATTATTCATTGATTGTTGCACTCTTTTCAGTAGGTTGTATTCTGATTCGACTACTGATGTTTGATTCTTCCACAACCGAGCCAAATGTTTCTGATCGCTTCTTATTAATTTGATATCTTGCTCATACTGTTGTGCGAAGTGTTCGTCAAGTACTCCGAACAGACCATGTGCCAAGTATCCAATTCCATTGATAAGGCCGCGGCGGCGTCTTGTTTCGGCGCGTGCCAATTGTTTACCGAGCATCAAGCTGTTATAGTACTCTAATTCTTTGAACCCATGACGTAACTGTAATAAGACTACTTCACGGTGAGTATCTTTTGCTGTCATTGCACACATGCGTTCAATTTGATTGATATATTTGCTGAGTAATTGCATTCCTTGCCAGTAGGGATCCATGTCATAATAAACAATAAGTTTCCACTCATCTCGAACAAGATGCATATTCGATAATTTGTCAAAATGAATGCTTTGATTGTTATTGATATTTGATAGTTTGTAGTCACATTGGGCAGGGGATATAATTAACATCATTGTCAACATCAATAGCCCCACAAAACTACTTGCTTTTGATATTTTTGATTTGATAAATGTTTTTTGCTCTGTTTGCTTTTGGTTTGGCTGTTCCACTCTTGCCGGAGGCTCATCAACTGGTAGCTTTGATAGTTTTACTATTGGTCTTTTAATAGTTCCAGTCTTTGTTTTGAGCGTGACTACACGAACGTGCTCATCTTTGCCAGGATGGAGCTCTATTACTCTTCCCATAGCCCATTTACCGGCTGGTACGTTCGCGTCGTGAATGATTACGATGTCATTTAACTCAATGTTAGCCTCTGCTTGCTGCCATTTGCTCCGATTTGATAACTGACATAAATACTCTGCTTGCCACCTTTTCCAAATGTCTTTGAAAGTCTTCTGTACTAATTGCCATCTTGTGCGTTGATCTGTTTCTGTTTCGACAATAGTAAGAACCGGGCCGCTAGATAGAAAGTGAGATGGTGTTAAGCGGTTTATGTCATCTGGATCCTCTCTCAATGCGCATAAAGGCCTAGTGTTTAGGCATCCTTCAATCTGTGCAAGAAGTGTTGACAGCTCTTCGAATGTTAATTTTTGTTCTCCAATCACTCTACGAAAATGATGTTTTAGGCTCTTTACTGCTCCTTCCCATAATCCCCCAGCACTGGGCCAGGAAGGGGCATTGAAATGCCACTCTATCTGCATTTCAGCCACTGTTGAGAAAAACTCATCATCTAGCGTGCTTTTAAGATTGATGGTTTCTTGATCTAGACGTTTGTTGGCTCCGACGAAATTGGTTCCGTTGTCGCTGTAGATGTGGCGCGGGGTACCTCGCCGGGCTGCCATACGCCGTAATGCTGATAAAAATGCTGTTGAGCTGAGATCCGAAACAAGCTCCAGGTGTATGGCCTTCGTAGCCATGCATACGAAGACTACTACATACCCTTTCATGGTTTTTATGCCTCGGCCTGTGTTTGCTTTAACACTGATGAATCCTGTTAGATCGACGCCAGTGTGATAAAAGGGACGCGTCGGATTGCATCGTGCTGTAGGTAAGTTACCCATGATTTGTTTTAGCTTGATAGGTTCATGCTTTCTGCACGTGATACAGTTGTGAACTCGTTTCTTGACTGCTCTTATTCCTCCTATAATCCACACTTCTTGTCTGAGATAAGTTAGAGTTAATCGTGCTCCTCCATGTAGCGTCACCTTATGAGCGTGCTCGATTAATAAGTCAGTGAAGTGATGGTTGTGTGGAATTATTAAAGGATGTTTCATGTTTTCACTAATGTTGGCGTTTGTTAGTCTGCCACCAACTCTTAATAGTTCATCTTTGTCCAGAAACGGGTTCAACGAGAGAAGCTTGCTAGTTGATTTCAATTTATTTTGTTGTTTTAGTGCGCTTATTTCTTCTGAAAATGATTCTTGTTGAATGAATTTGATTAGTTTGTTTTTAGCTGATTTGATTTCTAGCGCTGTTAAGTATGAGGGTTGGCGGCGGTTGCGATTGAAACCTGATGCACGATATATCCACGCGACAATGCGCGTCACGCGAGTAAGACAGCTGTGTTTGTTGATAAGTTCTCGTATGACGTCACTGTTTTGACACCGTGTAGAAACGTTTGTGTGATAATATTTCTTCACTTCCTGATTAGTGTCATAAGTCACGGCTTGATTGATTTTTTGTGGATGAAATATCAACGCAGGTCCGTTCCACCAAAGTTTATGCTCTTTTAGTTGTGATGCAGTAATTCCACGACTCGCGCAGTCTGCTGGGTTCTCAGCAGATTTGATGTACTGCCAATATTGAGCTGGTATGATATCATTGATTTTTTGTACTCGATTTGATACAAATGGCTTCCAACGGTTAGGATCACCGTTAATCCAACCTAAAACCGCTGTCGAGTCTGACCATCCATACGTTTTGATAGTGTATCCTGATAGGTTTTGATGGACAATTTTCATAAGATTTGATAGTAATAGTGCTGCGCAGAGCTCAAGTCTCGGGAGAGATACGCTTTTCTTTTTAGGCACTAGTCTTGATTTTGCTGCTATAATCACAGATTTTTCTGAGTTTTTGATCTTGCTGTAGATAACACAGGCATACGCGCTCTCTGAAGCATCGCAGAATCCGTGCAGCTCTATGTTATCCTTCTCGTGGCTCTCTAGCCATCTTTGGATCTGAAGATTATTGATTTCTCCAAGATCTTGCTTGATTTTAGACCATTCGTCGTTTAGTGATGCTGGAATTTGTTCATCCCATTGAATGTTTTGTTGCCATATTGACTGAAATAACAGTTTCAGTTTAGTTGTTACAGGACACAGCCAGCCTAGTGGATCGAAGATTGTTGATATTTCTGATAAAAGTGATCTTTTGGTGGCTGGTTTTGATGATGCTGTGTTTATCTTCAGTTGGAATGTGAAAACATCTTCTCGTGGATCCCACCGAAGTCCAAGTGCTTTAGTTGACTCTTGATGTCTAAAATCAAATGATGATGATGATGATTTTATCTGATCGTTGCTACTTTGTTGATCTAACAATGCCCTCTCATTAGATGACCACTTTCTTAGATTGAAGCCTCCTGACTTTAAGAGGTCAATAAGATTTGATATGATTTGCTTTGCTGATTGGATGCTGTGTGCTCCACTGATTAGGTCATCCATGTAGAAGTCCTTATCCAGGATGATTGCTGCTTCCGGATATTTTTGGCCTTCATCAAGTGCTAGTTGCTTGAGGGTCATCATTGCCAGGAATGGAGCTGCCTTTGTCCCATAGGTCACAGTGGTAAGTGCCCATTCCCTTAGTAAATGATTCTCGTTATCTCTCCATATAATTTGTTGATATTTTTGATCATCTTTATGGCAAAGTATTTGCCTAAACATTTTCTCGATGTCGGCAGTAAAAGCTATTTTGTATTGCCTCCATCTTAGAATCAGTGATAAAAGATCTGCTTGTAGGTTAGGTCCACTGTACATAAGATCGTTCAGGCTGTAACCCGATGACGTTTTGCATGACGCATTAAACACGACACGAAGTTTAGTAGTAGTGGACTCCGCGCGCTGCACACAATGATGCGGTAAGTAATAGCTTGGTGTCAAGTTACTTCCGCTTGACCTCATGTGACCTAACTGCTGATATTCATTGATAAATTGTTTGTAATCTTTTGCTATATTTTCGTGCTTTTGGAATTTTTTCTCTAGATGATAGAACTGTGCTACAGCTTTTTGCTTTGATTCACCCAGTTTTTCTTTGATTTCAGGTTTGAGGGGCAGTCGAACGACGTAACGACCATCTTCCTGACGTTTGGTTTCTGTCTTATATTGCTGGAGACAGAGATGATCTTCCGTGGACATATTCACCGCGGAGCTCTCAGTGATGTCTTCTATTTCCCAAAATTTACTAATCTCGTCGATGTTATTGATGACGACATTGCACTGATAGGATTTCATATTCCCGCAAATGATCCAACCAAGGCGACTTTGTTGTATGATAGGCGTGGATTCGTCTTCTCTGATGAGGCCACCAAGGATGATGTTTGAGTAAATTTCGGCTCCTAGTAAAATGTCTACGGGACGACTGACGTTGAATTCTGGGTCTGCTAATTGAATACCCTCTAGGTTGGACCAAGTTGGTTTTTGGAAAGTTCTATTTGGCAGATTATTGATTAAATTTTTCATGATCAGTACGTCAGTGCTAAATGTGTAATTGCTGTACATTGATTTTGCTGTGATATTGATAACGCCCTTGCAGTTATTCTCTCTTGTGCCGATTCCAAAAATAACACCTTTACAACGTTTTCGTGCTAACCCTAAGCGTTGTGCGGCATTTTCTGTAATCAGAGAGGTCTGTGACCCTTGATCAATAAGGGCACGCATCTTGATGATTGATCCATCTTCCGCCTCTACCTGGACCTGTGCTGTTGCTAAAATGATCTCTGCAAGGTTGTCTCCCGATACATGTGTCACATTCTTATTGCTTGATTGACCTTGTTCGGGTTCGTTTTCAAATGCCTCGTGCAAAAGTGTATTGTGGTCACCCTTGCACTGCTGACACCTTTTTTCTGAGAAACATACTTTTCCTTTATGATCGTACAGGCAATTTTTACATAAGCTATGTTTTGTAACGCTTTTTAGTTTGTCAGCAGGTTTTAATTCAGTAAATATTTTGCATTGGAATAAACCATGCTGATTGTTGCATTGTGGGCATTTTGGCATAGAAACATAAAATGATTTTTTATTATATTGAAAATTATAAGATCTATTGAATGGTTTGTAATCAGATTTTTGTTCATTTGATTTTTTGTTTGATTCTTGTTGTTGAGATGATTGATTTAATTTTGATATTTCTCCGCGATTACGACGAGACGCTTCTAATGCTGTGAATTTGGAGTCCAGGAACTTTAAGAAATCTGCTAGAACTGGAACTTCTTTGGGATCCTGTACGTACTCGACGTAATCATTATGGGTGTCCGCATCTAATTTTTGAGATAAAAGATAGATTATTAGGGGATCCCAGTTGGATATGTCGATGCTTAGATTTTTGATGGCATTTAAACACTCATTTGTCGTGTCGTGAAGTTTTTTGATTGCTGATGATGATTGTTGTTGCATGTTCGGGATTGATAAAAGTATGTTTAGATGAGAGTTGAGAATAAGCTTTTTATTGTCGTATCTCTGATTCAGAATTTCCCAACATGTATCATAATTTTCTTGGCTGATATTAAGATGCTGTATGAGCTTTTCTGCTTGCCCTTTTACCTTGCTCTTAAGGTATTGCATCTTTTGTGAATTTGATAATGATTTGTTTGTGTGGATGGTTTCTTTGAATAAATCTTTGAAGGACATCCACTGATGATAGTTTCCATGGAAGACGGGAATTTCCATTGCTGGAGTTGATTTCTCCCGATACCGTGCTGACCACATGCTACTGTTGATATTTTTCTTGATGGTGTTATACTTTTCTTCATACTCATAATACGTATTCTCGTATCCATGGTTGTCGACTATAAGTTCGCTGTCTATCTCCCAATGTAAAGTGTCGACAACGGACCACCGACCCTTAATAGTATTAAGTGCGTCCTCGTATTCCCATTTTTCTGATAGTGAGGACACATCGCTACTATCTATTGCTCTTGCTAGTGCTTTAAAATTGCTCTTCTGCTTTCTTAACATTTCGTCTAACTTGGTAGTGTTACCTCTGTCTGATTTGCTAATGCTTTTTGCTGCTGACTGTCCAGAAGTACTTGCTTGATATTGATCGATGTTTGATGTTCGCTGCGGTGCCTGCGGCGGCTTTTGTGCCTGAGGCGTTCCTGTTCCAGCGGGTTGCGCCCACTCGAAGGAGCGAGCTAAACCAGGGCTAGCTGGCTTCAAGAGTGGTTTCTCTTCTACGAGCAAAGGTTGGAGTTTACCTTGTAATTCCTTTGCCATTTTTACGAAACCGTCGTAGTAGTTGTCCTTGAAGTAGACGTGATCTGACTCGTATTGATTTAACGTCTTATGATTATTTTCAAATTCAATATAGAGTGCTTTAAGAGTGTCTAGCTTCTTCTTGGCATACTGCGGGGTTTTTCTTTCTGATCCATCCTTACCAAAGTTGGTTAACAACTTTTCCACTTCGTTGATGATTTGCTGCTGAGTTGCTAATAGGTCATCCATTTTCTACTACTCACAATGATATGCTGTGCGCAGGTTCAGTCACTCTGAGCTAAGCAGTAAGGTAGGTGCCTATTCTATGATATATGCTAGTGATGATTCTCTCCCAGTGATCCCTCGTGCGATAAATGCACCTTCTCAGTTTAACCGGTGAGACCCGCTGGTGGGAGGCCGATTAAACCGATTGCTATCGCACTCGAGAAAACCAGAAAAGTTACCTTGATTCTGCGACTTCACGAAGGCTTCAATACTACCTTCCGCGCTGATACTGATGATGATGTCACTCGTACAAAGGCACAAAACACTTCACACGAATGATGTCAATAATTGATACTGATGATGATGATGATGTCACTCACACAAAGGCACAAAACACTTCACATGAATGATTTCAATAATTGATAGTTTTGATAGAATGATAATTTCTTTGATAGTCACTTTGATTGCTAGTGAACGTCACACGGTAAAATTCACAGGAAACGCGCGATTTCGTAACGAGGTCACAGCACCGCGTGGTCCCGAATTTTTTATATACCGCGCGCCGGGTCAAATTCTCGAAGGACCATAAAGATGTAGGGTCTCGCCCTACAACTTTAAAATGATATGATAATTGATAAGAATGCTTGATATTTACGTAATTGCTTTAATCATAACTGAATACGACGATTGCCGCGACGGTCAAACGTGTACTAACTTAATTTATTCTAAGTAAGCACAAAAATGCACTGCTGTAAAATTGTGCAATTAGCATTAATTGTACAAAACCTAATTACACTCTCCTACGTACAGTACTTTTTGCTTCTATTGGTATTCAAAAATTAACGGCTAGTCAGTTTACAGGAATGCACCCTTAAGGTGGTAAGGCAGAACTTTTGCTGATAGTACAGTAGCGAAGTATACACTGCGTGGCTAAATACGAAATTACACTACCTATGGTATTGTTATATTATTGTCTGTGACTAAGCTTGCACATGAGTGTGTTAATGAAATCAGTTCTAAGGAGTGAAAGAGAGCCAGCCGTAATTATTATGAACGAACATCCCACTGCTAGGAAAGTGTATAATATCATTATTTTGCTGATGCAAGCATTTATGGCTTCAAATTGTATAACATTATTTTGATCATTGTAACAGGCTAATAATATAAACCTATTACCATTTGTTATTACCATTTTTTGTTGCAAGCTCATTTAAAAGTGATTTATGGCCCTCGAAAGTTACATATAAATTATATCCCTACTTTAGGTTTAGTTGATCTAACTAAACCAAAGGTTATGAGTTAGTGCTGTAAAATTAATACTAATAATTAGTCGGTTATTATTAGATTGAAAAATATTATAAATTGTATAAGTCGTAGTATAAGATCTAAAATAGAATATATTTTCAATTGTTGGTATAAAATACATTAGATACTTAGGGCGTCTTGCACCAGAATCTCTAAACGCGTTTATCTATTAAATAGTATTTAGCGAGTTGTCAAGTCATATAAATACGTCAGATTTAACTCTACTTAGCTGTTAAACATGTTTAGTGATTCTGGTGCAAGCCGCCCCTAGATTTATGTTAGTGCTCACTAACTACTTTCACACTGATCAATGAATGGAATCTATCATTGATGAAGTGTGTAGTCTGTACCAGCTTTAGAGAAAGTAAGTTTTCCTATGTGTATTTGTAAGCTAAGTTTGTCGTACATATTTGTGTGTTGTATAGTTAATGATAAATAAAATATTCACTAAACATGCATTAGTTTTCTTTGGATGTAGGTATATACCTATTTAGTTATAAATACAATCAAGTGCAAAAATTACAGAAACCAACCACCTTCTTTTTTTAAATGCATCCCTTATGTTAGGATTAGGAAGGTGCACATCACGCAATTAAAAAAAAGTAGCAGTTTTTTATTATCTGTATTTTGACATTTAGATATTATTATCTGTACTTTGCCTGTCATTTGATGTTGACTTCACGACCTTCACGTACGTAATCATTCATTCATTGTTATTTAGTCTGTATCTGGGATTCACCCAAAAATGTTTTTCCGTTTTTGTTGTAAAAAGCCCCCTTTTAACTTTGTAGGTAGATATGAATATTAACTGGAATTTGATAACGACGGCGGTTACAGTAGACTATTATCCTAATATCCGACGGTAAACTTCGGTGACTACAGAGAATTTATTTATGTGGGCGAGGCGAGTTTCAATTCCGCAATTGCTTATAAAAGTGCCTACGTATAGCTGGAGTTCTGTGGTGAAAACTCAATTATGGATGAAGAGGAAACTAAGGCCTGTCCTAATTGGTAAGATCACTGCGCTGGGCGTAATTTGTGTCAATATTTGTTCTATTTTCGCAACACGCGTTTGCCGGCTATATTTAGACCATTACGATTAATATCAGCTGTGAGAATCGGCTCTGTTGTTTACCTCTCATTGCAATAAAATAAGTGTCTAGCTTTTTAGTAGGAAGTCCTGGGTGTACGTTGGTACCTATCAATCTCACGTTTAGACTATAGAACCTGGTGTGTTTGATCTTTTGCAAGTCACAGAACAAGTCCCATTCTAACTGTGATTTATTCACTCAAGTCATTGGCCTTAGCTCTGTGAGCTTGTCAACTATATTTTAAAATATCTACTAGGTAGCTGGTTAATGTATTCATCGGTTGATGATATTTTACTTATGCCATGTCGGTAGAACTTGTAAAATCATTTATAAATTAGAACAAAGAAGTTCATAAAAATCTCTCTCTTGGGATGTCTGGATGGACCAATTAAGGTAGGCCTATACCGAGCAGTGTGTGAAATCAAACTGAATGATGCCCCTCAAACTGAAATCTTAGGTTTACCACTGTACTATTGGATCCAGAGGGGGCTAGGGAGCTCAAACAAAGTCAAAGTCAAAATTTCTTTATTCAATAAAATCACAAGGATCATTTAGAATCGTCTTATATAACTAGGTGATTCTAGGTGCCAGTTCCACGCGACCAAACCTTACCAAAAGCTTCAAGTATACCCAAGGGTGGACTGGGATTTGTCAGGGAAAACCCTAAATGGATGGGTCTATGCCCCCGAACAGGAAATCCTAGATCAAGCTCCCTCCAAACAGGAAATCCTAGCTCAAGCCCTCCTAAACAGGAAATCCTGGGTTAAGCTTCTCCCCCAACAGAAAATCTTGGGTCAAGCCCCCCTCTAAGCAGTAAAAATCCTGGGTCAGGACCCCCAAACAAGAAATACTGGGGTAAGCTCCCAAACAGGAAATCATAGGTTAAGCCCCCTCCAAACAGGAAATCCTGGGCCAACCCTCCTGAAACCGAAATCCTGTTAAGTAAATAAGGTATAATTTTCCAGCAAGCGAGAGATTCCAGCAGTAAACTTCACTATCCACTTGGTGCACTGCGCAAGGAATATCAGGATATGCCCCGTTTGCAAGGAGCCCGTTCCTGGCTCGGAGCTGGACGATCATCACAAGAAGATGCACAAGCTATGTAAGACTTATTTCTTCATAACATAAAAAAGAGGAAAAATGGATGATAATTAAAAAGCACTGTAAGATAATTGCAGAAATAAATCCACAGAAAAAAACCTTGACACAAAAGAGTGCCATCTAGAGGAGGAGGTAGGTGCTTCACAGTGGACTTTTCATCATCATCATTTCTAGCCTAACAGTAGTCCATTTCTGGATGCCTCCTAATTATTTCTATGCCCGGTGATAATAAGTAGCTATTATTTAATAGGAGTACACTCCAAACTGAGATCTCATAAAGTTAAATAAAACGCAAAGAATGCGACGCCTCTTGCTTGACATTATTTATTACCTAACCCACATTTTTGTGTGAAATATGTTTCAACATTATTCAAAGATACATTTCCTGCAGTGCCGTGCAAGCAATGTGGGGAGAGTGTCTGCGGAACCGATCTTGAAGACCACATCAGGGATTCTTGCGCTAATACTGTCAAAACATGCAGGTAAAAAAATATATTTCAGACAACTGAGTCATTATATATATAAGTATAAGGAAGAGATACAAAATAATATTTTTCTCATTGTAATCCAAAATATCTACTTATATAGTATAAGGTCGCCTAATACCAGACAAGGTTCGTCAAAACCAGACAATGTTTGTCAAATACCAGACGAAGTTCGTCAAATACCAAACATGTCGAATTTAAGACAAATTTCGTCTAATACCAGATTTTTACCGCAAGATGGCAATTGAAATAGATAGAAAGTCGGGATGGTGATTATTTATACACAAAACGTCGCAATATACATTACCCTCTATTTAAGTTTAAAAGGTTAAAATTACGGCATATTCCAGAAATCCCCTGCGGACTTTTTGTCCAGAAATCCCCTTAGTCGGCCCTGCGACTGCTGGCAGGGGATCTTTGGACAAAGATTCCAGAAATCCCCTGATGTGCTCATTTACACCGTTAATGCGTCCGGTCCGTAGCTACACTTGGAGCTCTTTAGTTTTGAATTTTTGATGAGCATTCATACGATTTATTAATTTAGTTTCGTGGTAGGCGTCAGATCCCAAATCGAGTTTAGTTTTGAGGGTATCTCGAATATCATTTCCGGTTCTCTCAGGTTCTGCGATTTAGAGTTACCACGTCGCGAGCTCCCAGCTCACGAGGTGTACTGCGGAGTGAGAACGGAACAATGTCCTGACTGCAAGGAGTATGTCATGATCAAGTACCAGCAGTTGCATCTCGACTCCAACCATGGCTTTATCAGACTCGATGACGGTATGTTAACGTATCTAATATTCAATTTATAACCTGATCACTTTAAGGTCCGTTAATTGCTTAAGTATGCTCATTTATTGCTCAAGCCCTGATCCGGGCTCAGTTCAGACTTAAATGGAGACTCATGTCACGTTTTTATTCCAAAAACAACAAAACCTGTTGGTACTTAAGCGTATTCCTTAGAAAAAATCACGGTACATTTTATCCTGTAGATCCTGTTAATTATTCGGGATAAAAAGTAGCCTATATGTCAATTCAGGTTATGAACTAAATATATGCCAAGTTTCATCCAAGTTGGTTCAGTGGTTTTGACGTGATTGAAACACAAACATCTAAACTTTCGCATTTATAATATTAGTAGGATAATCTCTACCGTCTTGTATGTTTCTATCTTATTATCCTTTATTTTATATTCTTTTCTACATCTCTTGTTTTTTTTGTTTCTTCACCACAACCTCCTCTTTCACCACATTGTCTCCCAACCCTTCATTCTCGAAGCTTAATAATGTATTCATCGTGATAGTTACGCAGTTTTTTAATACAGTCGTCAATTCACTAGGTACTTGTTCCTATTTATACCGTGTTTTCTTTCGCCTGATTCAAAGCATGTGCTAGTTTATTACTAGTTTCAAGCTTCAAGTTATTGACAACATAACTCAATATTCAATAACTTTCAGATCCCGCGCCGCCTAAAAAGGAGTCGCCGAGACTGAACCTCGCTAGACCATTGTCAAAATATAACCTTAACAGACCTATCACTTCTCCGAGCAATGGTCCTAAGATCGACAATATTGCTCAGAGGCCTACGTCTATATTCGATGACTTTCCCAGACTTGCCGATAGACCTACTGCTAATGCTGTCACATACTCTAAACCTAGCAATGTCAAAAATAGACCATCGTCAAATTCTGGTGTGGCTAATTCATTTGGGAATCCACGCCCTAATAAACCACCATCGTCAGAGGCATCTGATTTTAGACCTTGTTTTTCTAGTACCAAACCGGATTCGTCTAATAACAGACCAGCTTCGTCTAAACCTGAAATCTTGTCAATGAATTCAGTAGTTTATCCCAAACCAGGTTCGTTTAATGATAGCCTGGGTTTGATTTTCGCTACATCTTTGGCGACTTCATCTAATTCTGGACTGGGTTCGCCTAACTCCAGAACAAATTCGTCGAATCCTAGTCAGGGCTCATCGAATTCCTCGCAAAATTCGTCGAATTTCGGACAAGATCCATCTAATAAGAGTTCGTCAAATTCTGGACAAGATCCGTCTAATACCAGACAGAGCTCGGCAATTTCTAGACAAGAACATTCTAATATCAGAGAAGAGTTATCGAGTTCCACACGAAATTTGTCAAATCCTAGACAAGGTCCGTTAAGTCCCACACAAAATTCGTCAAATCCTAGACAAGGCCCGTTAAGTCCCACTCAAAATTCGTCAAATCCCAGACAAGGTTCGTCAAATTTCACTCAAAATTTGTCAAATCCTAGACAAGGTTCCTCAAATTCCACACAAAATTCGTCAAATCCCAGACAAGGTTCGTCAAATTCCACACAAAATTCGTCAAACCCCAGACAAGGTTCGTCAAATTCCACTCAAAATTCGTCAAATCCCAGACAGGGTTCGTCAAATTCCACTCAAAATTCGTTAAATCCCAGACAAGGTTCGTGTAATTTTGCCCAAAATATGTCAAATCCCAGACAAGGTTCGTCAAATTCCACCCAAACATCTAACGCCAGACAAGGTTCAGATGGACCGAATTCGTCTAATCCAAGGCCATCTAACTTCGATATTCCAGGAAGGCCCAATATAACCAATAACAATATGAGAAATACGAACGAAATGAGCCAGGGGTCTATTAACAATGGCGATAGACCTTCCACGTCCAACATAAGCCCGCAAGAGGCATCATCCAGTGTAGTAAGAGCTAGTGGGGTTAAGAAAAGGACCAATGATCAGCCGCAAATCAACATGGATACAGCGGCTACTAAGACTGTGGACAAAGACTTGTGAGTATTATTAAAAAAAAAAGTGGCAAGGCGCAAGTTTGATTTGCACATAGCAGTGTTCCAATACTCAATACATTGATTGCTTTCACATGGTATTACAGTTGTTACATTGTAGGTACTAGGTAGGTATCACACATGAACCCTGTTCAGGGGTATTGCAACGGGAAAGTAGGCAGACCGAGGTTTTGTTCACGTCAATTCTTCAATTCAGTCAATTTCTTGTGTTAATACAGTATTATTTTTATATTCGCACATTCCGAGTGAATGATTCGCTTTATAACCAGCTCTCCACTTTTAAATGAAACTATTTTCATGTTTCTCTCTTTTATGTAATTTCTTTCTTCTGTGTGTGCAATAAAGTTTTTATCTCTTTTATTATCACTTTTTTTGCCGGTATTTTTGTAACCGATAAAAACATAGGTACATTCGATATTAAAATAAAAAAGAAGTATTTGTTTTGATGTAGGTGCGACAAAAGCGCAGAGCTGAACACTAAAAATACATATTTTTACTTCTCCTGTACCTACCTATTTTTCAGTGTTTATACCTAAACGTAAAGCATAGCACATTGTCGGTGTGGTTATTTTTTGTGTTATAGGGGTGCGGTATCCCGAGGGGCGGTAAAGAAGCGCCCCGCCCCGCAGCCCCCGCGCTCGGCGCGCCGCGACCTGCCCTACTACAGCGCAATGCAGCGCCAACAGCGCGAGGAGCGAGAACGACTACTGCAGAACGAATACAACTTGGCACACGGTGAGTGGAACTAACTACTTACCACTCAATAAATAAATAAATATTCATGGACATTTCACACAACGCCCTCTAGTCCCAAACTAAGCAAAGCTTGTAATATGGGAACTAGATGCTGATAGAATACTTACATACTTTTTTTTTTTGTAAATACATACTTATAATACATAGTAACACCCAGACATAGAACAAACATCTATGTTTTCCACGCACAAATGTTTGTCCTCAGTGGGGATCGAACCCACGACCCACAGCACGGAAGGCAGAGCTATTACCGACTGAGCTGTGACGCCAATGCATTTTGACAGAACTAGTCTACAAAATATCTCGCGTGCGCATCCTAAGCCGGCTGGTTACGAACTATATTCTAAGTTACGCAAGAACAATAAGAAATCCTCCAATATTATGATCCCTTCTCATTCTAGGGCTCCCTCCAGTGCTAAACCCGGCCCAGAAGATAGAAAAGCTGCGCAAACTCGACGCCCTCCAAAACCGGGATTACGAGGAAGAGTACCGAAGCCGTCAGCGCAGACCCTCGCCGGAGCAGGGCTTCGAGCAGAACTACGAGGGGTACAGGCTTGGAGGGCGGCAGGATATGGACGAAGCCACCAGGATGGAATTCAAGGTTCGACGAAAAAGCTTTGGACTTGAGGAAAAGATGGAGATAACACAAATAAGGTTTTCTTTTTAAAAGGATTGCTAACGTAATCAAGTACAGATTATTTTTTGTTACAACAACAGCATTCCAGCAGCATCCAGAGCAGACTCTGGTTTCCTTCCCCCCCGCCCCCTTGCCCCCCTCCCACCACTCCCCCCTTCCCCCAGTCGAAATCGGAGAGAGAATTACATTCCACTTCGTCATCCAATCAAATGCCGCTATTCTGCCAATCTTATAATCTTTACTTATAATGATAAGCACACCTGATCACCCTGTAGGTACATAGTACTTACTTACTGATACGTGGAGTCTAAAGTTGCAAATAACACAATTATTTTTTCTTCTTTCTTTCTTCTTTCTGTCTTCTTTCTTTCTTCTTTCTTTCTGTCTTCTTCCGTTCTTTTTTCTTCTTTCTTTCTTTCTGTCTACTTTCTTTAGGTCTTTCTGTCTTCTTTCGTTCTTTGTTTCTTCTTTCTTACCAGATAGTGTGGCATCTGCCATAACTTGGTTATACATTCCAGAATCTGAAGCCGATGTCTCCGACGCAGTTCATGCATCGCTTCAGCTCGCTGCAGGTGTCGCCGCCGGCCGCGAAGCCAGATCGCTTCCCTGAGATCAAATCTTCTCTGAGAGAACTGAGGCGCGGACTTAATGAGGTACATTATCTAAATAACTAGCTAAATATGTATAGTACCTAGTCTTTTCTCGGGGCGAACTAAAATTATTTTCTTATTCTTATTAAATATTCATGGACATTTCACACGACGCCCTCTAGTCCCAAACTAAGCAAAGCTTGTAATATGGGAACTAGATGCTGATAGAATACTTATATACTTTTTTTTTGTAAATACATACTTATAATACATAGTAACACCCAGACATAGAACAAACAACTATGTTTGCTACACACAAATGTTTGTTCTTGGTGGGGATCGAATCCACGACCCACAGCACGGAAGGCAGAGCTATTACCGACTGAGCTGTGACGTCTATAAATTGTTTATGAGACAAGTATGAGATAGCCTTACCTTTTGAACTAGTTTGAGACTATATCGTCGGTATTAAGAGTTACTAGCCGATATCGTTTTAATTGTTTCAGGTCACAGCGCCATACAACGCCAACAACAATGCTGCAGCTAATAACAACAAGTTAGTATCAATCGGCATCACAGCTCAGTCGGTAATGGCTCTGCCTTGCGTGCTGTGGGTCGTGGGTTCGATCCCCACCGAGAACAAATATTTGTGTGTAGCAAAACATAGATGTTTGTTCTATGTCTGGGTGTTACTATTTAATTATAAGTATGTATTTACAAAAAAAAGTATATAAGTATTCTATCTGCATCTAGTTCCCATATTACAAGCTTTGCTTAGTTTGGGACTAGAGGGCGTCGTGTGAAATAAATAAATATTCATGGACTTTACACACAGCGCCCTCTAGTCCCAAACTAAGCAAAGCTTGTGATATGGGAACTAGATGCTGATAGAATACTTAAATACTTTTTTTGTAAATACATACTTATAATACATAGTAACACCCAGACATAAATGTCCATGAATATTTATTAATTTATGTTTAATTACTTGATGATAAATATTCATTTATTCATTTAATTAATTAACACGGTGTTAAAACCAATTACATTAATTAATACTAATAGTCAAGAAATCGGTTACAAAATATGTCAAATTATAGATTAGATTAGAATTATCAATATAAATTTATCGTTCATAAATATGATTATTGATGAACAGTGATCGAGTGCGGGCGGGCAGCCCCGCGCCCCGCGAGGAAGTCCAGCTCCCCTGCGAGTTCTGCAGCGCGCTGGTGCCGGCAGACGACCTCGTACAGCATCAGGTTACCTTTTTATACAACTTAATGATGGAACAAGCATGTCCCACCAGAGGGGCGATTACGAGTTTACAGTGTGCAATACGTCTGACGCCGAGCACACCGGTGTGCGCTGATTGGTATGGAAACACTGAGCGGATTTTTTGAGAAGCTTGGTCTCGTCAAGCTCCCGCTCAGTGTTTCCATACCAAGCAGCGCACACCGGTGTGCTGGACGTCAGACGTATTGCACACTGTAAACTCGTAATCGCCGCTCTGATGTTAAGTGGCTACCTCTGCATATAACAATGCATTGTCTCACCGAGCACGTCTACTGAAGCAGTGCCCTGTGATGCACTGCGTCCATCACTCTAAGACAGGTGTTGTCTCATGTGCCTGTAATAGCACCGGCACCCATACCCTTCAAACCGGAACACATGCGAGCATCACTGTGCACACGAAATAGGTGCTAGTACTTCCCCGGACGAGCTCGCTCACAAGAAGTACTACTACTCAAAGTCAAAAATTTCTTGATTCAATAAAATCACAAGGATCATTTAGAATCGTCTTATATAACTAGGTGATTCTAGGTGCCAGTTCCACGCGACCAGAGACAACAAGAACGGGCAGGAAACTACGGCCTGCTTCCTAGCGTTTTTTTGTATGATCCCTTACTACTTAAGGTCTTACTATATGGACCGGTGTGTTTCAATCTTTTTAGGACTGCGACTTTTATCGTAAAGAATAGTAAAGTGCTAAGTTCGACAGTAAGATACATTTTATCTACAGGAAAGAAATACAATATCCCGTTTGACCCCCCCCCCTGATAAATTAGGTATTATTTATTTATTTATTTTTATTATTATTTCAAAAAAGAGTTACACATGTATTAAATTTTATAGTGCCTTAAAGCCTAGGTAAGGTTTGACTAGACACTAGGTTCTCATAGGTCAAAGTGGGATATTCAAGGCCAAATAAATAAAATAAATAAATAAAATAATAATAATAATAAATAAATAAATGGGATAAATTATTAGCCTTGAGTATCCCACTTTGACCTTTATTATGAGTCATAATAAATAATAATAATAAATGTTCTTACAGACGGGATGTCGGCCTGACCTGGCGCAGCTGGTTACCTCCCCCTCGCCCCCCGCCGCGGCGCGTCGTCTCCCCTCGCCCTCCCCCTCCCCGTACCGGCCCCCCTCCCCCTCCCCCGCGCACGCGTCTGACCCCGTGATACCGTGCGAGTTCTGTATGAGGTCGCTGCCAGTCTACCTTATCATCGAGCACCAGGTGAGGAAACTAGCCGTGAGGCACCCTCACCTCCACTTTATTTTAGTCGTAAATTATTTATTCAATAAAATCTTCAGACCAGATACGTGAATAGATTGGCATGTGCAAACGTTGAATTCAACATGTCGGAAATTTCTATTTTTTTTTTGTTAATTTTTTGTCTTTGAAATTTGCGACCACCTTTAGTGTTTATTTACTTTGCGTATGTATCCAGTCTGTTAGTACACATGCACACGCACACTCCTATCACATTGCACCCACACATAGACACTTTAACACGTGTGCTATGCTATTTTTAAGGAAACTATAAGACGCTTTTCATGAATGAAAAACTTCGAAATAAGTCGGATTAAGAATAATAATTCGGAATAAGTCGTAGAACAAATTTTGTTTATCATGACGTGTAGAATACCCCTCTTTCGGAATTATAGTAACATTATGTTACACCCTGTATACATCCATATATATCCAAGTTTCATCCAAGTTCATTCAAATCGATCCAGTAAAAACATCCGAATTTTATCATTTCAAATATTAAAATTAATTCAACTCGTACCTTAGATAGTTTAGTAGTAACGTTATTTATTTATTTATTTACAGGAACGATGTATCGAGGAGAACATGCCAGTCTAAGTATTAAAGTGATTATTGTTAAAGCCCTATTACACTATTCAATCTCAAGTCAGTTTTACTGACAGTGATGTGACGAGTTGAATTATTTTAAACTCGAATTATTTTAGTTAAACTGAACCTTGACTCGAGCCACCAATTGTGTTGACTCAACTAGGTCCGTATGTAACTTAAGTGGTTAGAGAAATTGGTGCTAGATTTTCACTTGTATGACTTTATATGCATGCAAGTCCTCGATGCGAGTCAACTCAAATAACTTGAGTTCGAAATAACTCAACTCATCACGTTACATCACTATCAGTAAGCCTGACTTGAGATTGCATAGTGTAATAAGGCTATAAGCATGAGATCTTTTCATATCTGTATCCAAAATTTTCATAGAAATTGCATTTAAAATTTAAAACTTCGACTTCCGTACTTAGGGAGCACTTCTATGACATTGTTAGATCTATGGATGCTGTCACTAGAAGTAGCTGATAACAACAAATATTTAAAAGTAGAGTTATATAATAAATATGGAAAAAGTATATTCTGAACGAATTCAAGTTTGTCTGTTAGTAATATTGTAATCTCACATTATCTAGTCGCCAATACTGTCGATTCTGTTGCATTTTTCTATACTAACCTAATTTGACAGCACTAAAAATGTTGCCGTCCCTTTCTCATAAACTGAAACGACAAAGACAGCTATAATTCGTATGTCCGAATTGTTCAGCGCTCATTAGTAGGTGCCCCTGATGTTTAGGTAATTTATCTGTCTGTTGTTTCTCACTGTACCTACCTGCTGGGTTTGTACCTATGTACCTTTCCTACCCTTGCCTACCTACTGTATGTATGTTTTGCTGGAAATAAAGATTTTTAATTTTTTCATTTTTTTTCATTTTCAATTTTAGCGCTGTCAAATTAGGTTAGTTTAGAAAAATGCAACAACAGAATCAAAACCATTGACTCTCATTATGTAAACTTAGTAAAATAGTTTAGTAGCCACAACGGATCTGCCCCTCTGAACTATCTGCCCAGAACCTATTTTAGGTCGAATTGTAGGTAAACTAATTTTTCCGCACAACTGTACATGTGCAATCGTTTGTTGCACCTAACTTCAGAGGGATAAAGATCCGTTGTGCGTACTGTACGATATAAAACACAAGTTATTGAATATTATAAGCTGAATGAGACATTTAATGTTTATCTAATTTAGCTATCCCACCCTGTAAGCTGAAGCTATGAATATTATACTCATTTTAAACGAAGTTTAATTATCAAATATGAACTTCTCGCACGCACATTTCAACATTTTTGAAAATATAAAATTATAACCTCGCTGAATGACCGAACACCAAAAAATTTGAACCAGAATAAAACTTTTTGTTAAGAAAACTTGTTTAGATCAAAATGATATTGTTTGCGGAACATTTGCGTTGTTCTCTCGATCGTAAAGCTTTGCGATTTCGCATAATTACATTCAGTGAGTTTATATATTCACAAATGTTAAAATGTGGGAATGAGTTGTTTGATATTGTCCTAAAACATAACCATTCATAATCCAAGTTTATGATCAAAGTTTTGGTTAGTGTATAAGTCTTATTTTAAGTTTTAATACTCCAGTCAGACATGTATTCTAATCTAAGTGTTATATAGATTTATGTTAAAAATGTATTCGTCTAATAAGTGATATGATAATATAAAAAAATATTCTATTCAGCACAAAAGTTAAAAATAAATGTGAGATAGAACTTGTCTAAACATCTAAATGTAAGATTGGACGTGCCTCTGGGTACCACCTGTAAACGTCTACCGTGCTTAGTGATGTGACGAGTTGAGTTTTATCGAACTCGAGTTGAAAAGTCTATTGACTCGAGTCGTGGCTCAAGTTGACTCAACTCGAGTGTAGCGACGTAACTAGTTTGAGAAATTGATGTGAACTACATAAACATATAAGTTACATATTATATGAGTGACTGGATGTGGTCCAATTAGTGACGCGATGATTTGGGAAACTTGCAAAGGTTATCAACCTGCAACCTTTTATTTTATACAATTCGAACTCAACTTCACCCTCGAGTTTAATCGAACAACTCGACGATGAGAAAAAACAAGCAAATCAACACATTTCAAGTTTGAAGTTTCTTAGTCGTATTGCCACAGGGTCAACGCGTAGACTGAATCAACTCGAGTTACAGAAAATTTAACTCGAGTTGACTCGTTTGTAACCCAACTCGAATAAAATAAAACTCGCACATCGCTAACCGTGCCTAGGTATTCTAGTCGTGAGACCGACTAAGTATTACAGATTATAAATCTGAGGGGATGACGACCGTGCCTCTTGTTCTGAGCTGTGTATTGATATCGTTGCAGCTGTATCGAATTTAAAATAAAATAATTCCTGGGCTTGCTTAAATAAAAATTAGGCCTAATATAACCGACGTCATTATAACCGCTTGATAAAGGCGTGTTAGCTATCAAACGTACGGGTTTCTCAAAATTCACTTCAAGTTTTCCCCCTTGTTTTTGAAAGAGCAGCCAACATTTTTGTTTGGATCCTGGCATGGCTACTACTGTCCGCCATTTTGAAAAAAAAACTGATTTGGCAGCTAGTGATAAAACATGTGTCAATCGACAAAAAAAGCGTATTCATTCAGTGATAAAATCTCGTAAGTGATATACTTTCCGAGATATTATCAAGTGGTTAATAATGAAGTGGTATTCTTGTGGTAAGTTAAGTAGCGACAATATCACTTTGACGCTCAATATATTATTTATGACAGTTCATAAGTGTAGGTAAATTGTATAGTCGCCATCAGAAGTCCCAAGCAACTAAACGCGGACACATAAAGTCGGAATTCCGAACGTAGTAGCTTCATACAAATCTATGGACCTATCACATTATATGTAGTATTTTTCCGGAATCCGGAATCCCGCATGGAATGAGGCAAGGCAAGAGTGAATAGGTGTCTTCTAGTCTGTCCTGCTCCATGGCCACTTACCATCAGGTGAGATTGTGGCCAAAGTAAATTCTATTATCGTATAAAAAAAAGCTTCTACTCAACTATATTATATGAATTGTTTCCATTTTAATTACCTACCTATTCCATTAGATGTCGGAAGAGGTTTTTTTTCCGATAGATATGGAGTTGCAAGTTTCTTCTGATGACGATTGTTTTAGATGTAAGTTCATTATGTATGTCTATGTATGCATGTGCCAATATTTTTAGTGGAATTAAATGTCTAAGGGCCGTATGCTCATTAACTACTTAAGTCTGGATCGATGCTTGACCATTGATTTGATTCGAGCTTTGTTTCCGAAACGTTGCTTGAGTATCGAATATTTGAGTTCAGCCAAGTTTGAAACGATACTCAGCATCGAAATCTGTGCATGAGCATAGATTTCATTTGTCATTTTTTTTAGGATAACGCTTGAGTAGAGATTTTTGGAATAACGTGGCTGGAGTCTCGATTTATGTCTAAATCTGTCTAAAAGTCTGGATAATTGCTTGATTAATTAAGGAGCATACGGGCCTAAGCTAAATAAATTATGTCTTTGCTTTACTGGGCGACACATAAAGTTGTAATTTCTTTGTTTTTAACTATTATTTTCTTGTTTAAATTTAAGTAAAAATAGTTTTCTTAGTAATTATTATTGTTATTAATTTATATAGCTTAGAAATAAATGATATTCCAAAGAGTAAGGGCAAAAACTGCCCATTATTTAGGGTATTTTCTTGTCTTGTCAGAAAGTTATAGCGATACGAAATCGTCACAAAACGCTCATAATGTTTGTGGTACGGTAATGGTTGGACCGTTGAAGATTAGCGCGTCTCGGTCCTTGGTTTTATGAGACCTCGACCGACAGCGCAGGAATTTAAGCCTTATTATAAAATCAATGTAGTTATATATAACCTCATTACTCATTGCGTAAGTCGCTCACGTTTATTTATAATATGTTTAATGTGTATAAAATAGTTAGATATTATTTTGTGATCGTTTAATTTTCCTCATGACAATTTTATTATATTCATTTCAACGTATTCTATTGTTTTAATTAATACTCCTAACTTACTGTTTTGCAAATGGATTTTCGGCAGAAAATAATTTTAACACACATTTTAGCAAAAAAATCATATATTTTATGACTTTACAAGTTATGAACAATTTTAATTATAACTTATTACCTAATAGCTATGAGCAAATTATTAAGATTTAGGTACAATTTTTAAAAATAAATTAGTTTAGCTACCTACTTAATAATTACTACAATGTATAAACCCAAAATCACTAGAGGTAGAAATATTTCTAATGCCAGTCTTACTAAAACTATATAAGGCTCGCTGTATTATAAGCCAGCAGTTAGCCGCGACTTGGTCCACGAAAAAAATAGCGGGAAAGGTAGCCTATGTGTTCCAGGTTATGAACTATAATTATATTCCAAATTTCATCCAAATCGAGCCTGTAATTACAGCGTGATTGAAACACAAACATCTAAACTTTGACATTTATAATAGTAGTGGGATGAAATCACTAAATTACTCAAAAACAACACAAGAAATACTCATTGGGACATCTGGGTACACTGATCTGAAGCTTGGGACAGTTCCAAATCTTCTCGCATCTGCAATGCGAACGGAACCTACGCTTTGCTGATTTCTCTAAAGAGTTCGTTGGGAAGCTCACAAAAGCTTGTGGTTTTTGGAAATAGCTCAATTTCGGGATGAATTTTGGCGTCGGTTTTATTCTAGGAACTGGTATTTCTGTTGCGTATTTTTCTGTTATATCTTCGAAAATATCCGTGGTTTCTAAGGAGTCGTAATTTCTTCCTCTTCGCTCAGACTGATATGTTTCTGACGGGATGGTATCTGATATATCAGAACCGTGGGCTTCCAATAATTCTTCTGTCGGTTCAATCCTTTCTGGCAGTGCAGTGCCATCTGGCACATCTGGGTTGTCAGCTATTTCTGGCACGCTAGTGTTTTCTGGCAAATCGATGTTCGGCTCAGCTTTCTCGTCTGTAGCATCTGGCAACGCAGTTATTTCTGATAAGTTACTACTTTCTGGCAAAGTGATATCAGAATCTGATATATCAGATTGTTCATTGATTGTTGTTGTATTTCTGTTGGATTCCGTTTTGTCATCCAGATTCCCATCAAAAGTTACATTTCCTGGTATGTTTAGTGCAGGATTTTCTGCTCTAGATTCTCTGTATTGACTAGGCGCTGCTATATCAGACTGTTCATTGACTCTCGCTGTGTTTCTGATAGACTCCACTTTGTCATTCAGATTCCCCTCAAATGTGACATTTCCTGGGATGGTTAGGGGTAAGTTTTCTATCCTGGATTCTCTGTAATGGCTGGGTGCTGAAGGGGCGTCGACAGGCGGTTGTACCTTGACGTATGTAATGTCACTATCGGTCATTGCTTGGGGCGCGGGGGCTACTGCTTGGCATAGCAGTAGGGGAATCAGGTGCCTGGAAAGTTAAGAAAAAGTTAAAATATTTGTGGTTTTGGGTAGCAATGGACACAGAGCACAGTCATCCACAGCTATCTGAAATTGAAGTATCTAACTAGGTATGCATTACCTTTATTTATATACTAGAGTCTACGCGTTGTAGGTAAATCGAAGGTACAATTTAGATGTTTTCAAGAGGAGACAGAATAGATTTCTTCTAGGCAAATGTGCTACATCGTCGACCGGATCGTCACTGGAATTGTGGTCAAATGTTTGCCTATAATTAATATAATGTATAAAAAAAAGTCGCTGGTCTGTAAAAACCTGGGTACCTACTAACTACAAGTCAGTGAACTTTTAAAACTTGTTGAAATAAATAATACTTCGATTCTATTCAGTGTCCTGTCTATATTATTATGAAACCCATAAATTCATACTGACAATGGTAACGCCTTTTTGCTTGATGTTTTTATGGTCTTGTTTACTGATCTCTGTGTAAGTATTAGCTAGGAGTTAAAAAATGAACAACCTAGTTGAAATAATGCGACAAATATTTTGGAAAATCCAGCATGTGCAGGCTTTAATATATTCTGAAACTGGTTTTCAAATCGATGTGTTTAGATTGATTTTATTTATTGACTTATTTAAATATCTCAATTTCCGTTTATCTGCGCTAATGCAATGTTAATTTGAGAGGAATGACCCGTTTATTATGTTCACGATATAATCACAACTAGGCTAATTTAACTCGGTTTTTAGTCGACCTTACATTTACATAGTTGGTTAAAGGGCTTATTCCAGAAATCTGACCGAAAAAGAAAGGGTGTTATTGTCAAACTCACACGCAACAAATCTATGACCGTAATCAAAAAGGTTTTCAGTTGAGAGTGGAGACGCACTAGTTTTTGGCTCTATCTCTATCTATCTAGTATGCGCGGCGTAGAGCGATTTTTTTTTTAAAATATTCATGGACTTTACACACAACGTCCTCTAGTCCCAAACTAAGCAAAGCTTGTAATATGGGAACTAGATGGCTGATAGAATACTTAAATACTTTTTTTTTGTAAATACATACTTATAATGCATAGTAACACCCAGACATAGAACAAACATCTATGTTTTCCACGCACAAATGTTTGTTCTCAGTGGGGATCGAACCCACAACCCACAGCACGGAAGGCAGAGCCGTTACCGACTGAGCTGTGACGCCTGTCAAATTAATTGTGGCATTTGATGGTTTTTTTTACAAGTTTGTTGGCGTTGCGGTCTGTTTATTTGTCTGTGGCCTCGTAGTTCTATACTATTTTACAATAAGCATCTACCATCTACGTACTTTCATTACATCTAATCGACTAGGTATTCATACCTAGTAGAGTACCTAAACCGTGAGAATCGTACTCTAACGTTTGCGGCCCATTCGCCCGCCTAAAGGTTTTGTACTTCATAGATTAAAAGACCCTAGACCCATTGTTCTATCTCAAGGACATAATCTACATAAACAAAATACAAGTTTCCGAATATACAGAACGGCGTCAATTCTAAAGTTCCATACAATACTACAAAAAGTGCGCATTGTGCTAAACAATGGTACGGGAACCTAATTAATTACAATTATACACGTAATTACTGATTTGTAGATACGGTGCTACTTCTGGGATCTTGACCTCTCATCATCACTGTCCACCTCAGTAGTAATGGTATCTAGTAGGACATTTTTTAACGAAATGATTAAACAAGTCGATATGCCACCTGATATTAAGTGGTTAGTCTGCATATAACAATGCATTGCCTCACTTAGCACGTCCACTGAGGACGTGCACTGTGATGTATTGTACTGCGACCATCACTAATGATATATGATATATGATGCCTGTAATTGCGCCGGCGGCGGCGTGACTGGTATTAGCGTAGCACGCGCAAGGCGCAACGCGTTGATGTCTTTTCTATGGGATTTTGAATGCTACAAAACATCTACAAATCTGTATGTAAAGGTTTTATTGTAACGCTTGTGTTTTGTTTGATTGATCACAGATAATAATGAAAGCTATAGGTTGGAAGAAGTTTGATGAATTGATGTTTTTAGTTTATTTATTTGTCTTTTTGGATATTGAAAGAGCATCAGTGGTCTAGTGGTAGCTTCCAATTCTAATGTCACGGGTCCAAATCGGTCGTGCACCAATGGGTTTTGTCTGGTCGGAAAAATGTGCACACTGCCAGTGCCCAAACAGTAAAGGAAAACATCAGTTCGCACGTATTGACCTTGTCTTTCCTGTGGATAGATACTAAGATGAGAGGATGGTATAGGTGCTACAAGCCTACTCCGAGCGATGGTTAGAAAATTGAGTAGAAATTCTATTTATTTAATCGTAACACAACCATACTTAGGGCGGCTTGCACCAGAATCGCTAAACGTGTTTAAAAGCTAAGTAAATAGATATCTGACGTATTTATATGACTTGACAACTCGCTAGATACTAAGTTTAGGGATTCTGGTGTAAGCCGCCCTTAGTTCCTTTTAATAAATACTTAAACTTTCGACTTCGATAATGTAGGCAGCTCTCTGTTTGGAGATGTGAAACGTCCGAGAAAGATGTGCTTATTTAGAATGTTCATAGCTTTATAACTGCGTGTTTCTTTCATAATATTTATAAGAAACGTTAACAGCGTTTGAGAATCCGTCAAATACTTAACTTTAATAACAGAATGTACAATGTACTATTTTACATTACAGCGTGGACAATGCAAAGACCGTAGACCATAACGTGGTATTTATGACATGGACCAATTACTTGAAATGTACGGTTTAAGACATAGCTATTGTGTATTGTTTAACTAACTTTAGGAAGTAACTAAGTAGTTCAGAAGCAAGACAATAGTTACTAGTGCATGTAGATGTCTGGTCATAGAGGTAGGTACGTTTTCCGAACACGAAATCCCTTAGTACATCTCGAGAGATGGATGACGTGCGATACAGTACCTACACGTGCTCAATATGTTTTAGCATTTTAAGTTTTTTTATTAGTTTCCTTTCTGTAACGCCTTTAAAATCTTTCGCACGCCAACCTCTTTTTTATACCACCACGCTTGTGTTGGCTGGCAGATAATAGATAGATAGATAGAAAACTCTTTATTGTACTGCACCGGAAATTAGATATTAGACATAGTTCTATATTAAAGCGAAGTACAATGGGCGGCCTTACCGCTATGAGCGATCTCTTCCAGGCAACCTTTGGATGGACTGGATTTTAAATGTATGATAGTGACGGTGCTAAAAACAAAGACTACATTTCACAAACTAAACCGCATAAATAGATACTAAACTAAGTAAAAAAAAAAGTAGTAATATATACCTAACATAACCATAGAATAAACTCTTTTATAAGGGTGAATAGTGACTAAGTAGAAGCTTTTTGAAGACAGGTAGGGATTTGGCCTTCCTAATATCAGCAAGAAGAGCATTCCAGAGGCGAGTGGCTTGTATAGTAAAAGAATGCTTGTAAAAGGTAGAAGAATGCAAGGGAGTTTTAATTGTAATGTTTCAGAAGATAATGCTTTAGCATTAAGTCCTCCCTTTGTATAGAATTTGTGTAGTAAATAAATAAATAAGACAATGCATTGTAATAGGTCGAGGTTCCTGCTTAACATCAGGTGGGCCATACTTGTTCGATCTAATTCTCATAAAAAATCCATAGACGCATGAGCTTTATTATAGAGTTTTATAGAGCTTTATAGAGTTTTATTTGTTTTCATTCGCGAAAGTTGTAGCCGTTTTGTGTGAATTCACAATAAGCGCCCCTAGCGGGTAAATCGAGAACCATTTTTCCCTATACCTACTATTTCGATTTTTGATAGCAAATTTCACTCCATTCAGATTCGAACCTACGACACAGGATTGGCAGGCAAAGTTACTACCACTAGACCATGATGCTCTAAGTATTTCTGTAGCGTAGGCGTAGATATATGGCTGGATGGACCGGTAGAAAATCTAATTGAAATCTGGTTTGACTCAAATAAGTATTTGCTATTGAATAAGCGTTTTAAAAACTAGTTTTAGATGCGTAGGCTCTGTTTGTTTTTAAATAGGATTTTCTATGTTGTTTACAAAATGTAGTCTATGTTGATAATACTTACATAATTCCTACATACTAAAACTAGCATTAAATAGGTAGATAATGTAGAGTTGTAAATTAAAAAAAAGAACAAAATTGGATTTTAAGTTTAGCTTTTATGTGCAATTACAAAATATTCATGAGCCCAATTTTAAATACCTAATTTAATTTGGTATTTTTGTTGTTTTTGTAAATTAAATCATTTTTATAATCGTAATGTGGTTTTTATAGTTTTTGTTACGGTTTGAAAGGCAAGAGAGCTGGCGAAAGTTTAATGTAATGTAGGTACTTAGTGAAAGAGTATTTATTGTACTTATATTTTACTGTTCATATTGTTCCATGCACAATTATTCAAAGGGTAATTTTATGACACCTGAAATAGGTCCATCAAACCAGAATAAAGATCAAACAAAACCTTAAATAAAATAGGTAGGTATCTACCTATCATACCTATCTAACTCCTGTTGCACTGAACACGCGCAACCTAGCAGTTCATTTATTACTTACTACAGCTTAGTCACGTTGGATATCTTTTGCCTAATAATTGAGGAAAAAAACGGCTTACCATCATAAATCCATCTAAATTCGAAATTTGAATAAAAAAATACTTAAAAACTTTTTAATAGCACTTCAAACACATCAGCTATTCAACGGCCACCATTCTACCAAATAATTAAAAACAATAAAAACTGGTTGCAGAAGGAACTTCCATACAGCCAGGACTTGAAATCGTGGTATTTTTTTTTATGGAATAATGCTCACTAACCGGTACATGGTGTTCGCTTGGCGATTCTCAGGAAACAACCTCGGGACGTCTCCGTCACTACTTTATAGAGCCTTTTTATACAAAACGACTATTTGGAACATCCGTTGGATGTTAAGCAAGGGTTAAACTCGGTACATGGTATAACTAGAGTTATTAATAGTCAAAGAACAAAGCTTAAAATAATAATATCTAGCTTACTACAAAATAATAGGGTCTGAATATAATCTTAATAAGTTTCTCTTAGCTTTCAACCTTCCTGAAAACTCTACCAAAACTGACTCATTCAAAAATCACTTAAAAATTTTAATAGAAGATATAAGTAGGAAAAAAAATATAATCATATAAAGTCTATTTTCGTCTATGGAAGTAAAAAAAACACCGTTTAACCCTTGATACAGTTCCGGATAGATACTCAAAAATATTGTAACTCTTGGCTCGATTTGTATCGATCTAACAAGAGTGATTCATTTCACAATTTTTCACGCGATTCGATCACTCGGTAACTTTTTTCGCGCCAAACTACAAGCATTGGATGCGAGTCGCATACAGCCAGCGCCGAAAATGGAGGGGCGCGTGACTTTCATTGTTTTGACGAACTTGAATATTTATAAGTATTTCCCACGACTAAGAATATTATTTAAATACTGAGATGTACCTAAACTCACGTTAAATAATACAGGAAATCAATTTAAAAGTCTTTTGTATGGGAATTTGGAAATTTAAATATCTACTAAAATAATGTTAAAGTACTTAGCTATTTAAATATATTTTATTTATATTTTAACAACATATATTGTTAAAATTTCTGTCGTAGGTATAAGTATGTATACCTACCTACATTATTATGTATGTATATCTAAATAACAATATTAATCTAAAACTAAATTCAAAAATGTTAAGTATTTACCTACTTGGGCCGATTTGAATTTCCTGGATGCAATTAATTAAATAGGTACCTAACAGAAAAGGTATAATTAAATAAATACTACACAACCTACATACTTATTTACAACAATGTTAAGCACAATTAAGTAATACACGCGAGAGCAATGATTCCGGGTCACTTAAAGAATGTTAAAAATCTCGGAAACTAAAAATGATAGGTTAATGCAATAAATTGTATTTAATAGACAATGTAATACTCCTTAAATGAAGGTATTAAAACTTCTTAGTTATTGTAAAGTTATATCTTAAAAAAATCAAATTTGAAAAAGGGCCACTTTCGAAGATGGAACTACGAAATTACAGCATTTGGTTTTGCTTTTGTTTGTAATCTGTCATTTATGTGGGTATATAAACCATGTTGATAGTGCTCTATATTCATTATTCAAGCTGAAATTATGTCGCTTACGCCTGAAGAATGCACCAGAATACTTACAATGCTGGAAACCGGCCGGAGTCAGCGCGATACAGCCAGGACTGTCGGTGTGTCGCTGTCAACAGTACAAAGAGTTCTCCGACGTTACGAAGAAACTGGTTCTAACCTACGCAGACCAGGAACGGGCAGAACCAGGTGTACCACAGCACGAGAAGACCGATACTTGGTGAACACCATGCTTCGAAATCGCTTTCTCACAGGAACTGAACTCACAAATCAGTTTCGACGCCTCGGAGGAAGTAACCCAAGTGCATGGACAGTAAGACGTCGGCTTGCTGAATCTAACTTAAAACCCCTTAGACCTGCAAACGGCCCTAAACTGGAGCGTGGGCATCGTATTTCAAGACTAAGATATGCCCAGAGCTACGTAAATTGGAGTATTGAAGATTGGTCAAAAGTTATGTTCTCCGACGAATCAAAATTTATGCTCTACAAGCACGATGGAAGACACAGAGTGTATCGAAGACCAGGGGAAAGATTCAAGCAAGCATGCATCGAAGAAAAAGTAGCCTACGGTGGTGGGTCTGTACTTGTGTGGGCCGGAATTTCTTCTGAAAGTCGCACAGAGCTGGTGATCATAGAAAACGGCTCTTTAACTAGCGTAAGATATGTGGAAGAAATCCTCAATGATCATGTTGGTCCATTTATGGTCAATTTAGGTGAGGATGCTATATTTATGCATGACAATGCCCGACCTCATACAGGTAGGATTGTGAATGACTACCTTCAAGAGATGAACATTACTCGTATGGAGTGGCCAGCGCGCAGCCCGGATATCAACCCGATCGAGCATGCTTGGGACGAGCTAGGCAGATGCGTAAAACAACGAAACCCTCCCCCAATCACGCTTCGTGAGCTCAAAATTGCTCTCACAGAGGAATGGGAGAATATTCCCCAAAATCGTATAAGGAACTTGGTGTACAGCATGCCAAACCGCGTAAACGCAGTAATGGAAGCACGAGGAGGCAATACGAAGTATTAAAATTCAAGTCAAATCGTAATAAAGTTCAAAAATTTCATGTTTCCTATTTTTGTTTTAAGGAGAGATCAGCAGTTTTTTTCTTTATGTAATTTTGTGTTAATAAAATGTATGGTGACTCATATTTTTTTACTTTCATTTAAGGAGTATTACATTGTCTATTAAATACAATTTATTGCATTAACCTATCATTTTTAGTTTCCGAGATTTTTAACATTCTTTAAGTGACCCGGAATCATTGCTCTCGAGTGTATTATGGCTATTACGATTAAAATATGTCCATAAATGTTGAGGAATTATGAAGATAATATATTATCTTTAATTTACTTAGTTTTTTTTTGAATCAATAAATAAAAAAGCAGCATAGTAGTGTCTGTTTATAATTTATTATTTTATACTTACTTATCCTATTAGTAAGGTAAGTACCTACACGACATAATCATAATGATGTATACCTACTTAATTACATTTACGTCAACCATAGACAAGTTTGTATTTTTCATAATTCCATCATACGTGTATTCGTAGTTACAATACTTACATATAAATGGACTAGAAGGCGTTGTGTGAAATGTCCATGAATATTTAAAAAAAAGGAGGTAGGTAGTGGGTAGGTATAGTACTTGTTTACCGAACAGTTACTTTGGAAAAGATCCAGACGTCTCATTGATACACTTACCTCGTCTGTACCTAACGGAGTTACTAGAGAATATAAGTGAATATTTTATTGTCTACCTAGGTTAAATATCGATTTATTCAGTTTACAAACATACTTACGTCTCTGGTGATGGATATAATGCGATGCCTCACAGGGCACGCCCTCTGTTGAAGTGCGCAGTGAAGTATTGCATCATTATAAGCAGCTGCTTTTTCCATCATTTACTCGTACAGGCACATGAGACAACACTTTTGTCTCAAGAGTGATGGGCACTGTGCAATATATCTTCAGTGGACGTGCTCAGTGAGGCAATGCATTGTTATAGGCAGTGGTTACCACTAAACATGATGGGCCATCGGCTTGTTCCATCATTTAGTTGTATTAAAACTTAGGGCGGCTTGCACCAGAATCGCTAAACGCGTTTAACTCTTAAATAGTATTTAGCGAGTTGTCAAGTCATACAAATACGTCAGATTTAAATCCATTTAGCTGTTAAATACGTTTAGTGATTCTGGTGCAAGACGCCCTAAAAATCTTAAGTTAAAGTATGATTTAATACACATGCCACATATTCCATTATATTCAGACACATCCGACATATTTCACATATTTAGGTAAGCTCTTGGCTCTAGTAACGAAAACGTAATGTACCTGCGTAGGAGCAGTACACTCGCGTGTTATTTTATTATTTTTAGCTCATCTCCTTGCTCTTGGTCATAAACAGTCGTCTTTTTGCTGAACTCAGCAAGGCCGCGCCGATCGGGAACTTACGTGTGGTCAATGACCATACGATTGCTTACTCTTCACTCGATATAATTATTAGATTCATAGTTTTTTTATTAATATTTATTCATTATTAAAAAGGAGTTTATTATTACAAAGAAAATTATGACTAATAAAGTATTTACAATATTTATAATATGTACAAAATACACATGAAGCGGTTGAGCTATCTACACACCGTTGCAAACGATTTATAGATAGCTCAACTGATCCAAATCAGTACCAATCGGAAGCGTGCCCAAGACACTGGCTGCATTGCCGCGCTGAATAGCAATGCTGATTCGCTGGCCCAGATAATCACCAGCCCTCGGGTCACGCGTCGCTGCGACTAGACGCCCTGCAATAATTTTGAAGACCCGGAGGGCCTCGGTACCCCACGGACCCAGAGTCTCGACCCCAAGAGGTACAAATGTGTAGGCCCTGTCGAGACCTGCATACTTGCTTCATTATTTGCTTTCACGAATTCTCGAGCATTAGAATTGAATAAATTATAAATAATTAAGTTATATGTCTATGACACGAACCAGCAAAAAAAAAATTTTTTTTTTTAATTAGTTTGCGAGTTAGGTGTTTTGTTTTGGGTGCATCGATAAATTATTAAATTAAAAGCAATTAATTTAGTTTAAGCACCAACCCAGAGTTTATTTATTATTTAATAATATAAACAGTTAAATAGATAGTAATATTATGTTAATTATCTATTTACTACGTGTTTTATGTTATGTAGATATCGCATTTATTACCTATTCAATATTCTTAGAATAAAAAAACAATTAAAATGTTCACCTAGACACCTAATAATCTAATTAAAATGTTATTTATTTACATTAGCTACTGTTAGGTAATATTAATGACAAATAATTAAACACTTACCTATGGCCGGCCGTACCTAATAAAAACCATAGGTAGCTTCGCACTTAAAAGCATACAACATACCAATGAGTTATGTATAACCTAGAATTGTATTATACTCGTATGTTTAGTGACGTATATCCGACAATAGATATTACCATCGATTAATGAATACACGAAGATTGCTACACCCTATATATTAGAGCGTGACTCGCAAAACCGGCTAGTTCCCATGCGTATTTGGGGATGACGCTACAGTCGACGACGACTTAAGCTTCAAGTAGCCGTTAGAACCAAAGAAACGCCATTAATTTATTTTCGAAATTCATCAAAAATTATGTCCTTATTTTAGAATCTGTAATGGTGTTCGCTCTATCTCGCTCGTTCGACATTGCATAGCACAAGTTGTCAACGTCGCGCGCGTTGTAACCGAATTTTGGTATACGCTTTGCAAAATTTAGAAATAGCGCCATCTGACGTTTATTTCCGTACTGCTTATAGTGTCAGCGCGCCAGAGGTTCAAGAAAATAAACACCGTTTTGATTTATTACCGATTCGATACACCAAGCGACATCTCACGCCTTTGAAGGTAATCCATTTTCGGGTTACGATATTTTCTAAACGTCTGCTGGTCTATTTTTTTATTTGTCTATGATATTACTAAAAATTTTAATTTTACCCTTTTACTAACGAAACCATAAATTTTTGTATAAAACACCCCTACATCTCCATTATTCATCGCATCAACGTGTCCTTGTTTAAGAATGAACCTGCTATTCCAGTTTGCTTATCCCTCGTAATTACCTATTGTAAGTAAGTACTGTTCAACAACATCGCAAAAGAAAACTACGATCCAAGAATGTATTCTCTTTCGTATTGAAAAAACAAAAAAGCTTTGATTTTTAGACAAATGCTTAAAGCTTTTTTTATTATCATTGGTTTAAATTGAAATTAACAGTGTTTAACAAATTATTGCACAACATATTACTGTTGGTCCTATTGTAGTTTACAGTGGGACGTACCCGTGGAACTATTAGTAACATAGATAGAACTAGTGGAAACACATTGCCATTACACACCTAAGTACATAGTTTAAAAAAATACAATGAATTCTTATAATTTAACCTTTTAGTACCGCAAACTTCTCTACTTCTACTAGTATCTACAAGATCTTCAACAGCAATTTCTTCTGCCAAACTGTAGAAAAACTCAGTCATTTGTTGCCCTTCGCTAGGCAGCTGGCATAACTACACAGCAAACTGCCATACGATGAGCCGCAACCGACAAGAGCCTCTTCTTTCATCTTCTGTCTTCTTCTTGTTACAAAGGTTGAGATGAAATATACAATAGGTTGAGTAGAATGTAGTCGACATTTACTTCTTAGCCCCTTAATTTTATACGCAGTAGGTATACCTATTAGTCACAATCACAACGGATCTTTGTCCTTCTGCTTTTTTTTTGCGCAGAATTGATTTTTGGGTCGAATTGGAGGTAAGTAAACTTTTCCGCACAACTGTACATACGCAATCGTTGACGCACCTAACTTCAGAGGGACAAAGATCCGTTAAAAACATTTTTTAGGTATTATTAGTTCCAGCGAGCTACGAACAATTGAATTCCTAACATAGCCGTGTTCACGCGTTCGTATTTAGGTTGCAACATTGTTTTATCTAACTTTTTATCAGCGTTCTGCTGTGCACCAGGGACCACACACAGCATCACGTCCAAACGTTCAACTAAGTTGCTCTCAGTACCTACTAAGCCCTTATCTATCTTTTTTATTGTAGTCCTATCACTATGGTGCGAATTGCGATTGGAATTAAGTAAAGTGAAATGGCATTTATAAAACAACCCTATGCCTCGACTCCATGTTTAAATTGTAAAATGCCATGACGCTGGCAGAAATGTCCAAGTACGGATGATTGCCTTGTTAATGGTAATGATATTCAAACGCTTTTTTTAACAACCTTTTAAAACTGAAATATGGGACAGTTATATTACTAGCGGCTGGTTTTAACTTATCAAGTTAAAAACATCGTAGATTTCACTAATACTGTAAAAATTACCAAATTTTTTATTTACACTACAATTTCACTTGGCGAAAAGGGTGCAGGTTTTATTCGATACTACATCTAAAGACACGTCATACAAAAGGGAAGTCACCTATCCACCATAAAAATCCCATCTATGGAGAAAGCACACACTATTAACTCTCTCACACAGACCAAAAGCACATCCTGGAAAAATCGGACCACAGAATAATACATTGGTAGGTAAATACCTAAGTTAGGTAACTAACTAGGTAAGGCTACATACCTACACAATTAAAGACGATGTTTCTCTACCCTACAACTAGTTCACTGTAAATTCTATTGAATTGAAAAATGTATCTGTAAGCAAAGCACCACCGCCGGTAGGTCATCGATTAAGATGGGTAGATACAACGAGTTGATCAAAACTATCTAAGTATTAATGTCTAATTTGCCTGAACTTCACTAGCAAATAGAAACTCATACTTACCTAATCCAGATGTCCACTGTTCAGGGAAGTGGGAGAAGCACTGCCGTTCCACCAGGGCCACCAGTTAATAAATACGACTTATCATGAGGAAAGCCGCTGCTGCTGCTAATTAGGGACTGGTGGACGCGTGATTTTTTTTTTACTGTGATAGGAACTAGTGGTGGGACAATGCGGGATTTTATGCTCGACTCGTATACCTACTATATACTGAAAGTTTGCTCAATTTGAAATCGAGACTCGATTGATATTTTTCGACAGTTTTTCACTGAGGAGTGTCTGAAAATATATATGCTTGAGCCATTCAAACTTTTGTCATACGAATCTTATACCTATCCTAGGACATTACCTACCTTTCGCGATGGTGTTAGATAAAGATAAGAATTTGTTACCATTAATTCATTTTTAGTTTTCATATCTGCCTACATAATTACATAGGTAATAGTTACACCGATACTATTGCGAACATTGTGCTAAGTGCAAAGTGCGAACTCAGCCAATTTATTCAATGTGCAACTGACGAGCTTACTTTTTTTATGAGAAAAGAAACATACCTACTACTCAAAAAATCCCGCAATAGCCTCAGATACCCGGGACTCCCTTCCCATCACTATTCCATAAAATAAAATTGTTATCTTATTGTAACAGGAAACACTACAGGAAGAATAGGAGTAGCCAGCCGCTGATATGCCACAGTTTTATAATAAATACTTAGTTAAGTACTACGTCATCAAAACAGTTGTTTTTAAACAAATATTCTCTCATTTTATTTATACGCAAAGATTGAATCATTACTAAATTGCAATGCAATGACAGGCGTCACAGCTCAGTCGGTAATGCGCTGTGGGTCGTGGGTTCGATCCTCACTGTAAACAAACGTGTGTGCCAAACATAGATGTTTGTTCTATGTCTGGGTGTTACTATGTATCATAAGTATGCATTTAAAAAAAAAGTATATTTATAAGTATTCTATCAGCCATTTAATTCCCATATCACAAGTTACCTACGTGCCTCATACCACAAAGCTAAAATACTAAATACTTATTTAAATTAATTTAACATTGTAAGGAAAACCACAGCTCAACCTAATGATTTAAAAGTTTCAGGTAGGTACCTACCTCTACTTTACCCACCTAGGTAGGTTGAGGATGTAGGTACCTACTACCTACTAAAGTGACTATACTAATCATAGACTAAATAAAAGACTGTTTTATGACTGAAAACTAGGAACTTTCAATTTTGCTTTTTCCATCTATGATTTAGACTAGATTTGACCAACTCCGAATACCTACCGCTATTCTACAGATTAAAATATTTCCGTCCTTGTTTTTGACCGGTTTAATGTAGAGACGGATGGTATTTCATCTGACTGATAGCGTTATTCGCAGTAGTTCGAATCCGGCTTATGAAGTGAAAACTCTATTAACAGTAGTAAGTACCTATTTAGAGAAAAAAAATTAGAGCAAACACAATTTTTAAATTCTGAAAAAGTGATCAAACTCTGATGCTGACTGTCCAACGAAACGTTAAAATTGACAATAGATCAATGGAACCATCGTGATTCGCGAAGTCCATTAGTCCTATTTGAATTGATTGATAGATGACCTAATGGTAATTTTTAAAATCTTTACCTACATCATCAGATAAATATATTTAGCCGGTTTTACCACCCTTTAGTAACACTATCCCGTCAGATAAAAATATTTCAACCTTTGTTTTTGACTAATCATACTGAAATAAGCATTGAATATATCGATAAGTACCTATAGGTATAAATATGACACTTACCTCATCCAAGACCAACTCCAATTCTTAAAATCCAACATTGTGTAATCATCTCACACTTCCAATGATCACAAACTTCCTAAAAGTTCAGACAAGGTATGAGAAAATTCTCCACTTTTTAGATGACCTACTTCGTAAGCGTCTTTCCAAATTTTCGTCTTCTATCATAAAAATAAGATCGTGTACATTGCGTTATTTCTTCATCTTATCACAGACTATATTTTCCTGTTTCATATTTTTTCATAACTACGAAAGAAGATCTTCGCTGTTTCACAACCGGTTAATTACATTTGGAAACACTCCCAGTGTATCGAATTTACACATTTTTGTGATTGCTTTGTAGGAAATACAGGTTTCAAGGGCACTATACTATGCCAATGTCAAGTTGTGGGTCAAGGTCGCAGTCTGGCCCTGCGCGGTAGCATGCAGGGTTGAAAGGCGATGTTGCCATGCCTAAATGTAGATCTGGGAGGTAATTCTGGACCGACAAGACTTTTTATCACGATAGATTATCCTCCAAGAACTGTCAAATCTCCATACCTATACATTTTGACAGTTTTTGGGAGATCTATCGGTCTAGAATCACCATTATAGATATGCATAGAATTGTCTTTTATGGGAAGCGTGGTGGAAGCGAACGGAAAATGTCTTCATAAATGTTTAGAATTATTCCCTTTTGTCACCCTTCTTGCAGCAGGGACTTTTAAAAATTCGAAAGGTCCTATCTCTCTCTCTATTAGTGACAGGGGGAAACTCTGTTAGAAAAAAAAACAATTTAGTTAGTATACAATATATAATGCTATTTAAATTAACATAAAAATAAAATCAAACAGGTAGTAGGTACATAAAACAGAGTCACAAATAAACAATACAAATACCTACATATAATTTGGTTGATTGCATTTTCAAGATACTTCTTTAGATTAATAATAACTAGAAAAATCGACTTCAATTTGGCTTCATCATTAGATGATGATGATGGCAGTTCATTGGGAATGTTCTAGTGACAGTAAACACCACTAAAAGTCACAGGAAAGCAAAATAGGTACTTTTATGTGGGTGGCATATTTTTTCCAGTTAGGTATTTTGATTTAAAAGTAAAATAATTTTTTTAGTCAATATAAAAAGCCAAACTACTGAACCAATTTTGATGACATTTTTATGGGACTAATCTGAAAACCTTACGAAAAAAAAAATGTCAAATCGGTTTATAAAAGACGGAGTTCTGAGGCAACAAACATAAAAAATAGAATTGAGAACCTCTTCCTTTTTTTAGAAATCGGTTAAAAAGAGACATTTTGGATTACTACCTCTTACCATGCTGCCTTTATGTACGGGAGGCTGCAGTGCCTGGGACATGATTGAGATGGGAGTAGGCTTGTAGCACCTACACCATCCTCTCAGCCCAGTCCCCACAATCCACAGGAAAGACAGAGTTTTCTCACGATGTTTTCCTTCACCGTTTTAGTATCTTGAAGATAAAATCAACCAAAAGCTGCCTCGCACCAACACAACGTAATATCTATTAAATCTATATAGGCCATTTACATAGCATTCAATTTACATTATAAACTAAAAACAACATTCACTGTGTATAAGACTGCTGCCGAAAACTTAAACTATCCCTCTGAAGTTAGGTGCAAATGATGTAACAAATGATTGCGCATGTACTGTTGTGCGGAAAAGTTTTTACATAATGCACAATAGTGTACAGTCGGCTACACATCAACCTATCCACTGTTTGAACTTTGAACTTTTATAATCTGAATGTTGTGAATCAGAGATCGCAATAGGTGTAGGCGCGTGGCGCGCAAGCAGCGAGTCTCACATAAAAACATATCGTCCCTCTCGCATGATTCGCAACATTCTAATTGTAATAGTTCAAAGTTCGAACCGTTGATAGGTTGATGTGTAGCCGACTGTACAGTACCGACCTAGTTAAAAACTTATGCAGATTTTTTTAATTTGAATTATTTTTGTTTTTTCCGGCGCACAGTAAGAGTTTGAGTTTTCGGAAGTAGTTATTTAAAAGTACCGACAAAAAATGAAAATTGCATTAATGGGATACATTTACCCTGCTCCCCACAGCATTGTGTAAAACTGATACCCCTAATAACATAGTTATCAAACATTTAGCATAATATGGTGCTTATAAAAATTGGTTCAGTACTTTTAACCCTTAGTTACTCGCGCTAATAAACTTACACAACTACTGGCGTGGGGTCAATCTGAATGACTGTAAGTTCATACCAATTCACGAAAATTGTACTACTCGAGTGGGGTCAGATTTACCCCAAAGTATGACTGTAAGTTCATACAAATTCACGAAAATTGTACTAATCGCGTAGGGTCAGATTGACCCCAAACGCGGTCTCTTGCCACAACCGTTTTAGACAGCGATTTGCTTATCTCTAGTTTTTAGAGCTCGTGGCATTTTAGGAAGCTATCAGAAAAACTTAGGAGACTAAATAATTGTTGTGTTTTACCAAAACTGGACTGGAACGCTAAAAAAGACAGAAATATGAATGTTAAAATACACTCTGGGGTCAATTTCACCCCACGTGAGTAATTAAGGGTTAATATTGGTTATGGCTCAGGCGCGGTGCCTAAATTTTAAATTTAAATACAGTTTTTATAATTAAATGGCGTTTGGTGATATTTGCCATTAGTTAATAACAGTCAATCTACGTTACAAACATTAATATGTGCTTATGATATCAATATTAAACATTTGTGTGACATTGGTGGCAATTCTGTTGTTACAGCAAACTTCCGTAAAAAATATACAGTTCTTATCATTTGTGAAGAAGAAATGTATAATCTTTTGTTAAAAAACAGCATCCAGTTTGCCGTTTCAAACTTCCAGATGATTACAGTACGCACAACGGATCTTTATCCCTCTGAAGTTAAGTGCCACAAACGATTGCGCATGTACTGTTGTGCGGAAAAATTAGCTTAGATACCTCCAATTCGACCCAAAATGGGTTCTGCGCAGATACTTCAAAGGGTCAAAGATCCGTTGTGACTACTAATATATATTACAACATGTAAAACTCCCGAAAACTGATCGCACTGGGAAATACAACTACAAAAATAACATAACACTGTTTGACAGGCGTCACAGCTCAGTCGGTAATAGCTCTGCCTTCCGTGCTGTGGGTCGTGGGTTCGATTCCCACCAAGAACAAACATTTGTGCGTGGAAAACATAGATGTTTGTTCTATGTCTGGGTGTTACTATGTATTATAAGTATGTATTTACAAAAAAAAAAGTAAATAAGTATTCTATCAGCCATCTAGTTCCCATATCACAAGCATTGCTTAGTTTGGGTCTAGAGGGTGTTGTGTGTAAAGTCTAAAAAAAAAAAAACTATTTATCTTTCTAAGCATCCATCATCATCATCATCATCATAGGCAGCTTGTGTTAACCCACTGCTGGGCATAAGCCTCCTCCCTCAAACTCCACTCGTGTCTCTGGGCCTTTTGCAACCAGGTCTTCCCCTGTACGGCAACGATATCATCCATCCATCTGGCTGTTGGTCTGCCTAGGCCTCTCTTGTGTCCCCTAGGCCACCATTCTGTCAAGACCTTACTCCACCTGCCATCACCAAATCTTGCCAAGTGTCCTGCCCAGCTCCACTTGATAGTAAGCATCCATACAAGCATTGAATACGAATAAATGTGACAGTCGTAAACGTATCGTAACGCTAGCGTATGAGATACACTGCGCGGTGACGCTACAACGTTCCGCAGTCGAGCTGACGTTGACGCGCAATATGATTCGAATACGTAACACGGCCACTGTCAGATTTGTTCGTCATTATCCCTCTGAACTTTCTGAAAGAATCGGCAACTTTTTGAGTTGAAAGAGTCAAAAATAACAATTTACAAAATTTCAAAGTTTTTAAAGAGCCAAAAATTTTTTTCTTGCCAACAATAAAGTAGGTACTTACTTGCATAAATAAAGTTTTTTGATAAAAAAAATTTCATCTATTTATTCCTAAGAAAAATATCTATTTATTCATTATATATGTAGTGTTTTTTCGCTAGTTAGATTTTTAATTTTTTTTATAAAATAACTAATATTTGCGTAGGTTGCCGACATCTGGTTTAGGTCCCTGTTCACACATTCTAGAACTCCTTTATTGACTGAACTAAATAGTTTTAGACAATTCTAGTCCCGCTAACTCTATAGATAAATTAATATTTAAATATAATATAAATAATTACGTTTGCAAAATCATGTGTACATAGTTATTAGACCTCGTAAAGTGGGTTTTATTTATGACACAATAACAGGATGACACAGAAGCTTGCTGCTACAATTGTTCACAATGAGCCTGAAAATAACACCCTCTATACTATATTTTAATGAAGGGCGTTGTAAAACTATAACTATTTTTCAATATTTATCACTTATCGTTATCAGTTTCCGGGAAATAATTTAATGTCTTTTAAAACCTGTACAAACACCTATAGCGTGCAATAACATCCCACTTTATTCCAAACAGCTTGATAACACCTTGCTAGTTACAATACGTTTCTAGCAAACTTATCTGTTTGAGAAACAAAAGAGACAAGTTGCAGAAACATGTTTTTTGTCTTAAAATGTAACTAAAACATGTTATCAAAAGTTATGAATAAAGAGGGTAGTCTACGGCTAAAATACGAAACCATTTAAAATGCTGACAAGCGTCAAACTTGTGGCACATTTCAACATATTTAAAGATATTTTATCATCTATCCGACTTGCCCGCGTTTAGATGATTCGGTGCATCAGCAAACGCAAATTTTAACCTATATGCTTCAGCGACCAATAAACTTATACTGGAGTCCGTCCAGTTATGAGTAGGTACGTTCTGTAATAGTATCATAAGTCCTTGAAAATCGCGTTCTAACATAAGTCTTTCCCTCCAATGTAATAAAAATGCTGCGCACACGTATAACTGAAATGTTGCGAACCCGTCCGATTCGGCTAGGTATGTGTCCCACAGGCGGATGGTACACGCGAGAGGTATTTCTCTAGTTAGCAGGTTATTCATCCAACGAAACGAGAATTGTAGGTAATCCACTCCGTGTGTTTGAAGATGTTCGTGAAGGGGTAAGTCGATTCGACGGATTAGCTCTTTGAGTTGATTTACCTGTGAACAAATAAGGTTGAATATTGACTATCCCATTAATTAACCGAGCGAGCGAAGCGAGCATAGCCTCTCAGTTTCGAGATTGGCCAAAAATGCTTTTGTCCGGCTGTCTGTCTGTCTGTCAGTAATCGCCTACAGGTAGCATTTATCAACCGATTTGGTTGAAAATCGGCACACAAGTTTTTTGATTTAATAAAAAAAATTTGTCGACCGCGATTTTTGATTGGGGTGAAAATAGGGGAGAAAAGAGGGAAAGTTTACTGTAGCGTTGTTTATCGACGGATTTCAATCAAATTTGAGAAGCCCACTAAAAGCTTCATTCTACACAAGATGGTGTAAAAATATTTCCAAAAAAGGGGAATGGAAGGGGGAAAAGAGGGGGAAATTAATTTTTTTCCCGAAAATTTACTCCTACCAATATCAATGAGACTACACAGTCCTCTCCGGATTTACGAGACAAATCCGTAGACACCAGAACGACCTCCTAGGACCAAGGGAACGCGAGTATTGCATGGTTATAAAGGCTCGCGAGGTCTATGTTCTCATAGGACAACTAGTATTATAAATGTCAAAGTTTAGATGTGTCGATGTTTGTATTGCAATCACGCTGTAACTACTGGGGCTTTAAGCTCACTTCGGCAGAGATTTAACTCTAATAGCGATGACGTCAAAATGACATCGAAAACTAGTTTAACTAGTGGATGAAACGAGTTTTTGGCCGAGATGGGACGTCATCCCTATTATAGTAAAATCTCTGCCATACCCAGAATCACCCCCCTGGTCCGATTTGGATGAAACTTGGAATACATTATACGTAGTTCGTAGCCTGGATTAATACATAGGCTACTTTTTATCTCGAATAATTAACAGGATCTACCGGATGAACGAAAAGGATTAGCAGCGCCAATTGGCAAGAGGATTTCATTGTCATGTCATGTCACGTCAGTTTGACAGGACGTAGTACTACCTCTTTGGTCTAACAACTAGCGTTTGACATTCCAGTAGGTACGAGTTCGGTGTAATGAGGTGTAATGTCAAGTTTCTCAAAGTATCCGCTCGGTACACGCACAGATAATATAATGTACACGAAAACTGTAGACGCGTACGAAGTCGCGGGTAACTGCTAGTTTATAATAAAAACAAGTTATAATGTTGTAGTTACAATGGATCTTTGTCCCTTTGAAGTATCTGCGCAGAACCGATTTTTGATTCGAATTGGTAAGCGAATTTTTCATGTTACATTACGTGGTCGCTGACTGAGTCTCAGAAGACCAAGCTAGGTGTCTGCCAAATAAATAATAATAATAAATAAATTCATTTAATTCAGGCAACACAGTAAAAAATACAAGGCCCATATTATATATACCTTAAAACTAAAATACATATTTTATATTATTTTTAAATTATTTATGTTGCACGTACTGTCTGCGACGTGGGCGCGACAGGGCTCGGTATCCGACCCCGGAAACGTCGATAGACGATTCCCTTTGGCCACAGTTCTTCCCTCATATAGGCCGACAGGTGTTCGGTCGGCACTCTCACTACGAATGAGTTGAAGTTGACCTCGTGGCGTGACTTCAGCTGTTCGACCCTCAGTGTCAAGTTGGTCTTCTTGCGCAAATAGTCCACTACATCCTCCGCCTTGACAGTATAATGCGCGATGGAGCGATGGAGCGAAGTATTTTAGGTGTGAAAAGAATAGATCGAATTCGGAACACCATACTTCGCTCCAAAACTGGAATCGCTGATGTAGGCCGTAAAGTAGCGAAGCTGAAGTGGGAATGGGCGGGCCACGTGGTTCGCATGGATTCGGAAAGGTCGGCTCAAGGAGTCACAGGCTGGATACCCTCAGGAGGTAGAAGACGTCGCGGCCGCCCGAGGAAGCGCTGGCATGACGACCTGGACTCCTTCGAGCGGAAATGGGCGGAACTAGCCAAAGATCGCGGGAAGTGGAAGACGAGGGGGGAGACCTTTGCCCAGCAGTGGGACAGTATTGGTTAACAAAAAAAAACATTATGTAACATGCTGTATAACAGCTCATTAAGCCTTCCAATTCAATTTTATTTCCAATAATAATTTAACATTTATTTTGTTATTATGCGGCTACTGATAATAACTGTTTTCCTTAACCGATTGTACTTACAGGGATAAAAACAGGAGAGTTTCCTGCTAGCTAACAATGTGGAAAATTATGGTGTATTTATAGAAATGACATTTAATGAGGTAAATCATTTATCAGGGTAAATAAATTAAATAAAAATATAATAAAATGTAAATGTAGTAAATGAAAAGGTACCTAAAATAAATGATGGGTGACCCCATTGAACTACAATACAAAGGAATCATTATTTCATTACGAAACACGCCAGAATTTTGGCAATTTGGAAATGTCATGTTTTGACGCTTGTCAGTTATGTTTGTTGTACAGTCGAAGACACGTCAACCTATACTGTTTGGACTTGTATTTTTTTATTCAATAAAATCACAAGAATCATTTAGATTCTAGTTTGTGTTTCAATCACGTCGAAACTACTGAACCGCTGTTGATTTTCCGGGATAAAAAGTAGTCTGTGTTAATCCAGACTACGAACTATATGTATTCCAAGTTTCATCTAAATCGGACCAGTACTTTTTGCGTGAAAGAGGAACAAACATACATTATTACAAACTTTCACGTTTATAATATTAGTATGATAAATACTAACTCATTACTCATTTGAAACTTATTAAAATTCATTCACAAAGAAAATTACGACCAATACAGTATTTACAATATTTATAGTACAAAATACACATGAAGCAGTTGAGCTATCTACAAACCGTTGCAAACGATTTATAGATAGCTCAACTGATCCCAATCAGTACCAATCGGAATGTATTGTTAGATTACTAAAACTATAGAGATGTTATTTATTAAATACCTGTTGTGAAAAATGAACGACTGACCTTATTTCATAATTTGAGTTAAAAAGTATCGATGTGAGTCATTCGTTTTGTTTCGAAAAAAAAGGAGAAGAAGGGTTGGTAACGGGGAAGGGATTCGGTCTGATGTTTTTCTAGGTTTTGGGTTGGGATTTTTATTTGATAATGCTTGCACCCTGTTATCTTATGCCAAATAGTATAATAAATAATGTACAACAGTTCTTTTATAGTTTAACTTGAGTAGTTCTGTTTCTGTATACTTACTTTATACTGTATGCCGAGCTGCGCGAATATGTAGTTATCCTGTATGCTGTCGAGGAACTTGGAGAGGCACCAGAACGAGTCAGCTTCTATCACGTCTCTCTGTTCCTCTGTCAGCTTGTCGAGGGGGAAGTTGTCCAACTCCTGACTCGGGGCAGCTTCCTAAAACAACAAAATACAACGTGTAACATAAAAAATAAATAAATAAAATAAATATTCATGGACTTTACACACGACGCCCTCTAGTCCCAAACTAAGCAAAGCTTGTGATATGGGAACTAGAATGCTGATAGAATACTTATATACTTTTTTTTGTAAATACATACTTATAATACATAGAATACCCAGACATAGAACCAACATCTATGTTTTCCATGCACAAATGTTTGTTCTCGGTGGGGATCGAACCCACGACCCACAGCACGGAAGGCAGAGCCATTACCGACTGAGCTGTGACGCCTGTCATACATATTACATATTGTCCCTATAAGCCGAAAATAAGACGATGGTGTTTATTTACTTTGCGTATGTATCCAGCCTGTTAGTACACATGCTCACGCACCCTCCTATCACATTGCACCCACACATAGACACTTTAACACGTGTGCAATGTTGTTTTTTGTTTTTGTTTGTTGTTGGAAGGTTTAAGACTCGTGACGTAACGTGACGACGTGTAGAATGCCTCCTTTTTGGACTTATAGGGGCAATGTTACACGCGGTATAACAAAATTTCATTTTACAATAATTTAAAACAACATAAAAATCTCATTAGATCCTCTTCATCATTGCTGGTCATCAGACCTTGGAGTATGGACTCCAGTTCATCAAATCTCAATACTTTGAAATGAACTAAATGTTTCAAACTGCAACTCCTCAAAACTGATTTTCAGAGATGATGAATATCCTCATATTTTGGCAACGGCTTCACCGATTTTCACCAAACATGGCTTAGAAATATCCCATTTAAATCACGTTTTTTCAAAAAAGCCGCAATCAAATCAGAGCATTACTTTCAGATCTAGGAGGACACAGACAAACAGACAGACATGCAACGCAGTAAATCTGATAACACCTCTTTTAAAATAATTATGTGCGCAATGCCAGTGCTCTCAAACGGTGTAGAAAAACATCGTGAGCAAACCCTTGGCTTAGTCAGCTCCGCACGTATTGACCTTGTCTTTCCTGTGGATATCGACTAGGCTGAGAGGATGGTATAGGTGCTACAAGCCTACTCCATCTCAATCATGTCCCAGGCACTGCAGCCTCCCGTACATCGGGGGATGGGTAAAAAGTGGTCCCTGACGCTGAATAAATCATCTAGATTCGATGCAGATTAATATGTACCTGTAAGAAGACCATGAAGAAAGGAGTGACGAGGTCATTGATCCCTTGCACGTACCCCGAGGCGGGGTGCCTTATCGCCCAGATGTACAGGATCCTCTCAAACATTACCTGGAAGAAATAACAAATGATATAAGACTAATGTTTGGACATGCTGAATGACTGAAGATGTTGGTACCAAAAACAGCTACTAAGCTATGACACCGGGTGCATCAGACGCTTAGCCATAATAGCTTAAACTTTAGTGCTGACTGTAAGAGTCACAGGCATCTAAAACAGATGCTAAGCCATGACGGAAGCTGTAGATCCATGCTATGTCCGGGAAAGATTAATTCTAGGTAAACAGGTAATTATGCCACAATAGATATTGCCTATGCCAGCTAAGACAACGACTAAGCCATGACGGATACACTCAGTCCCAGATTTATAAGTCACAAGAGATCAGGACCTAACTAAAACTGCCATTTATCCCCACAGATCTCGTCAGTCCCGGGTAAAACATGGACTAAGCCATGACGCTCACCTGCACAGTCCTTTGTTGGAACAGCGGCACAAGCGGACTCATCCGCGGTATATCGATATGTATCTGTCGATAAGTATCATCGTCTCGCTCGCCCTCGTAGTACTGCCTCACGAGGTGCTTATAGTCCGCTCTTTTTCGCTCGAGTGTCTCAGCGCGACGCTCGCTGTTCGCGGGAAGGTAGCCAGCTAGAAGACGCCAGGTTATTGCGCGAGCCTGGAATGAGAATAGCCGAGGTTTTATGTAGTGAAGTCTTCTAGCCTAGAATGGTGATAGATAGACGAACGAACAGCCAATGCAGTAAGCACTCTATCTATCATAGATGTGCTTTTGAACTCGCCAGTGTGATAAACCACGGTGGAAGTTTCTTGCCCGTTCTTCATGTCTATTAGAACCAGTTCGCAACCAGAGACTATGCTCTCGTTGCGTACTGCTGCAATTAAAAGAATCACATAGTAGACAGGACGATTCTTAATAGACCTTGTGATTTTACTAAATAAATGTATGTTGTGATTTAGCCTTTTGTAGTTTCCTGCCCGTTCTTGTTGTCTCTGGTCGCGTGGAACTGGCATCTAGAATCATCTAGTAATATCAGACGATTCTAAATGATCCGCGTGATTTTATTGAATAAAGACATTATGACTTTGACTTTGTAGGACACAGTTCCGTTCCGACGGAGACCTTAGACCGAAGATCTGGTACAGAGGAATAGGTATGTAGTACCTACTTACTTATATCTATTTTGTGCTACGACGCTAGTATTGTGTACAGAACAGGTGGTAGGCTGTAGTTTTTGATACTGATGACACAAGGAAACCTATTTGTGTGCTGAAGTACCTATTGAGCTCGGCTTTCCTGGGAAATACCCTAGGCATCCATTCCAGGATTCGATGACAAATATCCTGGCTTGATTTAAAATGAATTTATCCGGTAAATACCTACTTAATTGGAATTTACAAACATTTATTTTTTACACGTAATTTTTTTACTGTTTATTTTCTACGATTAGGTCAACATAACTATTTTTTTCGAATAGTATTTATGAATTCCTTTTTTAGGTTTCCGATCTATAGGGTAACCTACTGACTTATCTTAAAATGTGTTTGGTTCGAGTGGAAGCCTATAGGAAACATTCATCTAGTAAACAACATAATTAGGTAGCAAGATAAACAATGTTATTGTGAATCCATGGGCCACCTATTAAAACTATGATTCATCCAGGACAAATAATAACAAATATCTCTTTTCCTTTTAATTACCTAGAATACTTGTTATTGTCAATAAATACGTAAATAAGTGATATTATATTGAAATTGCGCAGTTACATCAAATAAATACAGAGCTCCACCGAACTGTCTGTTAGTTTGACGCTAGACTTTGCATCATACGCTTTTCGTCATGAAGAACCAACGTGTCATGTCCAGGATGGAGAGGGTCCGCTCTGAGAAGGTGCTGAAGAAAGCCAAGGTAGTGAAACGGAAGACTGGAAAGTCTACTACCAGATGGCAGAACAACCTTGTTCGTGTCCTTGTGGAAAGGTCCTAGGGACGTGGTGACTGCGGGCTGTATTCCAGGACATTTTCAACTCTGAGTCGCAGTTCCAGTTTAGTTTCTTTGTCAGTTTTTCATTGGTAATCTGTCAATAGTTGGAATACGAGCCCGAGGTTCAACTTCTAAAACAATGCTCTCGAAATTCAAGCATAGGTTTTAGACAAAAATCTAGATCCAGACTTGTGCATTGTTTTAGGATACGAGCCTGAAGGTTACACTAGTCTACACTTTCTATAGTCTAGAACTTTAAAAATAAAATGTAGAAGATCATTTTCCATTAAATATACCTAAATATTACTAACACTAGTTTTGTACTTATTTTCGTAGTAAGTTCAATTCTTTGATTCATTATGTTAGTACATGAATAATTAAGAAACATCATAACATTTTAATATAAACTTGAAAATCTTCTTGGTACAATAAGATTTTCTAAGTCATTTAGTTTGTAAAACTTTATTATTAATTTAGTCACTCTTTTTAATTTTGTAATAAAATATTTTACTGACTGAATTGTTGTTTATTTAGTTACTTGCAGCCACTCGCTAATTCACTCGTATTAGTAACTAGTAGTAAATAAATAAATAAATATTCATGGACATTTGACACAACACCCTCTAGTCCCAAACTAAGCAAAGCATATTGCATGGGAACTAGATGCTGATAGAAAAAATACTATGAGTACTAAACGCGAAAGTTTCTAAGTATGGATGTTTGTTACTCTTTCACGTAAAAACTACTGGTCCGATTTGGATGAAACTTGGAATACAATAGTTTGTAGCTTGGATTAACACATAGGGTACTTTTTATCCCGGAAAATCCACAGGATCAAACGGGACGCGGGCGAAGTCGCGGGGAAGCTAGTACAGTACTATGAGTATGTATTATAAGTTTGGTATTTCAAGTAAATCATATTCTAGGTAGGTATATTCATTCAAGTTTTTTATAGATCCTTCAGGATGCTGATATACCTAGGTGACCAAAAACATGTCTAAATATCACATTTAACAAGTTACCTCTACATAGGTATGAATGTAGGTACTCGCTTGAATATAGTGATTAAAAACGCTAGGTATAAGTATGTTAGGTATTGTATGTAGGTATTTTTTCCTGGAAAATCCTTTTTTTACAAATACCTACTTGTGCAATATTGCGCATTTAAATGAGTTGTTTTATTAAACTTAGCATACTAGGTACCTAGTATAGTAGTGACAATGGATCTTTGTCCCTCTGAAGTATTTGCGCAGAACCGATTTTTGGGTAGCATTGGAGGGTAAGCGAATTTTTCCGCACAACCAATACATGCGCAAATATTGTTGCACCTAACTTCAAAGGGATAAAGATCCGTTGTGCGTACTGTACTTACCTACAGAACAAAATAGTAGGTTGATTTTTCAATTTTTAACTGCAGGCTTTTTTAGATCGGGTTATAAATGAAAGAGTTCTGCGGTAACAACCATAAAAAAATACAACCAAAGAACCTCATTTTTTTGAAGTGCGTTAAAAATGGATTTAAATGTATTAAGTTTGCTGCTGCGAATACATTTGTTTCTAGCATACAAAGCATATGCCCAAAGGGTCCACCTGCGGCCTAATTGTGGAAACCAGTCCGCCCTACAAGTACAAGTCAGTACAAAGTATATGCCCCTGCCCTAAATGTCTGTGTATTCTAGCTGATATTGTTTTTGATTCGTCAAACCCTTCGCTTTATAGCAGGCAATGTACCCATGTTGTGTTATAGCCTCTATTAACATGAGGAACAGCTTTTCATTTAAAAAATAAGTTCTAGACATACTTTTGGATTATTACTAGGTAGGTATAGGTACTATAATTAAGAAATCTTGTTTTAATTTGCTGATTAATAGTGGTAATCGTCTAAATTAAGTAGGTAAGTGTAATGAATAGATAGTGTCACTAACCTTGACAGGTATTCCAGACCAGCTCTGCTGCTTTAGTTCAGTCAGGTCTATCACATCACTCTCCTGAAGCTGTTGAAATCTTTCCAACTTAGATTCACTACTCTCCTCTCTCGAGGCCAAAGCCGATAGTTTCACAGCCCTAGGCCGCCCTGGATAGTGCCGCATAGGAACAGAACCACCAGGGCCAGGTTTTCTAACTTCCACCTTCTTCGGTACATCCTCTTTTTTATCAATATCTGTGTTTACGTCACCTTTGTATACTGTCTTTTTTCGATGCGAATTTATAACATTCAAAGCTGCCGTTTGCGATATCGTCTTCGATATTCGAGTCTCCGCGATCCCGGACACGATATCGTCGTCTCCCAAGTCCCAAGCATCATTCACCGACGCTTGGAACTGTTGATACGAAGAGCCAGACATAACCTCGTTCGTCCCGACCTTCTGACAAGGCCTGCCCGGGATAGCGCGGTGCTGTGTCTTCCAGAATGTTTCAGGTAATGCAGCGCCCTTGTCATGTTCGGGCTGAATACTTTCCATAATAATATATTATTGGGAACATTCTAATTAACTTTGTTAAACAACAAAATACGGGAAAATTGATATGACATTTATTTACTAATCAGGTGATAATCAGTCAGTGTCATGTCAGATCATCATAGACAAACCATTTTGACTTTTCAAAGTTAAGTTTTCAGTTCAGTTTTTTTGTTTTTCGACCGTTACGGCCAGGCTAAAGTCTGACGACCATACCGCCTCGTCTTCCGTTTTTTCCTTTTCATAAGTTTTATTCAAAGAAAATTTATATCCGTTTTATTTTACCATATAATTATAATGTCTTGCGTTGCCCGGGTATCCTCAAAGTTTTCAACTTTTCTGACTTATGCACACGTTCCTTTGCACGCACGTTCAAGTAACAAATAAAACAACTTAATTTATTTCAATACAATATACAAACCAAATAAACTAGATATTAATTAATAATTTCATATTTTATGGACTGGGTGTGTAAAAGTTTTCCTGATCCCTAAGAATTAAATTGCATAATGTTTTTTTTTGCATAAATAGTACGATAATGATAGACATAAGACTACTACAATAAGAATATAATGTTGTTTCTGTGTGTAATAATGTGCTAAATTATGTAAACCGTAACGTAAAACCATAGACAAGTAAAAAATCATAAGATCAAAGAAGGAAGTCTGTTTTCAGTTTCAGGCACAATAGGATGAAAAATAACTTTTGTTTCAGGCAAAACTAAACTGCTTTCTTGCTGCTTTTTATGGTTTTGTCCTCAGCTCAGCAAGTTTTTTTTTCTAGTTTCAGTTTTGTCAAACCACAAACTACAGAAGCTACGCTCAGACGGGGCACTCCCATAGAGCAAAATTCGTCCAATAGAATGCTCACGTATGTCATATGATTGGTCTTTTATTTTTAATTTGAGAGCACAGCACGGGATTGCACAGCCATGGAATTGGCGACCACTATGTACATGAATTCCATGCCTGTACATTCCAAGGTTGTACTTTCCATGGTTGTGTAATCATGGCACCCGATTGAACCTACTTCTATCCTACTATTTTAATTAATTTAAACGACCTCGAGATAAGGGAGACTTATGAGTAAAACAAGATATTAAAGTATATTGAATCATATTTATTAAATAAAGAAAACTACGACTAATTCGTTTACAAAATACATACATGAAACAGTTGAGCTATCTGCAGACTGCTGCAAGCGATCTATAGATATCTCATCTGATCCAAATCAGTACCTTAACCACAATCAGCAGCATGCGCTATTATTATTATTATTATTAGCCTTTCTAGCTCTCCGGTAGTAATTTAATTGTCTTTGTGATTTTCTGTATATTTTACGCAGCCTTGCACAGTCTGGTGTCAATTTCTTTTTTGTGTAGATGACTCACCTATTGCTTTTAGTACTAATGTTAGTACCAATGTTAGAATTATCTGTAAATAATAAAATAAAAACACTTATTAACTTAATGCAAAAACTTGTAAAGTACTTAGGTAGGTAATAATAATTTATTTATTTATTATAAGGCATCGCCAACATTACAGCACACATAATACACTTTCGAAAATAACTTATAAACAATAATTATATTATAGAATGTGTGCCAATTACAGGCTTGCACAGCATTCGCAACAATATTACAGACAACAGTAAAACAGAAAAGAAAATAATAAGGTATGTGAGTATTTCTTACCATCTGATTTAGGAATATCTGTGGGTTCACTCTGGGATGGACCGGGCACAACCGGGATTTCAACATGGTGTAGTGCTGGAGAAGGAACAGTTATTTCTGAAACCAATCACAGTAGGTAATCGTTAGTCGGTAATCTGACAAACATCTAAAAATAATTTTGATTAGATATCTACAGGTTAATATAAAGGTTTAATAATACATAGGTACTTACCAGAATCAGTTTTGGACCATTTCTTTACTACTGCCTTGCAGTAAGTGTGATCTTGATGTGGTTGCTTTAGTGTGTAATCATCATGATCACGATTGACATGATCTGAAAATGAAAATACACAAATTTACATAGAAGTAACTGGATATACCAATTTAGACTGCGGTCATAGATAGGAAACATTTGCTCAAACCACAACAATATTCATATCCAGCGCTCAAAATGTGATAGCAAGAGCATGATTAATTTGGGTGTAACTTACAAGAGAATAAGGGTATTCTCTTGCCTTTAACATTTCTAGGTACATTGGGCTAGGGAGCCCAAGTAGCAATTTAACTAATCAATTGTTTGAGTACCTACTCCTAAAACAATAGTAATAAAATAAGCTCAACTCGTGTGGTAGTGAATTCATTTTGATTGTTATGTTCATAACGAGGTACTTACCATGGGGTATTGGAGATGTTTGAGGTATATCACTGGATATCTCTGTTGCGGTAAATAGGTAACGTGGGATAGGCACCGGGGCGAAGACGAGCTCTATCGCGTGTGGACGCGAGAAACCTCTTCTCAATGTGTTTGCGACCCACAAACTGCTTGCGAAGACCTTGGAAGCTCAGGCTACGACTTCACAGTTTATGCACTCTTACCACTTTTGGAGTCCTATCTCAGTTTTTGGAAACATATGTAAATTATTGACGTCTTTTCGTCTACTAGCACAGCTCACAACACAGCACTTGGTGTACATATTTAGATGAAACTGCAGTTACAGAAATAAATCAACGCAAAACTTCACTCATCAACTTTAAATTAAAACTGCAATGGCGGTTAGTTTGTTGTTTTGTTTTGTTGCCCCAGAAACAACGAACAAACATGGCGGTCGGATCGGACAAGGGGCGTGATATGAAGGGGGGGTGTCAATTGACATATGTGAGCCGCAGACTATAACTAGACTAAAAATATCGTTCACAGTTCAACCCCCGTGTGTCAAACTAAAAGTCAAAATACTGGAGTTGATGCAGATGATTTTTTTTTAATAAACTTTATTTTATTTTATCATTTCTGCAATCACTGCAAAAACATTCAGGCAAAGTCGTGGGTTAGAAACTGTTTCAGGTAAAGTAAAAAAACCAAGAATCACGTCGTTTCTAGGTGGCTTGTTTGATCAATGATGGTAATGAAATTCAGGTAGCCCAAACCAAATTCTCATGTTACGTACAAAATGGCAAGTCCTAATCCTGAACATGAATCTTCGTCAATGTTTATGCAAAAAGGAGACGGAAACCGAAACAGGAGTCCCACTAAATCAGAACATTCTCCAACACGAAGAAATTCTGTTGTAAAGCCTGAGAGCAGCGTTAGCATGCCGGCAGAGGTCATCACGGTGAAAGACTTTTTTGATTTCATGAAGACTGCTTATCAAGTTTACGAGCATTTAGAAGGTGATGAAGAAGAAGGGTCTAAAATAAATTGGGAAGAGCTGACCAAACTGACTGTTATCAACCACGTGATAGAGCAGCAAGAGCGGGACCTTTTGTACCAGACCACGTTTGCTGAACCGAAGGCTATAACGAGTAAAAGCGAGACGGCTTTGGAGAAGAAGAACGCGGAAGAAAAAACCGAGAAGAGGTACAGTTGCAGTGAACTTGAGGGTAAGAAAGAATTTATAACATTGTTTTATAACAGCGCCATCTAGTTGTGATGTTATGAAGTATTGTTTCCGTCTTAGGTAAAGGCCGTAGAAAATCGCTGCCTCCTGAAGCAAGAGTTGAAATGCTTGGAGTTTGGACAGAAGCTAATTTAAATTGTAAATTAAATGATGTAAGTTTGGACCACTATTACCTCTAATCGGCTACCAAAGTAGGTATTTCGAAAAACTACATAGCATTTGCTTTGAAAGATTTAGTTCTATAACTGACCATAGATGTCACTATTCGGAATTCTATTTTTCAGGTGATAAATGAAGGAATTTTGGATTCGATTTTACCGTATTTAGTGGGATACAAAAAACCGTCGAAAACAAGTAGCGTTTACACTCCAATAATCAAAAAAGTTCAGTCAGCGACTTCAGCTGATGTCAAAAAACCTGCTAGCTTTGGAGGTAAGTAGGTACCAACATTGAAAACAAAACGAATAAATAGCTACATATACCCTCTAACGCTCTACCGTGGAAAATTTTACCAACCCACTATAGAATCTATATAAGAAGGCTAGTTTCTAATTTGCTTTACTTTGCTATAGGATTTGTAAACGAGAAAGAATCAAGGGATCGATTAGGAAGGCGTAAATCTTCTGTAACGGCTTTGCAAGAACGGAACAATCAAAAACAGGAGTAAGTACCTAAGTACACATTTTGTAACAAAAATGTTTTATAAATTCAAACATGTTAACAATATCCGATATGGTCTAGTGGCTAGGATACCTGGCTCTCACCCAGGAGGCTCGGGTTCGATTCCCGGTATCGGAATAACTTTTTGCATTTTATTTTTAGCGGAGACGTCGAAATCCACGTTTGTGACGAAGTGAAAGGCATGAAAAAGGATTTTAGATGTCCGCAAAAGCTTTTGGTGTCAAAAATGGGGTATTTTGCTGACGTGACTGCCGGCCAGAGATTGGAAGATATGGATATTTCAGTACACTGTGATATTCAGGTTGGTGAAAATGCTGTACTAAGTAGTATTCTATGACCAATTGACCACTCGTGGCAGCAGCGTTCTGTGCGGTCAGCATTTGCATGGGTGACCGCTAGTGGTTTTTTTGATACAACTATATGATGGAACAAGCCGATAGCTCACCTGACGGTAACCACTGCCTATAATAATGCATTGCCTCACTGAACACGTCCATTGAAGACATGCCCTGTCAAACGGGAACATAGCAATGCGAGTATCACTGCTTGGCGGTGGAAATAGGTACTATCGGCAAAATTTCCGCCTTACCACTTTTGAAACTGTTTCGCTTGCAAGCAGTTAGCTACCTGACCTCGCCTTTTTCTTTTGTCTTCTTATTTTGACCAACCAGAGACCTAAACATCTATTTATTTTTATGACTGCCTATTGTTTTCATAACTTTTACACCCGAAATAACTTGCTTCTATTGGTATTCAAAAATTAACGGCTAGTCGGTTTACAGGAAATGCACCCTTAAGGTGGTAAGGTAGAACTTTTGCTGATGGTACACTATATAATATAGGTACAGTGCTAGTAGGTAGGTACATCCCCGGAGGAGCTCTTTCACAAGAAGATCTACTACTTTTTCTCTGAAGTGTATCTAGTAGGTATTAAAATGTATAGCATTTTATTGACTGATTTAAATTGGTCCGATCTTTCTTTATTTTTTTAATAATAATTTAATAATTTAAATTAATAATTTTTAATAATAATAATTATAATATACTGGAATCGCTGATGTAGGCCGTAAAGTAGCGAAGCTGAAGTGGGAATGGGCGGGCCACGTGGTTCGCATGGATTCGGAAAGGTGGGCTCAAGGAGTCACAGGCTGGATACCCCCAGGGGGTAGAAGACGTCGCGGCCGCCCGAGGAAGCGCTGGCATGACGACCTGGACTCCTTCGAGCGGAAATGGGCGGAACTTGCCAAAGATCGCGGGAAGTGGAAGACGAGAGGGGGGAGACCTTTGCCCAGCAGTGGGACAGTATTGGTTAATTAAAAAAAAAATATTATAATTATTTTCAGATATTTGACTGGCTGATGCGCTGGGTGAAGCGAGACAGTATATTGGTCGCAGACTGGCCACTTTTGGACCCGCACAATGTAGTACCTATACTCGTATCCGCGTCTTTTCTTCAGGTAAGTAGGTACTTTACCTACCTCCTACCTACTAAGTATCTATCTATCCCACTACTATTATAAATGTCGGTTTTTCTAATTTTTTAAACTTATAAAAATTATTGTCTAGCTTTTTGATAATGTTTGCTTGTAGATGGAGCCACTGTTGCACGACTGCCTCATGTACTGCCACGCACACATGAGTGATATTGTGAAGACTTCTACTAACTTGGCTTGCCTCAGTGATGCTCTGTTGACGAGGTAAGAAGCCCTAGTTTATAAGTACTATTCAATAATACATTTACTAATGCCCACTATACAACTTATTTTTTTTAATTACCCCCTGGTCACACTGCTGGCAGACGGCATCACGTCTGCCTATAACAATGACCCACAGGACGTGCCCTGTGAGGCATCGCACTGCGTCCATCACTGTGCGATGATTCCAGATTAGCAGCAATGTACACAAATGCGGAACTAGAATCGGTTCGCGATCGCAAAGACAAGATCCAATCCCGTCTGTATTGCAAGATGATCCTGTCTCTCGCTGAGCCGGTGCCAGAGACAATCAGGGGACACTACTCCACGCTGGCAACACTATTCAAATGTAGCAAGTAAGAAAAAATGTTCAAAACATTATGGTTGTCACAACAGATCTTCGTCTTTCTGAAGTATCTGCGCAGAACTCTTTTTTGAGTCATATTGGAGGTAGATTAGATTAGATTAGAAAATTCTTTATATATAAAAATAGTACAGAGACGAGAGGAGAGGAGGTAGCTAATTTTTCCGCAAATTACAATTTGCAATCGTTGTTGCACCTAACTTCTGAGGGATAAAGATCATTTTCTCTAATGCTATTTTCATCTGAATGTATTGAAATTAAAATGGCGGCAAAAACCGTGATTAAAAAAAACTCTCATGTCTTTGTGGGTCTTTCCTGTCTATGGTCATCACTGGCCGCTAAGTTTTGAAACAAATTCGAAAATCAAACTGTATAATCATTAATCATCGTAGTTCAATTTCCATCGGTTAGGAAAAATCAATCAATCTTTATTCTAATGCATACATTACTTCTGCAGATGTAATAAATTACTGGGCAGACATGTTGCCGAGCAGGTGCCTTGCCAGCCAGCTTGCATGAGGATCGACCGACGCGGGAACGTCGTGTCTGCGCACTCCAAGTAAACCCTCAATCTTAATTCAAGTTTATATTATCATCTGTGGTTTTAAGCGGCGAGGCGTAATATCAAAAAACCTTCTCGCTCGAACATTTCAAAATTTTTGAAGACAAACTCACTGAATGTAATTATGCAAAACTTCACGGCCTAGAGAATAACAATGCAAAAGTTCAACAAAAAATATCATTTTTATCTGAACAAGTTTTCCGACCAATAAATGTGTACCAAAATTATTGATCACACAATCGTATTTCGTGCAAATTTTTTGATTAGAAAAGTTTTTTTTAGATCAAATTGATATTTTTGCTTGATAAATGAACTATTCAGAGGGGCGATTACGAGTTGACAATGTAAAAACCGGTGTCAAACGTCTGACGCCGAGCACACCGGTGTGCTCTGCTTGGTATTGAAACACTGAGCGGAAGCTTGACGAAACCAAGCTTCTCAAAAAATCTCAAAAAAAGTGTGGTTGGCGTCAGACGTTTGACACCGGTTTTTACACTGTCAACTCGTAATCGCCCCTGAGGTCAAATATTGACCCAAAATGAACTATATTGTGGTTCTTCCAGAGACCTATCATGGAGTCTGAACGAGTACATAACCTGGCTGTATGGCGAGCTGCGCTCCTGGCGTCGTGTGTACTGGCGTCTGTGGGCAGACTGCCACTTCCTAAGATGCCAGCTCTGCGACACCTACTTTCCCGCTTACCAGGTCAGTGTTCTATCAAGCCTGGCATCAAAGCTCAGTTAGTATAGCTTATATGTTCCATCTCCGCAAATACAAGCATTTTTCTAACTAGAATATCATATTTAGGGTCGTGTTTTGATAATATCGCGATATCGATACTCAAGCATACGAGTAAATATGAGTATAGATTCGTAAAATTGAGCAGCAAATGCGAATACGGACCTTATTAATCACTAGTAGTTAGTTACCCGCGACTTCGTCGCGTCTACAGTTTCCGTGTACATTATATTATCTGTGTATTATTATTATTATCTGTGCGTGTACCGAGCGGATACTTTGAGAAACTTGACATTACACTTCATTACACCGAACTCGTACTGGAATGTCAAACGCTAGTCGTTAGACCAAAGAGGTAGTACTATGCCCTGTCAAACTGACGTGACATGACATGACAATGAAATCCTCTTGCCAATTGGAGCTGTTAATCCTTTTCGTTCATTTTATCCTGTAGATCCTATTAATTATTCGGGATAAAAAGTAGCCTATGTGTCAATCCAGGTTACGAACTATATATATGCCAAGATTCATCCAAGTTGGTTCAGTAGTTTAAACGTGATTGAAACACAAACATCCAAACATCTAAACTTTCGCATTTATAATATTAGTACGATACGATAGGATAGGATATTAGTAGGATTTCGTAGCTATCCCGTAGGCGACACTCTGTAACCAAAATAACAGTTACAAAAACTTCAAAGTACCTTCTCCACCAGATGGAGTGGTGTTCTCATCACGAGCAGCCCCCCCACATGCTGTGCGTGGAAGGCCACGCCCCATTAGCCGCCGGCCGGTACCCGTGCTGCGGCGAGCGCGCATACCGCTTCGAGACCATCACCCGGAACACGGTTAGTAACCGACGTGTTGATCATTAGCAACACAGTTAGTAACCAATGTGTTGATCACTAGTAACACGGTTAGTAACCAACGTGTTGATCATTAGCAACACAGTTAGTAACCAATGTGTTGATCACTAGTAACACGTTTAGTAACCGACGTATTGATCACAAGAAATACTGTTAGTAACCGATGTGTTGATCAAAGAAATACGGTTAGTAACCAACGTGTAGTTTATCAATAACACGGTTATTAACTGACGTGTTGATCAACGGGAACACGGTTAGTAACCGACGTGTTGATCACTAGGATCACGATTAGTACCTAATCGATGCCTTGTATACTATTTTATTCATTAGGACCAATAAAGAATACCTACACAAATGAAACACATTCGTAATAGGTCTTATAACTACATGCTTCTTCTACTATTTGGCTAGTAGCCTTCGTATTTGTACCAAATTCAAATTCATTTTTTTTGTGTGTCAAATAAATGAATATCTATCTATCTATCTATCAAATCGTTTAGAATCTAGTACTTATGAACTCTAGAATCTTGTGTCTGATGATGAGAGCTAAAGAGAACCTATAGGATTTTTCTGGGTCTCTCTTCATGTACAATTAATTTGTGTAAATATATCTAGGGTTGTCAGTTCCGTGAGCACGCACCAGACGAGCGACTACCCACAGATGGAGCTATACTCGAAGTTTACAACAAGTTCAGAGACATCATCGCCATGCGACCGCCTCAGCTGATGTTTCCCGAGCGACTGACCAAACTTATCGGACGCGGTTCGTATTTATAGAGTAGAGGGGGTAAACTCCCAAGATTAACAGAGTCAACAGATGGCGCTGTGATTAAACTTGAATCGATAGACAGAGGACAGTAAAAGAATCACGGGAAGTCGATAAATAGAGAATCCCTTATAATCGTTATTTTTGTAAAACTATGGGGAAGTCCTATGTCCAGTAGTGAAGTTCTACAGGCTGATTATGATGATGATGGTTATGGTGAAAATGGCATGTTAGAGACACGGGTTTTTCCTGACAAATCTTGGTCCATCCTTGAGTAGAATAGTGCTTTTGGAACTGGCTTGATCTCCCTAACCCTCCCTGAATCCGCTTAGATGATCAGCAATGATGAAGAGGATCTTTGGAGTTATTCAAGGGGTTTTAAATCTACCTCTATTATCTATAGAGCCTGGTGAGGAAGGGGGCAGACTGCAATGCAAGGAGGTGTTCTGGTGGGAGGGGGTGCAGCTAGCCCCCCCGCGGCCCCCTCTCGGCCTACTCGGGAAACTGTACACTAGCAACACTAAGTTCAACCGTGAGATGTCGCTTTAGATGTAGTGTTGCCATACATTTCCTATATTCTACAGGAATTAGACTCGTATTCTGTTTAATCGTTACTCAAACATTTTGAGTAGAGCTTCTCATACAAAACGAGTCCTTGAGCAGTAAAAGCAAGGAAAAATTGCAGAGTCATATTAGCATCAAGTCTTAACATGGCTCATTCTATTCTAACACTAAAAACCAAAAAGGTTTTTTTCCTGAATAAAGTCAATGTCAAAACATGGGTCGAAGTCCAAACGAAATAGGTTTAATAGCAAATAGAATTTACTAGAATGTACAAAAAGAATCAAAAATAGCAACCGCTGTACATAGCTACATAATTGGCAGTACATGTAGCATCCATGTCATCGGCTTTGATGCAATTGGCAACTTAGATTATAATGTAAATACACGTTCTCAACCGATTTCAAACTGCAAACACTAGTAAACGTTTTAAGATCGGCAGATTGCCTCCTCCTTAATCTCAACACGTTTTGAGATCAGCTATTGCTAAAAGTACCCCACAACCTTCTTAAGATCAGCAAACTTCCGTTTAAAAGTTTTTTGAGTTCAGCAAACTTCTGTTTAAAAGTTTTTTGAGTTCAGCAAACTTCCGTTTAAAAGTTTTTTGAGTTCAGCAAACTTCCGTTTAAAAGTTTTTTGAGATCAGCAAACTTCCGTCTAAAAGTTTTTTGAGATCAGCAAACTTCCGTCTAAAAGTTTTTTGAGTTTAGCAAACTTCCGTCTAAAAGTTTTTTGAGATCAGCAAACTTCCGTCTAAAAGTTTTTTGAGATCAGAAAACTACCGTCTAAAAGTTTTTTGAGTTCAGCAAACTTCCGCTTAAAAGTTTCTTGAGATCAGCATATCCTTAGGCAAAAGCCATATACTCTTTAGATCAGCTCTCTCTGACAACCTTCAACGATGATTATCAGCCAACCCCCTCTCCCCACGTAGCCCACGTTTTAAAAGATCAACAAATTGTTAAACTTCCCCATTTAAAACATTTGAGACAGGCTAGAAACACATTACCAAACATCAATACTCTTTACCTAGAAATATTTATTTCTACAAACGGAACCACAAATTGATATACGGTCGATCACCGTTTCGAACTGGATCCGCGAATTTTGACAGAAGTCGTAGCCCAACAGACAACTCTACCATCAGCAAACATTCCAAGATCAACTTTCCCCTAAAAACGAATCGCAGTATTGAGATTGGTAGATAGTACACTAGCACGTATAAAGGCCGTTGCACACAGCGAGCGTGCGGGCCGCGTCGCCCGCGCCCGCGCCCGCCCTGCCGCCCGCATCCGCATCGCCCGAACGGGAGAAGAAACCACTCAAGGAGAAGGAGGTTAAGAAGGTAACTATACACGGATCGTAACACTAAATAGGAATCTTCATTCATTTTGTTGTAACGCGAATAGCTACTTCGGCAGAGATTTTAGTCTAACAGAATTTTCCTTCACCGTTTGAGAGCACTTATTATCTTTCTACTAGATGATGCAGAGCTTAAATTGGCTATTCTGTATGAAATGTTAATTATACTAGAGTAATTTCTATTTAGTTGACCTTAGCTAGCGTGTAGCAATCACACTAATTTAGCTTTTGGATGAAACGCTGCAAGCCACCAAGTTAGTCAAAAAAGTAGTGTGTATATAGTTGTGTAGTTTGTTTTTCTTAATCTATACTGTCCCACTGCTGGGCAAAGGGTCTCCCTTATCTCTTTTTTTAAATTAAATAATGAAAAACAAGAAAATCAAGTGTGACTGGGTACGCAGGTAGAGGAAGGCCGAAGAAGAAGTGGTTGGATTGTGTGAAAGAGGATATGAATGTGAGAGTAGATTCTGAGTTGACGAATGATAGGAGCGAGTGAAAGAAAAAGACATGTTGTGCCGACCCCGCCTAGCGCGGGATAAGGGCAGGGAAATGATGATGAATGAAAAACAAGAATTGTATTAATTTTTGTTCCCAACTGTTCAATGGTCTTTTGAGATCTTTTACTAATTTGTTTCACTTTCAAATACACCTATACCTAGATACGCGTGTATACACTTTCTTTAGATATGTATAGTAGTCACAATCACAACGGTACTTTGTCGCTCTAAATTATCTGCGCAGAACCCATTTTTGGTCAAATTGGAGGTAAGCGAATTTTTCCACTCAATAGTGCATGCGCAATCGTTTGTTGCACCTAACTTCAGAGGGATATAGATCCGTTTTGCGTACTGTGACTTTTGACAGGCGTCACAGCTCAGTCGGTAACGGATCTGCCTTCCGTGCTGTAGGTCGTGGGTTCGATCCCCACTGAGAACAAACATTTGTGCGTGGAATACATAGATGTTTGTTCTATGTCTGGGTGTTACTATGTATTATAAGTATGTATTTACAAAAAAAAAAGTATTTAAGTATTCTATCAGCCATCTAGTTCCCATATTACAAGCTTGTCTTAGTTTGGGACTAGAGGGCGTTGTGTGTAAAGTCCATGAATATTTATTATTATTTATTTATTTATTTAACTAAAGGTAGGTACGACAAAAGTGAAAAAAATTTTTAATTTGAGCTATTCAGGCTTGTTGGCAAATAAATGTATCTTGTTTACACCCACTTACATTCAGAGAAACTTTGAACTTACGCTTCCTGCCATAACCGCACTCAAACAAATGTAGTTTGCTTATAAAAGCTTAATTAAAGCATTTTTAGGCACTTAGAACTGGTTGTATTAAAAACTTGCATTCTTATAAATCGCACAGTGAAGAGATGGAAGCGTGTAAGTTCAGGCCAAGGATACACGGGTCATTCGCAATTCTCTTTTATACATTTTGTAGAAGTAAAAACGTGTAGTTATTGAAATCTGTAGCCCGTGGGGCGTCTAAGTTTCATCCCTGAATGTAAGCGTCAATGTGTAACACCTAACACCAAACTGGTTTACAAAGAAAGGCGTTGGTGGTGGTGGTGGCGGCGGCGTTGGTGGTGGTGACTCTGCTTCATCATGCGGCGAGCAATCTTCTTCCGACAGCGAACACAGCTCTGCAAGTGCCCGAAGCGATGAGGACGCTCCGCGACAACGACCAGCGCAACGCACTTCACCTTCTCATAAGTGAGTTACGAATTAGGGAACGAAGTAGTAGTAGTGCTTCTTGTGAAAGAGCTCGTGGCATTGGATTAGTCTCAAAATCCCCTTTGAGTTTTCCCTGTGTTCCGAGTTTGATGGGTATGGGTGCCGGCGTAATTACAGGCTCATGAGACTTGACATCTTAATGTCTCTAGAGTGATGGACGCAGTGCAATGCATCACAGCAAGTCTTCAGTGGACGTGCTCAGTGAGGCAATGATCGTTATAGACAGTGGTTACCACTTAACATCAGGTGGGCCATGGGCTGTCGAATGGAACAAGTATTTTTTCCGTCAACCAGACGGAAGTGGTTTACGAATTGGGAAAACAAGTCGCTCGCGCGTGAACCATCGTGAGTGATGGGGAAATGAGGGATTGACGAACTGGAGGTATAAGTTGCCAACGAATTGGAGGGTAAGTGACTGACGAATTGGGGTGTAAGTCACTGTAAGTGGCTGTTGATTTGGAAAATGACTGATGAGCGGGGTGACATGATTTGGGGATGTGAGTGACGCGCGAATTGAGAGCATAAGCAATCTGCTTTGCTATCTTCCAACTCGTTTAGTGGATACTGAATGACGGTAACGTATATTTCAGACGAACTCGAGTTGTAGGCCGGCAATGGGTAGCGTGCGTGTCAGCGCGATCGAACCAGGACCAACAGCGTCGCTTCGAGGAGCGAGCTGCGCGGCAGATGCGAGCTGCACTCGCGAGGCGAGCGAATCTGCATCAGGCCAAGACTAAAACTCCTCCTGGTAAATGTTTGATTGCTTCGAATGATCAGGGGGTGTTTGAAAACTGATGTTCGTCGCCAGTGAAGGACTGAGTGTAGCCATGTTTGAAGATTGGTAATAGCTCTGCCTTCCGTGCTGTGGGTTTGATCCCCACTAAGATCAAACATTTGTGTGGCAAACATAGATGTTTTATGTATTTACAAAAAAAAAGTATATCAGTATTCTATCAGTCCCATATTGCTTGCTTAGTTTGGGACTAGAGGACGTAGTGTCAAATGTCTATGAATATTTATTCCAGTTTTAAATGATTTGAGTTAAGGTTGTAACAATTACAATCAAAGTTTTTGAACTCCATTACCTTTGAGCTTCGCGATTAGCTGGTCTGAGCATGTTCTACACCTTGGCTTATACGATTATATTGAATGTGCAGGCGGAGTGTACGCGCGCCTGGAGGCGGAATGGCGCGAACGCCACAGTTCTCGCGCGCGCTCGGCCGCGCCTCGCGCTAGACCCAGCCCACCGCATAAATACAAGGCAGCGCAATAAACTTATACAACACTTGTCACTCCTTTCATTCCTTGAACCGAGCTCTTCAAGTTCTTAAGAGGTCTTTGAAGTCTTTGAGGTCTTGGGACAGTATGCACAACGGATGTTTATCCCTTGAAGTTGGTGCAACAAACGATTGCGCATGTACTATCGGCAAAATTTCCGCCTTACCACTTTTGAAACTGTTTCGCTTGCAAGCAGTTAGCTACCTGACCCCGCCTTTTTCTTTTGTCTTCTTATTTTTACCAACCAGAGACATAAACATCTATTTATTTTTATGACGGCCCATTGTTTTCATAACTTTTACACCCGAAATAATTTGCTTCTATTGGTATTCAAAAATTAACTGTTAGTCGGTTTACAGGAAATTCACCCTTAAGGTGGTAAGGCAGAACTTTTGCTGATAGTACATTGTGCGGAAAAATTTTCACTTACCTATTGGTTCTGCGCAGATACTTCCGTTGTGACTACTATAACTGAGTGTTCCTATTAGTATAATATAGGTACACATGGCCATAATAATAGGTCAGGTCCTACCTCACGGAGATTTATCTGCGATAATTGTATTTTCGGAATTTAGGCGTGAGATCTCAAGTGTTGTAATCGCTACCCGGAATTAAATTGTATCACATTCGTAGAATTTCAATTCCGAAAGTATTCTCTATGTATTTATTCTATGTGATAATAAAAGTAAAACAGTACCTCAGTCACAGATGTTTATTGACTCTTACAGCTAGTTAGATTAGAAGGCCATCCTGTGTGGGAACTGGCTGGACCGGAGCCCAAACGCTGCCTTGAGGTATCCTCGCAGTACTTTCTTGTCCGCTCGCTTGCCAATAGCCTTGATCACAGCTGTGTCTACTAGCTTCTGGTCTGATTTACGCTGCTCTGACGGCAAGTATTTCTGAAAAGATAAATGGACAGTTAGAATTGGTGGTGCTGTGTGGAATGGGAATGCTGGGACCATTACAGGTCCATAACTAATTGAAGTAGAAATGCCATATCTAAGTAATTTAATGGTGTGATATAAAACATTTTCACATCACCATGGGCCTTATAGGGATGACGTCATGATGACGTCGAAAACTCCTGTCACCAGTGGATGAAACGAGTTTTTGGCTGAGTTATGACGTCATCCCTATTAGAGTAAAATCTCTGCTCAACAGATCAGCCTGTAAAAGTTTCCTCATAGATATCGAAAAAGAACGATTTTGCGACGATCTCCATGCATTACATAGACATAGACTAGGATAACAATAATACAGATGACCAGCTCACCTCTTTTTTGCTAGCAAAGATGTCTTCACCAGCTTTACGCTTGACGGAGCGCTTGGTGCTCTTCTTGTTCTTCTTGAAGTACTCATCATTCAGGTTTTCGGGCAGCTTGAAGTCTCCAAGATCGACCTTGGTGGAGGTGCCGATTACGTAGCGTTGAGGCATGCGCCGGAGCGGGCATGAATTGAACTGGAAAGAATTAAAGACATGTTAATTTTTCTTCTTTCAAAAAAACAGCCTCAGCATAGTAGGTTATTGTGGCTCTCATGTTGAAGATGTGTTTGTTCAGGGGACAGTGATTTTTCATGGATTCGAGGGTAAAGATGATTCCATTCTTAGGTTTACTCACAGCGAAAGGTCCAGTGACAAGCAGCAGTCCACTGGGCAGAATTCCAACGAGCACCACCCTCTTGCCAGCATGTCTGCCAGCAAGCAGGATCAGCACCGTGCCGGGGGTCAGGGTAGGACGGATCCTACGGACGTGCTTGCTGAACGTCTTGTGGTGGGGCACTTGAGGGATCCTGGAAATTGAGATATGGTTGTCAATTAGAAAAAAATCTTTTTAATACAGTTTATTATGACTCAGACATTCTGAATTTTAGCCAGTTTGTCTTGTTACCAGCTGGAGGTTGAAAACATCAAGATAGTTTCAAAACAGCTAAGAATAATAAACTTACTTGTCCTGAGTGGGGTAGAATGATTTTCTGCGGTTTAGGAGCACTTTACGTGTACCTCCGTTCTTCTCACCGCCAATGGTCTTGACTACAAATGTAGGCTGGTTTGGTTTTTCAGCCTTAGGGTTCTTCTTACCAACAAACTTGTACAAAGCCTGAAATTAAGACTGATTTGTGAGATGCATATCAAAGTATATTAAGGTGACATTTATAAGTCCGTAATGGACATGCTAGCTGAGGCAATGCATTGTTACAGGCAGTGGTTACCTGTTAACATCAGGTGGGCTGTGCTTGTTCTATGACTTTCAAAATTAAAAGGCTCGGTTCATAGTATGTTCAAGTAGGATTAAAGATTTTTATAAAACACAAGAAAATTGGATCTTTTTGCCTTTTATGAGACCGAGGCAATTTCACATTGTAATGGGCAAGAAATTAATGTTTTCTTTGCTTGTGGTTTAGTAGACCTCTTTCTACTGTTTTGCATAGCATTGGTCGGCATAAAAAGGTTTAGGCCTCTTTTATAAACAAATTTAGAATGAAGCATGTAAATAAACAATGCTTCAGCTGCTAACAAGTAGCAAATCAAAGACTTTTCTATGAAAATCTCTACTATAATCTACGTTAGAGTGACAATTTCTTTATCAGCATACAGACCTACTTGTTCTATTGTAGATACGAAAAGCATAAAGCATTTTGAGATGTGTATACTGTAAACAAGAAGCACAAGCACTTGTTTATTCCTTCTCCGAGTGAACTAGTTACAAACTGATTCTTTTAGTGTTCTCAGAAGGTAGTTTACAGTTGATTTGAGGAGTGGAATCAGTTACCTTCTTGTGGTACATCTTGCTCTTGGAGAAACGGACCACACCATTTCCCAAATCATAATTCCTTGGTTTGCCAACTTTCTTGGCCTTGGCGACGCCACCAGCGGGCGCCGCGGCGGGCTTAGCCGCCGCCTTGGGTTGTGGGGGCGCCATTTCAATCTGCAACCATCAGAACAACCTCAAAAACAATCCACCACCTGACTTGGAGGTTATCTCCCATTTGTTTGGCAATACAACTTCTTCAGACAAGTGATCCAGTAGCTTCCGTATAACTCTATTCTGGGTAAGGAAGATTCGCAAACACAGGTTTCACAAATCATTTCGAAGAAACACTGCAAATACACTATCACTTCGATGCAAGTACCTACGTCAAACTTTATCACGACAAAACAATGTTCTTGTGGCCGGGGTAAGTGAAATATGGTACCGGATCACTTGTTTGAAGAATGTATTTTTGTAATCATACGGGATATTAGATAAATTTTGCGAGCTTTTAGCAATTATTTTGGATTTATTTTCAACAAAAATACAACTCTCCAACTCACATTTGAACCGGGTTCAAGAAAAAGAATTTTTGACAGATCTGTTTGTCTATGGTCTGTCAAATAGTGCCGTTGTGACAGCTTGAAAGTTTGGTTAAAACCGCTCAATATACCGGTTTATGGTAGGTTAGAGTAGCAAAAGTATTTCCTCAAAATAAAAACGTTTTAAATTCAAATTCAAATTCTTTATTCTTATAATAAAATAACATTACAGAGCGAGCGTTCCAATGCGTTATTCTATTTATGACTAGGTAAAAAGTAGGACAAAGTATTTACAAATTAAAATTAAAAGTAAAAAGTAAAAGAATAATAATGAGATCAGAGGTACAAATGAAAAACTAAGATAATAGACTAAACAATAAAAAATAATAACAAAAGAAGTAGGTAACAAAAAACTCTAGATTAGTAAACATTATTTGGTATAGAAGTTATAGCTACATGTTCACTGACTACCTACCATGGTGTTAGAGAGCTGGGCTCCTCACAGTAAGTCAAGCACAGTTTTTCGACTACTGACCACCTGTCTGCAAATATGCCATTTTGTGGGTTGATGACAAGAACTAATACGGATGAATAAGACACAACATCCTACGCGTAGTGTAAGTGCATGGCATGTCTGTCTGCCTACCGGTAGTGTTTCTGATAAAAGTGATAAAGCAAAGCAAGCACCTGCTGCATACATAATGGCTGCATAATATATTTTTTCCTCATACGACACTATCAGAAACCGGTAACTTTTCGATGCTTTTTAGTATGCACTACCTGCTCGTAAACCATAGGCTACAGATTTCTAAAAAGACCTCTATTTGTTTTTGAACGAAATAGTTTGTGTCAAATTACCAATTCTGCGAAATGAAATGTCAAAAAATTTCAGTGTTAAAAAATGGCTTCTTTGAGAAGCCCGTCTTCGCCGTCCGACGGCTATAAAAGGTTCAGTGATGATTTCGCAAACACCAGCATCAACAATTACGGCTCAAACGTCTCAAGTAAACGAAAAGCTATGATTTATTTATGCACAGTAGCCGCTACATTTTCTGCTTATGTTGTAATAACAATACATTTTGTTTCATTTAGCATTTTGTTTTAATTCTCACCTAATTTGTGTATTAATGCTCCTTTCATGAATCTGCTGAGCTGCGAGATCGATTAGTCTCTGTATTTTATAATTTGGCAAAATGACGCAGGCTATGACTCATAGTGCTAGTAGGTAGACTTACCAGCATACATATCATAGCCACCTACATGTATAGAATAAACATTGACAACTGTTCTAACGCTCGCTCCATCCGTGCTAAGCTTTAGTAGAAACTGTAGAATTAAAAATAATCTTTATGCATGTAGACTGCTTGCATGGTAACCAAACTGCCTATATGTAGATAGATAGCACAAAACCTTAGTTTTCAGTTATTGAAAACTTACTATATTATTATTAGTAAGTCAGTACAGTTTGTAAGAATAGATCTATAGATAAACCTCTGGATAAAATAGCATTGATTACATCATAAAGTCCCGAAGTCCTGTTTCCATCCAGTTTGAACTAGTTACGTTCGCATGCTCCCTGTATCAGCTTGATCTTAATCTAGACATTATAACATGACTGTTTATATTGTATATTGCTTATGAAGCATTTTAGGTACTCTGTAGGTGCATCTAGTTCAAGGCCTTTTCAGAAAGGCCTATCAGTGGTGGTAAAAAGTATTTTCTTTTAGTTAGTTAATATACCAAATAATTCAAAATGTTTAATTATTAGTAAACATTTTAAGTACTTACAGAAGTTGATTTATATTTGGCACACTGTCTTATTCTTATCAGAATCCTATAGGAATTTTGCTATTTGAGGTATCAAAATTTATATACATATTATGCCGGAATGTGGATCTCAACAAGACATAATTGATTTTTTACTGTGTCTTAAACAGTAGCTGTCAGTCAAAATGGAGTTTTTTTTCTTTTCTTTTAATCAAGCATTTGATCGTAAGACCAGATCTTTTGGTTTGGTTTGATCACAGTGGGTTGTATATGAATTTTTATGTATATTTTTGTGTAGACTGATATTCATGTCAATATGATTTCTTAGTGTGTCATTTAGTGTTTTTTGTGGGTAAAAAACATATAGGTAGGTACAAGGTGCCTGTTTTTTTTTTATTTTAAAACTACGATATCCCTTCACATCACCGCGTTGCCTCCGCGTCATCACTCAATACATTTTAATTGAGTTAAGTGGGTCATATTATATTCAATAGATTTTATCTCCAGACAGAATGGTATATGCACAAAACATCTGTGGATCTAAAGTTTTAAAACTACGTCTACGATTTCCTACACTAGATCTATAGGTACATAGGTATATAGATCTAGTGTGAAGGAAATCATACCTAATTACCTACCTAATTAATACTTAAGTAATTCAAATGGAAAACAACTCGGTAGGTACTAGGTATTTCCTAGGTACTTCATCTTTTTACACTGCTTCGTTCACGATGTTAGATAAATGCAACGAAGATCGTCTACCTACATAGATAGCAATGTTATCTTGACAGATTCGCTATCGGACAGGAGTACGCAACTTTTGGATCTAAATAATAAAACGGTTTGAGTAAGTACTTACCTACCTAAGTACATCTGCAGTGATATTTGGTTTTTTAATAATTTTATATATAAAAATCTACCTAGTTTTTTTACAATAACAAGGAAATTGTAGTCTAGGAAACTCGCAGTGTCCATGACTGACTTACAAATGCTTTACCTATGTGAAAGAAGTATAAACAAGTATTTTACTGTATTTCTAACCTTAGTTTTCAGACTAAAGATTGCACACACGAATTCCTACGAGTACTTAGGTACCTACTATTAATTTTTTTTAGGACAAAATGTTGTCGATCTCTTCCATTTCTCTCAATGCCACTCTACCCTATATTTTTACAAGTAACGAATAAAATATGAATCCTATCCTACTAATATTATAAATGCGAAAGTTTAGATGTTTAGATGTTTGGATGTTTGGATGTTTGGATGTTTGGATGTTTGTGTTTCAATCACGTCAAAACCACTGAACCAACTTGGATGAAACTTGGCATATATATAGTTCGTAACCTGGATTGACATATAGGCTACTTTTAATCCCGAATAATTAACAGGATCTACAGGATAAAATGAACGAAAAGGATTAGCAGCGCCAATTGGCACGAGGATTTCATTGTCATGTTATGTCACGTCAGTTTGACAGGGCGTAGTACTACCTCTTTGGTTTAAGAACTAGCGTTTGACATTCCAGTACGAGTTCGGTGTAATGAGGTGTAATGTCAAGTTTCTCAAAGAAGTATCCGCTCGGTACACGCACAGATAATATAATGTACACGGAAACTGTAGACGCGTACGAAGTCGCGGGTAACTGCTAGTCAACTATAAAAATAAGTATTAAAAATGTCTAAAGTGGTAAAATTAAGTGACAAAGTGTACTATTCTATACAGGATCAGTGGTATAAATTGAAGTCATGTGAGTTCAATAACATTTCATTCATGAATACCTCAGTTTTTGTTACTATGAATCATTTAGACTTCAACCTCATTTGTAAAACTAATTTGGTGATTTTAAAACTATTTGTACTCCTTCAATAATGATAATACCTCTTACCAAGTAATATTACTTCTTTGCCTCTACTAAGTATCTATACATAACTCAGTTGTCACGGTCTAGCCTGAACACCTGAATAATTAAATCTACATGGCGCGACACCCCTATGTTTTGTGCAGGTACTACTACTAGTACAAAAGCCTTGACCTACATTCAAATCTGAAAACATCTAGAAACAGATTTGAAATCCTGATTCTTCACCTTCAGATTCAAGTTTAGAAAGTTTGAGTTCCGGACAGTACCTCAATGAACTATTCTGTAAGTCTGTACTGCTACTCTGTAGCTAGGTGTACTGTTTTAGGTTGGAAAGATTGTCATTCACAGAAAGATAGCGTCAGTCCATATTAGTTTATATTATCTGTGGTCATATTTAACCGACATACGCTCCAAATTACCGAAAAAGTTGTTGTAATTGATGAAGTCCTTATAAAATGGTTTCAATGTTATTTTGACACTGTTCTTAGGTGCCTGAACACTAAACAGCCGGGATACCGTTCGAAGAACTATAGTACGAGTACCTATTATACGTTGTTGAAAATGCTGATATCACCCATCCAAATGATATCGTGCTGAACGTTGCTTAATTTATCCATGTCTTGTGAAACAAGGTCATCTCTCCTAGCAGTAATAAGGTTAGAGGATTCAGTTCAGGTCCCTTTTACAACGTCTGGGCATAGCGATTAAAAACTTAGACGAGAGGTAGATTTCCCTAGACATCTTTAACGTCCCAGTCAGCAGTATCACAAAAAAGACAGAAAACTACGTTCGTAAATTAATCTAAAAGTGAACCAATGTTGGAAACCATAAACTAAGTTCATTAGTTAGCTGGCTCAAGCTGACGCCGCGACAGCGACCTCGCTCGTCCCCTTTCTAAATAACAATAGCTTTAGGTATTTTGCCATGCCGCATTATGTGTGATACCTATCTTCGGTAGGTAGAGATACCTAACCTTCATCACGTATATGACGATGTGAGCAAAAATCAGCTATATATTTCACAATCAAATGTCAGCCTGAAGAAATTCATTGCTGGATCTTCCCCTGAGGAAGAACCATGTTGGGCCTTCTCTGTTGTTCTCCATCTTTACAATGTTTTTGATCTATCGGGTGGGGAGCCTATACTTCGCTTTCTACTAAAGTATCAGTATAACATGGTATAACAAAGATACGAAGAAAGAAAAATACTTCGAAAGTGTGTCGTGTCCGCTACATACAAACACAAACTAATAGATGCTACGCATACAAAGAGCTTCGACCATAGTGTCGCCAGTTTTTTTTTTAGTCTAGCCACTAGGGTTTGCTAGGTGCTGGCAACCAGATAGTATTTTTAATGTCTGTCTGGTCTCTCCTGTATTGTTTATGTCATAACTTTTATTTGGATTTGGTACCGGTAAAAGTTTTAGGGATTGGAATGTGGATGGCCATAAGTTTAGCAGAGATTACAGAGATTTTATTAACGTCCCAAAAGAGTCGAGTGGGATATGGGATATGGCGGACACTGACGGACATGATAACCTATTAGGTCGTTTATGCCTCACACACACAGGGCCGTCAGCCAAAATGGCAGGTCAACTCTGGACTTGAATCTTTACTCTCGACCTTTATTGGATGACACGAGGAACAATAAAATGACAATGGAATTAGGATGAGTGGCACCAGAAAATAGAACGAATCAACTAAAGGATCTACAGAACGAACTATCGTTACACCAGGCTAACCTAATACAGATACAGTGAAGCGTTTAAAGCAAGTTTTTCTGCGTCAAACACACGTGTTTATTATTTAATAAGGCCTTCATAGTTCGTAGTACGAACTATTAAGGGCTTATGTGTGTACGAAGTTCGTACACACGTAAAGATACTAGCCTTGGTACGAGTGCAAGGTCGACTGGCGCCGCCGTCTGAAGCCAAGGAAAGCCAGACAGGCGTAATATCTATCCGATAATGCTGTAATATCACGGCTCGGGAGTTGCCAGTTTTACCTTATCGATAAACAACTATTGTAATGGTTTTTACTATGGCTGAAGTTTGGGGTGGGTTTCGAAAGCCCAAGTAGTCGTATTTCGTTTCGTGAACGTGATTCATATTTCATTGGCCATTATTTAGACAAAACCTTGTTTTGATCACCGCACCAAAAGTTACATTATGAAATGATTCACCGGTTTAAGTATACGTTCGTATAGGTACTATAGTACAGGGTGCGTCATACTCAATACATTGATTGCTTTCACATGGTAATTTAGTTGTTATATTGCAGATAGGTATCACATATGAACCCTGTGCAGGGGCCTAATTCTCACTTCAGCAGAGATTTTACTCTAATAGGGTTGCCGGCAAAATGACATCGAAAACTCGTTTAACTAGTGGATGAAACGAGTTTTTGGCCGAGATGTGACGTCATTTCTATTAGAGTAAAATCTCTGCCGAAGTGAGAATAAGGCCCCAGGAGTATTGCAACAGGAAAGTAGGCAGACCGAGGTTTCAATATCCAAATTGTAATGAAGTTATATCGTCGATTAGGTATTTAATAGATTAAACAAATTAGGTGGGTATTAGCTTATTTCGTTAATATTAAATTTAGGTAGATTTATAATTACTTACTATATTATGCAAAATTTCATGATTTCATCATGCTTAAACTGAAATTTCATTTAATAAGCAACCAATTTACCTACAAAACTTTGTTGACACTAATTTGAGTTAGATTAGAATGGACGGTGCAGACTGCAGACCCAACACAAATTCTGCTGAAAAATCTCTATCAAAACAGGTTTTTTTTTTCGATTTATTAAACTAACTAGAATGGATGGTATGAATGCATTTCTGTGTTTCTCTCGGTTTGAGAGAGTAGTCGTTAAACAGCCTGTATCATTTTTGTCAACTTTGTAAATAATTTAATCACATCTATTTATACAGTGACATGAAATTAAATATTGCACATTTAGAACGTTTTATGTTTTATCTCGACAAGAAGAAATATTTTCTGAGCTAACATTACCTAACTGAGTCCAATTCATTTCGTTGAGGATACTTAGCGTGGCTGACGGGCTGACCTGATTTTGATAAGGTTTTAAGTAATGGAGCAAGTTTTGAGATCAATGAAAAAAATTAGAGAAAATATTGTGTTTACTATTGGACCTATTGGTAGGTATTGGTATCTTTTTGCAGGTAAGTACCTATTACCTCATCTACGTTTTGTTTGGGTATTAACCTCTTCTCTCGGAACTCATAATATGCCACCTCCTTTTGGACCCATTTCATCCGTATCGTACTTGGGCACAAAAAAATCATGCATATTTCATACGACGCCCTCTAGTCCCAACCAAAGCAGAACTTGTAATATGGGAACTAGATGCTGTTAGAATACTTATGTAGGTACTTTCTTTTTTGTAAAGACATGCCTACTTATAATACATAATAACACCCAGACATAGAACAAACATCTATGTTTGCCACACATAAATGTTTGTTCTCAGTGGGGATCGCACTCACGACCCACAGCACGGAAGGCAGAGCTATTACCGACTGAGCTGTGACGCCTGTCAATATTCTATAGCATCCATCTGACTTTTGATACCAAAGACCTCTATTGCGACCCTTAGGCCACTATAGTGGCTAACATCACCAAATCTAACCAAATATATCCTGCCCGATCCTCTTTTGTTTCTACTCTTCATTGCGCCATTTATTTATCTGATTCTAAGGTACAAAAGCAGAAATGGCTTTCAACACGACGACCTCCATTTTGTATTCCGTTCCGTTTTACATTTTTAAGGATGTTGTGGCTACGCGTTCCACATCCTTTTGTCCTAATATTTCATGTACAGCTTCATCTATCTCTTATGGTCTTCATCTTCGTTCCTGGGTTTGATGAGATCCGTTTCTGACTTAGTAAAACCGTTAGGCACGTCTATGAATAACTTTATCATCGCTATGTGAGTGAAACCACGTGAAGTTATAATGATGTGAGTAGCTGAGTTGTCTACTCGACCGTTGCAGTGTGACACTTAGCATTGTGTCGGTCAGTAGGCTGTGTTAATGTTACAATGGATATTTCTATGGAACCAAATACAGGTATCTACTCTATCTATATCTAATCACACGTCCTACATATTAATGCCCTTATTGTAATTCATCATGGTAATGTAGTCTTCGGTACGCTTTCGACTAGTATCCCCATCAGTTGAGCTGTCTATAGACTATTTTGCAACTATATTTAGACTAGCTTCCCGTTTCATCCTATTGATTTTCCGGGATAAAAAGTAGCCTATGTGTTAATCCACGCTACGTACTTTAAGTATTCCAAGTTTCATCCAAACCGGACCAGTGGTTTTTGCGTGAAAGAGTAACAAACATCCATACATACAAACTTTCGCGTTTATAATAAGTAATTAATAAACAATGAACGTAGCTGGATAAGTGTTGAAGAGTTTACCTGACTATTCAGCCTCTTAAATGAATTCAGGAGTCGGGTACGACTTGGTAACTAGCGTCTGACATCAGTGTCTAGTTCACTAGCTCATCCAGGTTTATTTGCAGATTCAAGAACCGAAAGCGATGCAGCAGCGGGCGGCGATGGTACACTCGACATGGGCAGCAGGTCTTCACTCCACACAGGACTTAACATGTCCGAGGACGAGCATTGGGAGATGAACTATCATGAAGCAGCTATATATTTAGAGGTAATGTATAACTGGGCGATGAAGCTACCATGTTTTGATCCATATAATTTTGTAGATCTGATTGGACAGGATACTGGTATTTGGAATAAGAATGAAAGCATTTATTTACGACTGCAAATGATAGTTATAATAACTAAAAACTATAATTAAATTATTATGTAAGTACATTAAATGAAGTGTCGCTGAGGCTGTGCGCCACTCCACTCTCGGCACCCCTGAAAACCAGCGCTAAAGGAGCCGCCGTGCACCCAAAGCATTTGCTGAGTGGGTTCCTTTTTTACGCATTTTAATGTTTTATTATTTAATATATACCTATTTGTATGTTGTGTAAAATAAATAATTTATATTCTATTCTAAACAATAAATACTTGGATAACGGGATAACTTCACTCACTCAAATAAAAGTCCTCCCCTTTTATTTGAGTGAGTGAAGTTATCCCGTGTCATCATTTGTGATGTCGGTCACTGCAACTGCAGAAATCCAAGCCGCACGCAATTTGTCTGTCTAGTGTCTATTCCGTTCGTTCGGATGAGTTAGTGGTCAACTCTGGTAACGAGTTTTTAGGCTGTTTATAGCCTCCATGGTATCTTGTAACGTGCCTTCCGAAGCACGGAAGTGTTGGATGCAGATCGACAAATCGACCAAGGGAGCCAATCAACCCCAAAAAGACGAAGAAGAAGGATTTAAATGCCACTCCGTTCCGTTGTATTTCGGTGTATCTTTTCTGGATCATCCAGATATAATTGAGATAGAATTGAAATGCTGAAGGACACTATAATGCAACTATTAAGATAGGTGTCAAAAGACATCCAAGAAATACTTTTCTAAGCAAAATCCAAAAAACTTCAATGAATTGTTTTAAAGTCTACATTTTGGAAGAAAAATAGTAGGAATCCTAAACTGATATCCTTGTTCCAGGAAGGTTTAAACAATGAGAAGTTCGACTCCCACCCGTCAAGTCCTGAAGAGCTACCGGCGTACCTCAGGGTTCACAACCCGTGGTACCACGGCCTGGATCTGGTAGCCTCCTTAGTGCTCATCTTATTGGCTTTCACTGAGGTTCCTGCTGTGCCTACTTTTGAGGTAAACTTGATTATTGCTATTCTTCCTCGAATGATAATGACTACGTCGTGTTTCGGTCTGTTTGTGGTTTTGTAGTTACGTAGGGCTCCGGATTTAACGTCTTTTATTTAAGCTGCTGATTTTTCTGGGATGGTTCTTAGCAATGTTTGGTGAAAATTGGTGCTGCCGTTTCATTTCCAAGTGATGACTATTCATCAGCTCTCAGCCCCAGTGAAGTGAAGTTAGATTTGAAGCAGTCTGAAACATTTAGTTCATCTCAATTTGAGAAGAACTAAATGTTCAGATCTTGTTGTCTGGACTTTGTCAAATCTGAATGCTTTAAGATTCTCAGATTTGAAAAAGTCCAGACACCAAGATCTGATAATGATGAAGAGGATCTATGAAAGCCCAACACGCCGGTACCGCACAAAAAGCGCTTTTGCTTTATCCACCATCATACGTTTGGTCTTCCATCTTCCAGCTTCCAGTTTGGGCGCACGGCTCCGTTGAACTGATGGCATTAACTGTGATAGGAGTGGAGCTACATCTTAAGCTTAAGTGGATTGGCTGGAGTACCATTCTCAAACACAAGCGGACCATGATAAAGGTAACACATCTAAACTTAATTTAGCAGTATGCTGATGCAACGCTGCATCATGTTGATGAGTGTGACTGGGTACGCAGGTAGAGGAAGGCCGAAGAAGAAGTGGTTGGATTGTGTAAAAGAGGATATGAATGTGAGAGGAGTAGATTCAGAGTTGACGAATGATAGGAGTGAGTGGAAGAAGAAGACATGTTGTGCCGACCCCGCCTAGCGCGGGATAAGGGCAGAGGCATAATGATGCTGATGCATCATATAGTTCTTGGTAATGACAAATTTGGGCGCATTTACGAAGTATTTTTAATAGGAGTAAATCGTCATACTTCTAATTAATCTTATCGTAAATATGGTAGGTATGATACGGACCGAAAGTGTGATTTACGGCACAAGGGCCGAAAGTACATTCGAAAACAGAATGAAGCGTCATTAAATTATCTTCCATCTTGTTCAATGATGTGTTGTCTGCGAAGCCTTTTAGGGTACTAATGCTAATGACCTGCGTAGCCAAGTAGATTGAATGTACGTTGAAGCGATCCCTGGTCGAGGATAGTTTGAGTTCGTCGTTTGCTGTGTTGGTTCCAGGGCATAACGTTACTAATAATGGTGCTAGAGGCAGTGGTGGTGCTGTGCCGCCAGTCCTCACATTTCCGAGTGACGCGAGCCCTGCGGCCGATATTCCTGGTTGACACGCGGCATTGCGGCGGTGTTCGACGCTTCATACGACAGATACTGCAGTCTCTACCGCCCATTATTGATATGTTAGGTAATAATACATTTATGCTTGTGTGTGTGTTACGTTTTTGAAATGTTGTCGAATAAAGCTTTTTCATTCTTTCTATGCCACATTCAGTTTCGCTCGATCTATGTAACTTACCTGTGCCTAGCTGACCTACCTTTAAACTTATAATTATCTTTCTTCTTTCTATATTGATGCAGACTAACCTCCCTAAACATTCGGCAGTGTATAAGCAAGCGCACTATACCCACCTAAGAAGTTATATCATCCGTTTCAATTTCAGGTTTATTAATGTTCTTCGTGGCAACATACTCGTTGCTCGGGTACTATTTGTTCTCGGAGCACGTCGACAATGGCCATTTCAAGACGATAAGTGATTCCTTTGTCAGCATGTTCGTTCTATTGACGACCGCTAAGTAAGTTTTCTCATTCTCTCTCTCTCTCTCTCTCTCTTATTCTTTACAATAATCATATTCATCATATTAAATCCCATCCAACTTAGTTTGGAGCTTATTATTAATATTCACCAGATAAAATTATATTAACTTCCAATATTATAATAACCTTTTGTATCTCTAATCTAGATGAGAAATTAACTTTTTACAAAATGCCCTGCCTCTATGAATGGGATGTTGTGCCTGGGACATTTTTAGATGGAGTAAGCTTACCCAGTATCTGTACCACCTCAGACTGTTAAAACAAGGTCAATATGTGCGGATATACGCTCCGGGTTTCCTCGCAATGATTTCCTTCACCATATTTACTAATTACCAAATTCTAAAGTAAGCTCTTTACATTTTATAGGAACTCATTTGTCACATGCTTTTAGCATACTCATAACTATTAATATTTCCTTCTTTATTTTCTTTTTGATGTTTGGTTTCAGTTTCCCTGACGTCATGATGCCTTCCTATGCCAAGTCGAAATGGTATGTCCTATTCTTCATCCTGTACATCATCACTGTACTCTACGTTCTTATGAACTTGGTAAGTTATCTGTAGATTTAGACTTCCATTTTTTATTTTTACTATTACCTTCAATCAACCTCTGTCTAGCCCACCATAGTTTGTTTTTTTTTTTGTTTAGAAAATAATAGTCATCTGTTTAGTATTCTTCTTTATATTTCTTCATAAAGATCATTATTAATATCTGATTAAGCTTAATTATTTATGTATAGTATTTCAAGCTAATGTTATGTTATGAGGTACCTTATCTAAATAAAAATCTAAGTCCCTGGATGAGTTTCTCACAAACAACGCAAAGTTTCACTGGTCTTTGAAATAACGATTTCTTTCCCAGATGTTAGCCGTAGTATACGAAACATTTACCCGTATAGAGCGTGAGAAATGTCGCGCGCTTCTGTTACACAGGCGTCGTGCCGCGCGACATGCATTTAGACTACTTGTTTCACGACGCGCACCTCATGCTGTGAAACTAAGACATTTCGCTGGACTTATGCGACATTACGCACCACATTACAGTAAGTAACCAATTAGAAACATCTAAAAGTAAAATAAAAGTAAGATAATATTTGATATTAGTAAAGCTTTTGATACAATCGATCACCGAATTTATCTTAACAGTACAATATATTAATGTATAAGTATTCTTTGTATAACACTTAGGTACTCAAAATACCTATCCTAATACGTATCTAGATTATTTTGTGCTCATTAGACGATTGACGATAAATTTTTTCCTTACGATTTTTTTGGAGTCTTACAAGGGTCTATCTTTCGACCATTTTTATTTAACGTGCTATAATTTATAATGTTTTCTTCCAGGCGGGCTAGACGTCTACTTAATGTTTAAGCAGCTCAACACTGACACATCGACCGGTGGGGTCACAAGAGCAGAGTTTGCGAATCTCTACGAAGTGTTTGCATTGCGTTGGGTGCCCCAAGCGGCTAGGGCTCCGTGGTACGCAAGATCGCCTTTGGAGCCGATAGCTAGGGCTGCTGCGGCGGCTGTTAGGTGGCCTTACTTCGAATATGTTGTGTGTAAGTATTCTTCGTCATCAATTCATTTACCATTATCTAGTCTAGACATCTTCTAAGGACACATTTATTCGCGATTAAGTCACAGGATGAGATTTACAGTTTACATTATTAAACCTACTTGTCCATCATCTACTCTTCTGATGGTTATCTGTGACTTTGCATCAAATGGTTCATTCATTATATTATTGTTGAAAAGTGTTACAGTTTTAGCAAAGTTAAAACAAAAGAAACATTTCCATGTATTTTCATACACTGATGATTTCCGTAATATGATATGACATGTTCCAGATGCAATAATAATTGGCAATGGTATATCAATGGTGTTGAGAGTGAGCGAGGCGGCAGGCGATTTACAGGACAGCGCCAAACTACTATGCGCGTCGTGGGACACCTGGCTTTTCCTATCGTGTAAGTTTTTTTTATGATATCACTGATATCGCGGGCAAAAATTGTATGAGAGTGGCGCGGGGTCGTGAGAGATGCTACAAAAAGAGAGAGGCCTATACTCAGCAGTGGGTGAAGTCAGGCTGTGGATGATGAAGAAGTTTTTTTTTTACAAGATTTTTTAACCAACTTCAAAAAAAGAAGGAGGTTCTCAATTCAGTTGTAGTTTTTTATGTTTGTTAACTCAGAAGTTCTTTTTGTTCAAGATAGTTCAAGGATGGTCAAGATACATCCAGATTGGTCCCATAAAAACATGAAAATGGGTTCAGTAGTTTGGCTTTTGAATCAAAATAACTGGAAACAAGTAATTAAATTAAATTTTTTTAAAAAAACCCCGAATCTTGGACCTATTTTCATCAAACATAGCTAAGAACACTCCCGACTAATTCATCTTTCAAACGAAAAAAAAACGGTCAAAATCGGTTCATCCGTTCAGGAGCTACGTTGTCTCAGACACACACACTTATATACACACACACACACACACACACACACACACACACACACTCACTCACGTCTAAAAAAGTCTAAAGGGGGTTAAAAATATGCCAAAATTGTAAATCATCTAAATTAGATGCAAAGGCCTGAGGGGCGATTACGAGTTGACAATGTACAAAACGGTGTCAAACGTCTGACGTCCAGCACACCGGTGTGCGCTGCTTGGTATGGAAACACTGAGCGGGAGCTTGACGAGACCAAGCTTCTTAAAAAATCCGCTCAGTGTTTCCATACCAAGCAGCGCACACCGGTGTGCTCGGCGTCAGACGTTTGACACCGGTTTTTACATTGTCAACTCGTACTCGCCCCTCTGATTACGCGCGGCTTTTCTGTGTGTGTTCCAGTGTTCCTGATAGAAGCGCTGATGCGTATGCTGGCCTGCGGGCTGCCGGTCTACTTAGAGAGTGGTTGGAACGTGTTTGACTTCAGCGTGACAATGCTGGCGCTTATGGGCGCTGTAATGCTTACTATTGCGCCTAAATTGTTCATTGTTGTTATATTCAGACCGTTACGGTACGTTATATTAAGTGATATAAGTGAATCACATGTAACACTTTTTTGACGTAAGAGTTCAAAAAGTGTTTTTTGAACACTTTTTTGGAGCAAATTTTTTTTTATTACCTAATAGGTAATGTATCTGAAAATATATCTTATCATCAAAATTTTAGTCGCAACAAAATGGTTTTAATAAAATGATTTGTCATGAATATGAACATTGACAGGCGTCACAGCTCAGTCGGTAATGGATCTGCCTTCCGTGCTGTGGGTCGTGGGTTCGATCCCCACCAAGAACAAACATTTGTGGATGGCAAAACATAGATGTTTGTTCTATGTCTGGGTGTTAATATGTATTATAAGTATGTATTTACAAAAAAAAAGTATATAAGTATATCAGCATCTAGTTACCATATTACAAGCTTTGCTTAGTTTGGGACTAGAGGGCGTCGTGTGAAATGTCCATGAATATTTATTTATTTATTCTAAATATTCTAATTTCCCCAGACTAATGCGTCTGTACAAGTTGAAGAAGCGTTACCGTGACGTATTCGGCACACTGGTTCTGTTATCCCCACTGATGTCGTCAGCCGGCGCTGTGATGCTGGTCATGTATTACTTCTTCGCTATCATCGGAATGGAACTTTTCGCTTCTTACGAACTCAAGAACTGCTGTGTGTAAGTGCTGTTTGGTATCTTCTCTGTAAATAGGTATATATCCTGGTCAAAGATCCTAGCTTTGGAAAAGAATTCGAATACTTAAGGCGTGTATAATTTAGGAGTATAAAAAAGATTTTTTTAGCTCTTTCTATCTGAATCTGCTTGTCAATGCAAGACATTTTATAACTACTCCAAGTTTACATCAAGTTTATTTTTGTTCTTCAGAAATACAACAGTGGAGGACTTCTACAAGTGGTCAGCGAACGGCTCCACTGCTCTCGGCTATTACTACCTCAACAACTTTGACAACCTTGTGACGAGTGGAGTGACGCTGTTCGAACTGACTGTCGTTAACAACTGGTTTATACTGATGAACGCTTACGCCAGTGTCGCGGGTCAATTCACTAGGATTTACTTTATGGTAAGACACCTTTTTAACCCCTGACGCAAAAACGACGGGGTGTCATAAGTTTGACGTGTCTATATATATGTGTGTGTGTTTGTGTGTGTGTGTGTGTGTGTGTGTGTGTGTGTGTGTGTGTGTGTGTGTGTGTGTGTGTGTGTGTGTGTGTGTGTGCGCCTCTCTGAGGCAACGTAGCTGCTAAGCGGATGAACCAATTTAGATTTTGTTTTTTTTTTTGTTTGAAAGGTAAATTAGTCGGGAGTGTTTTTAGCTATGTTTGATGAAAATCAGTCCAAGATTCGGGGGTTTTTTAAATTTTTAACTTAATTACTTGTTGTTGTTTCTTGTGAGAGAACTCGTCTCAATGCAATAAAAAACTTGAACTCAGAACTCAAGCCTGACTTTTCCTTCCCAGGTATTCTACCTATTCACAATGGTAGTTCTAACAATAGTGGTGGCGAGCGTGCTGGAGGCCTTCCGGTTCAGGATCCAGTACAAGAGGAGCACCACCAAGCGTGATGAGGAGAAGCTGTTGCATGAGGAGGTGCACACCAGCTGGGAGGAGGCTCAGAGGATGGGCGCTAGCGGAGACCTGGCTGATGAACTGAGGCCTCATTTACCACCTGGAGTAAGATTTCAATTATTTATACAACTTGTTGATGGAACAAGTCGATGATGGTCCTCCTTTTTTATGTTTAGCGTATACATACATGTACTAATAAATAATATTATACACCTTAATTATATTACGATCTAGCCACAATGCAGGCTGATTAGTAATACTAATTAGAGATAAATGATATTTATTGTTTGTAGAACTAGGTAGGGATTAGGTACCTACCTACATCGAATTGGTCTTAAATTCTAGTTCCCATATTACAAGCTTTGCTTAGTTTGGGACTAGAGGGCGTCGTGTGAAATGTCCATGAATATTTATTTATTTATTTATTTAAAATTATCATTTTAGAATATCTATTCTAACCTAAGTTCATCATCACACATGTAACGAAATCTAATTGTAACTAATGACCTAAAGTGTGGTACAGAGAATTACAAGAAATTAATTAATCTGATTCGTAGTATCACTATTTCATTCCAGTTTCAGTGAGTTATCTTCTAAAATGTTGAAAATGTGCGAGCGAGTCAGTAGTTTACCCTTCGTCTTAAAATACTACTAATATGCAAAAGAACTAAACGAAAAAAAATGCTAAAAAAATTTACAAAAAATTAAAGTCTATGTTTTTGCAGGTGGAAGTGACCTTCGTAGGTTCCAGGCCTAGGACGAAAGAGGTTCTGCAAAGGAGGATGTACCAGACAGATATACAGAAGTGGCTTTCGGAAGAGGATGATACGGAAGGTAAACCTACATATTTACAATACCAAAAGCAAAAACCAATTAAAAAAATCTCACTGGTCACTTTGAATCGTCATAAATTTATCTATAATTAGGTTTTTTTTATTGAATGCGTTGATGTTAGTTCGCCCCCAAGCTTTGTCGTCTAAATAATCAGATATTTTTTTAAAACATATGACGGGACCGACAGTTTAACGTGCCCTCCAGTTACTATTAGGTACCAAAATATTTTTTTATTTTCAGGAATTCCCCCCTCGACCACCATAACTTCAAGTGAGGACCCCCTCGCCCCCCCTTTAATCCAACAGCCTACAGATGACGCCCCCCCTAGACGCCCTGGGTACCAATTGTAGGGCATGTTGCAAATGGCTCTACATGATCGAGTTATTTTTTTATTGGACGCCATTACTAGCGAACTAACAAACTAATGAAATCTGAATTTTAGACTTTCGGTGATTATTGCCTCACGAAAGTGAAGTACTGTGAAGTGTGAAAGTGATATTGCCTCAAAAAAGTGTCACTGCAAAGTGATAGTCGTTCACAAATGCCTCAAGAAAGTGTTTTGTAAAAGTGATTGGTTTCAAAGCGTCACTGCGATATTCCGATAAGTGTTTTGACTCAAGAAAGTGTGACAGTAGCATTCCGTGTGAAGTGATTTTGATTCAAGAAAGTGTGATTTTTCTTTCTCGCAAAACTTAGTATTTTGAGTAGGTACAGCCTGCCTACCTATCATAATATGTTTATTCCTAGACTTACAAGAACCCTTTGTTATTATTTTATTGTTATCACAAGATCGTTAAATCAGAATTTGATGTTTAGTACGCATAACGGATACTTTGTCCCTCTGAAGTTAGGTGCAATAAACGATTGCGCATTGATTGTTATGCGGAAAAATTTGCTTACCTCTAAGGGCCAACGCACATCTATCGACAAAACTGTTTTGTCGCGCACTTAGTGACGTGAAAATAAATTTTCTGTTATAACGAAAACAGCATATGACGAGGAAGCACTCGTCATATGCTGTTTTCGTTATAACGAAAAAGCAAACACAGCATTCATAATTTTATATTTACCTATCTATTATAGCATTATTTAGTACCTACCTATTAAACATTGCTTTATACGCACATACCTAGAGAATGAACTGTGCTTTTTTAATAAATAAGAATAAAGTAATTATGTAGTGTACTTAATAATATTATTAAGTACTTAGCATGATTCTCATTAAATAAGCAAGTAACGAAAACAGCAAATAAGACGAAACATATTGTGACGAAAAAAGTTATACTGACAGGGTTTGTCACGAAATTATGAAGTTTCACATCTATAACTGTTCGACAAGACGTTTTGTTTTCGGTTTGCGTTCGCCCTAATTCGACCAAAAAATAGGTTCTGCGCAGATACTTCAGAGGGACAAAGATCCGTTGTGTTGTAACTACTATCACCAAAATAATCTACAAATAGTAAGGGTAGGTTTTTAGATTTTTTGATTAAATTAATATAATCTAATTTATGCTAGGCAGGCAAGTGCGCTTTGATCTTAAGAATAAATCAATTATTTGGTAAATAATACAAGTTTTGGGTAGAAAATATTAGGAAATATATTTATCACCTGTGATAGAAGCTTGTTAGAATAACCCAAAAAAAATATAATAAGTAGGTAGTAGCCTCTTTAAAGCATTTAAAATATTTTATCATCATGTTAATATAGTTTTATGCAAAGGACCAAGGTTCATCTAAATCTAAAAGCCGATTTACACAGTCTTAAGTAACGCTCGTAATTAATGTGGTAACGCTCGACGACAAGTGTGTATGTAGTGTAGCTCCGTGCCGCCAAGTACCTCGCCACTGTACTTACGACTGTGTAAATCTGCCATAAAGTAGTATTAGTGCATATGGCTTGTTAACTGCATTGCATTATCTTATCGTTATTTATTTATGAACTGTCTTAGTTTTTTTAATCAACTTTAAAACAATTAATTAAAATAAAATTTAAAAATCCCCCTAAGTTGGATCGATTTTCATCAAACATAGCTAAGAACACTCCCGACTAATTCACCTTTCAAACAAAAATAACAAAATCAAAATCGGTTTATCCGTTCAGGAGCTACGTTGCCACACACACACACACACACACACACACACACACACACACACACACACACACACACACACACATACTCACAGAGACAGACAAGTCAAACTTATAAACCCCGTCGTTTTTGCGTCGGGGGTTAAAAAGGAAGGTTCTCAAATCAGTTGTATTTTTTTATCTGTTTTAGGATATCACCGACGACATTTTATTCAAGTTCAATGGATAATATAGTAATAATTATACATACTTATCATCATTAGTAAAATAATTTATTTTTTCTGAATTTAGATTTAGAATTATTTTTTAATATAATAGTTTGGTTGTATCTATTATATATACCAAAGTTTGATCAAAGTACATAATGTACAGAAATATTATATTACTTTATTATTATTATTAAGGAAATAAGTGTGGCAGCTAATAGGTAATTAAAACTTGATAAGTAGTAATTACCAGCCTTTATTTTAGAAATCGTTAAAACTACTCACTCTAAAACGTTAAGATTATACAAAAAATCTTAATTACAATTCGTAATGGAGCTTTTTGGAATTAAATTGTCTTTGCGCATCATAAATGGGTATCACTATTGTCTAGATCCGCTGACCGCACTGTAAATCCAATTTTAGTTGATACCTACTAAAATAATAAAAAGCATTATTTGAGAAACGTAACTAATAACAATACGTCAGAACATGACTAGTAATGCCTTAGTACTTTAAGATTCTAGTGATTTTAACTAAAACCCTAGAATTAATAGCCTTATAGTGAATATTGAAATCTGTGACCTAGATCTAGACTGGCGTACCTAGATAGTTTGTAACAATTTCAACGTGTACTATTTGTAAATTATTATCATCAGTTTTATAAAATAATAATTTAATTAATTAATTTAATATTAATTTCAATATTCAGTATTAATTTATATATAAGATTTTACAGCCACACTCAGGGATGTCAATAAATATAAAAAAAATTAGGTTATTAAGCCACGTAGAATGTAAAAATTTAAAATCCTACCTGAATGGTGCTTTAGCGTTAAATTAATCTAAATTAGATTAACGCTTCTAATTGGCAGATTTTTGATTTTTATCTTTTTAGAAGCATGGTTTTTTAACATTATAAATCAAAATCTAGGCAGGTACAGTACGTACAACGGATCTTTACCCCTCTTAAGTTAAATGCAACAAATGATTGCGCGTACGGAAAAATTCGCTTAATAATTCGGTTCTGGGGAGTGATTCTAGACCGATAGACTTTTTATCACGATAGATATATCTCCCAAGAACTGTCAGAACTCCAAAGTTTTGCACAGTTTTCACCCCCCCAGCCTAGATACCTACTTCAGAGGGAAAAATCCGTTGTGACTTTATTGTTTACTTTTGCTTATTTCGTTTTTAAACTCGCAAACGATCGTATATAGCTTCAAAAACATTAATTTATTGCTATGTAGTTATATTGTCGAATTTAGGATAGTCAGGGTTAACAAAAAATGTATAACTTCATGTTTCTATAAACTTAATAAAATTATAGCTAAAATAGTAAGCAGAGGGCCAGTTTAGCTTAGGATTTTCTTTCTATCTCTTTCCAAGTTTCTCATTCCAATCAACTAAGATCCGTATTCTGAATAAATCAACGACGTTTTGTGCAATGGACATTGTGTTGGAGCTCTGAAAATGGAACGGTACAATTGTGCACAGGGGCGTGAGCACATTTCTTAATTACCTACTTCCTATTTCGCCTTAACGGCTTGATCAACGCTCACTTTGAAAGATTAGTGCCAATCTGCAATGCATAACTTTAATTACCCATCATTTTTTTTTCTAAGGAACCAATAGCACATAAGTACTGTATTTATTTGAAACTAGAAATTAATGTACTATTTTTTTTTTGAAACTATTATTAAAACAATGCCGACCGCAACAGTAATAAAATCTATGTAGCACGCGGGAGATTTTTGTTCATACTTCAATAAGAATAAGGATCAATTATTGTTAAACTGTGTAAAAGTTATTTTATACTTGGTAAGAAAAGTTTCAACAGCCTACCGATTTAGGGCGTACAATATTATACAACAATTTCCGAATACGGGTCTAAGCACTTTCTCATTAGTTTTTTATTTTTTAGTCTTAAAAAACCTAAGATGTGATACTGTTCGTGTTTTGTTAAGTTTAGCCATAACAGTAGGTACAGTCTGCATAAGAAGTTGGTGCCTTTTTTTCAAAGATCCGTTGTGGCTACTATACCTAGGTACCTACTTAAGATTTCATCCCGCCCCCCCCCCGAATCTTTTGATCTGACAAATTACAATGAAACTGATAGTTCAGCATAGTACCTTTTTTAATATCTGTGGTTCAACAAATCAGCGAGCGATAAACTGACATAAAATGATAGTAAGGGGAAAAATCATAAAAGCCATAAAGATTACTTTTTAATAGATATAATTTGTTTATTCGGGAAAGTCTAAGTAAGTCGGGAAAGTCGGGAAAGACTAGTCTTTGTTTAATCACCATTCCTTTTGATGTGGACTGTACCTATAATCATGTCGATACCCTTCGAGGCTTCTAACCTATTGGCATCACGTTCAATTATCTGCTGTATTCTTTAAATAACTAAATTAAACAAAATGATACCACTTATTTTCAAAATTAGTCGGTATACCTATTTGTTTTTATAATAAAGTCTCGAATTGGCTTGTATCAGTATTAATTTGTTTGCTTAAATAATGACACATCGTTGACCTGCAATCTGTAGTTTATAATGTTAATTTATTGTTTAATAAAATAATGCACTCTTTTGTATGTTTTTATTACCTACTCCAAAATTAAAGATACAAAACTAGTCACGAACTTCAAAAATACGGGCGATTGTACGATTTAAGTAATGGAAGAATATCGAGTTGTTGTTTTTAGACCCCATTGCCGTTCCGTGCCATGTTTGCCGTAGAATCGTTGGGAGCATACGAATACTTGATAATATGGAGTTTAGGCAAGCGTAGTGTTGGACGCCTTCCGTCAAGATGGCGACGATAATAATATGCTCAATTATATGTAGCGTAAGCACTGGATGAGTAGAGCTGAAGAGCAGGCTCAGTGTCACGTCAGATAGGTTGATGATGGTGATGAATACCCCATGCCTCTTGCAGCACGTAATTCCTAATACCTAATTGACGGTTGTAACCGCTATAAAAATGGATATGAATAAAAACAAAATTAGATACTCAAACATTATATTCCATTCAAATAAATCTATATTCACTACAACATAATCTTTTAGCACCGATTAACCTATTGAGCGCGATTTAGCACATACAAATACATTTAAATATTATTCTAATTACATCAATTCGATTCAGGGGAATGTCTATAATACACTGCAGTTTTATGCATTTATTTTATATAAATCGGCGGCCATATTCAAAATATTACCGAAATTGGAAGATTTTTGTCGCAATACGACATTAGGTGGCATACAGTCATAAAATCAGAAGTTATAGAATATATATTGTAGTCACAACGGATTTTTGTTCTTCTAAAGTATCTGCGCACAACAGTAGGTGCATACGCAATCGTTTGTTGCACCTACAGAGGGATAAAAATCCGTTGTGCGTACTGTACGTATGTGCATCTTTCTACCGAAGAGCAGACAATTAAATACTCCATCGCTTTAAAGCTTGACGGAAAAGAATGAACGTTATTTCTACTTCTTTGAAAACAAATTATTGTCTATGACGCTCGAGCGCTAAGCCCGAAATAATAAACAATATTTAAAAAAACTGTTTTCAGCGTGCAATCCTGCAAGATTGCGCGATAGAATGACGATATAAAAATTAAATTCCATCGATACAATGAGGTATCTATAGCGACCGCCTTTATGTTATCGACTACATTATATTCATCATGATTTCGAAGCAAAATCATAAACATTCATTTATTTATGGAACACATTGTAGATTTCATAGATATGTTTCTTTATCAACAAGTCGAAAAGAAGTTATATTATTTCATTTTTTAACTCTATTCTATTTTTATATTTTGTTGAGTTACAGAACTCTTTAGTGCGAGATTCGAGACTCGCATATTACCAGTTTTTTTTTCAACAATTTTAGAACAGTATTTTTGAACTGAACTTTTTTTGGTATTAGGAAGGCATTTTAAAAATGGAATAATAATTATAAATAATAAAATAATTTAATTAAGTAGGGTATTTTTGCTAAACAAACCATTATGCAACTTTCATGCTATACTAAAATGCAATAATTTTAAAACAAATTATAAATTCAGCTGCTTCAGTGGTATGTTTTGCTAAATTAACAATAAATATTATGAATAATAACTTTACATTCAGCCCGATTCAAAAGTGAACCCATGATAAAAAAAAGACTTTCCTAGCAATTCTGCTAGCATGTCTGAACCAGGCTAAATATTATAAATAGAGATTAAAATAAATAAAACAAAACTAATATAACTATGATTCGGCAAACATTCAATATTTACAAGGATTTTAAAGTTGATAACATACAGGGTGTGAGATTTGAGGCACAAAATGTGTTTATGGTGTAAATAAAGATCCAGTTTAAGTATTTGTGAGCAGTATTTACACGCTGTATATTTAAAAAGTTGGTTAAAATTTCTATAAGTAACCACACAATACTGTCGATTCTGTTGTTGCATTTTTCTAAACTAACCTAATTTGACAGCACTAAAAATGGTGCCGTCCCTTTCTCATAAACTAAAACGACAAAGACGGCTATAATTTTTCGGCGCTGTCAAATTAGGTTAGTTTAGAAAAACGCAACAACAGAATCGATACCATTGACATATTTTTCAATGTAGCGTAAATACATTTTTAAGACAATTAATGCTTCATTATCGGATCTTCGGAGATAATTATAAGGACTAGGTACGCATAAAGACACGTCGACCTAGACTGTTTGGATTTTGATCTATTAGAAGCTGAACGTAGCTAATTGTGCAAGAGGGACGACAGTATTTCTGTGTGGGACGTGCCGCGCGCCTATTGCGCTCCTTTTTCAACGATTCTCTGCATAGTACATAGCGTAGTTATGGTTATATTGTTTGTCTAGCCTGACTTGTGGCCGAATGTACATTGTACATGCGTTAACCCATAAAATAATTCTCCCAAAAACTTATAATTAGGTATAAATAATGCAGTGTCCTATTACCACAAAATATAGTATTAGATAGGTTTTTGAATCCTTTATATTTAAGGACTATAAAATATATAAAAATACATATCTAATTATAATAATATTGTACATTTATTATCCCAAAGGAAAATGTATTTATTTTTACCTTTTTTCATAGTAATTTTTCAACCACAATGTCACTTGCTGAGCCGACGATAGAACGAAAGGAACAGACAATTAATTAAAAATAATTAAACTTGAGTAGGATTCTCTTTATCATTGCTGGTCATCATCAGATACCTTGGAATTATTCCCCTCTGTCACCCTAGGAAGACAGATTGGACAAAAGAGTACAATCGCTCCCCCTTAAAGCTACGACACCACAGATAGATAGCTAAAGGCTCAAACTTATAACCCTCTTTTGTTGATGTCTGATATTTTGATGTAAAATTATTTTGTAACACTTACAGAAACCATGGTAACTTAAGTCTAAATCAAGACTCAAGTAGGTATATATTTTTGACACTTAAAGACTGTTTCTATGCCTGAGGCGATTTATTCTTTAGCAATGACAAGTTTTTGTTATTGCCAAATCACTTTTAACTCACTTTTCAAAGCTATGCCATAGTTTTACCCAAGCCTTGCACGATCACTCATTTACACAATTATTTTAAATTGACCCCGCGTTTTCAACCACTGTTGTTATATCAACCACTATTGTTATATTTATAAATGAACCATTGTTGCAGCCTCAACAAGTTTCCGCTTTCAACTTTTGTTGTTATAAGTATAAATAATTTGATTGTAATTTCAACAAATAATTGCTGAATTCAATCGCTTTAGTTCACAATACTATTGTAAAAATAACAACCGTTTAATTACTAACATAGATATAGCTTCTAAACACTTTTCTAAGCTTTAAATCATTGTAACTTTAAGGTACCTTAAAGTTTTTAACCACTGTAACAACTCACTCAAACCTTGTTATCTCTAATACTCTTCAACTACTGTTGTAGACACTACACCTACCACCAGTAACGTTCAACCACTTTTGTTATCAACAAATCATGTAATCAAGCACTTATTAAACTATTACACAACTTTTCTCCACCACTGTCTTATCACACCTTCAACCACTTTTGTTATACTTCAACAACTTTTGTTAAACTTCAACCACTTTTGTTATCAACCACTGTTGTTACATAACTCTCATTTTCTTCCGTCCGTCCGTTCGTCACATCTCGACAGCGACGCCAGTGCCTCCGAGTCGGGTTTCCTTGACTCGGAAGCCGTTTTCCAAGAGTTGGCTGGACAAGGAGTCTATGATGGAGCGAGGAGTTGATGGTGGTATGAGGACCATTGCGTACCTAGAATAGAGAGGTATAGGTATAGATTACTGGTTCTAAGCCGTATTCTTATTAACTACTTGAATCTGAATCAATGCTTAAGTATTCGAACATTTAAGTAGAGTAAGTTTGAAACGATACTCAGGTATCGAAATCTGTGGTTGAGCATCATTTTTCTATTATATCATTTTTCATGTTATTTTTCTAAAGAAAACACTTGAGTAGAGGATATTGTTGTTTTCGGAAAAAGAACATGACCGATTACCGATTTCGTTATCATGCAAGTGGGGTGTATAATATCCCACATTTTAATTTGTTTATTTATTTGAGTGGCCAACATTGTATACACTAAAACACAGAATAGAAAAAAATTACAAGGAAGGAATCATGCCAAGTGCTACAATAGTTACAGGAGACAGACAACAAGCTTTTTTTTAATTAAAAATACTAGTTAAAACATGACTAACCCGCCTCCGCCAGCGCCGGTGAGTTTACAAGCCAGCCCTTTGGTCTTGGCGGCCGCCCTTATGAGTTCCAACGCGGGGTGTGAGACGCCCAGCGCGGCCAGCAAGCAGTGGTTCATGTCCCACAACTCCTGTAACCAAAACTGTTTTAGGTATCTATTTAAAACTGTGAATGAATGAACACAATCCTACTAATATTATAAATGCGAAAGTTTAGATGTTTGGATGTTTGTGTTTCAATCACGTCTAAACTACTGAACCAACTTGGATGAAACTTGGCATATATATAGTTCGTAACCTGGATTGACACATAGGCTACTTTTTATCTCGAATAATTAACAGGATCTACAGGATAAAATGAACGAAAAGGATTAGCAGCGCCAATTGGCAAGAGGATTTCATTGTCATGTCATGTCACGTCAGTTTGACAGAACGTAGTACTACCTCTTTGTCTAACGACTAGCGTTTGACATTCCAGTACGAGTTCGGTGTAATGAGATGTAATGTCAAGTTTCTCAAAGAAGTATCCGCTCGGTACACGCACAGATAATATAATGTACACGGAAACTGTAGACGCGTATGAAGTCGCGGGTAACTGCTAGTATGAAAATAATGAATAAAAGTGAGTGATATAGCAGATGCTGAGGTTACCTCTGCCTATAATCATTGCATTATCTCACAGGGCACGTCAACTGAGGACGTTACCTATGTGGCATTGCACTGCCCCATCACTTTGAAAAACGTAGTAAATACACCCTTGGCTTAGTCAGCTCCGCACGTATTGACCTTGTCTTTCCTGTGGATATCGACTAGGCTGAGAGGATGGTATAGGTGCTGCAAGCCTACTCCATCTCAATCATGTCCCAGGCACTGCAGCCTCCCGTACGGGGTATGGGTAAAAGTGACCCCTGACGCTGTATAAATCATCTAGATTAGATGCAAAGGCCTGACTATTTATGACTATGACTAAAAAACGTCCGACAAACGTTTGTCTTCCAGTAGTATTTACAATGGTAAAAATGGTAAATGGTAAAAATGGTAAATGGTTTTATGATGAGAAGTTATACAAACATACCGCTAAATGCTGGTAGTCGGCTTCCGTGTCCGGCTCACACTTGCCACTGGAAAGTTTTTCCAAAACCTGAAAAACAATAAGTTACATTTTTCAACGATATAAATACGTAAATAATCGAAATAGTTCATAATTATTTATTTATTCCAGGAATAAAATTAAATTGTATGCGGAACATAAGTAAAGAATTAAACACGCATAGAATGATAATATTCGTTCGTTCGTTGAGTTAGTGGCCAACTCTAGTGACGGAGTTTTTGCCCTCGTGGCATAACGACTGCTAGAGTCGGGACCGACAGTTTAACGTGCCCTCCGAAGCACAGAAGCGCTCAGATGTAAATGCCACTAGCGGTCACCTGTCCAAATAATGACCGCGCAGTCGCTTAACTTAGATAATCGGTAAAATCCGGTCCATGCGGCAAAAACTGATTCATATGGTAAAAACTGACACATATGGTAAAAACTGATTCATATGGTAAAAACTGACTCATATGGTAAAAACTGATTCATATGGTAAAAACTGACACATATGGTAAAAACTGATCCATATGGTAAAAACTGACACATATGGTAAAAACTGACTAATATGGTAAAAACTGACCCATATAGTAAAAACTGATTCATATGGTAAAAACTGACCCATATAGTAAAAACTGATTCATATGGTAAAAACTGATCCATATGGTAAAAACTGATCCATATGGTAAAAACTGACACATATGGTAAAAACTGACTCATATGGTAAAAACTGACCCATATGGTAAAAACTGACCCATATGGTAACAATTGATTCATATGGTAAAAACTGATTCATATGGTAAAAACTGACACATATGATAGAAATTGATCCATATGGTAAAAACTGATCCGAGCGGTAAAAACTGACCTGCGTGGCAGTGTGCGCGATATGATCGCACGCCTGCATAACATGATCCACGGCAGACGCGTTCCGTCTCCGCAACGCAGCCACCTTCACGATCAGATCCCGAGTGTCCCGCGTGACGCGCGAGTCTACCAACAGGACTCGCAGCTCGGTGTGGATGTCGAGGTGACGGGGCTTGGAGCCCTTCTTGAAGGAAACTAACGAACCGAACGTGCATGTCGCGTTGTCTATACCTGAAAAGGATAGGTACATTTACATATCATAGCAAGCGATAACTAATTGGCTTGGAAAGTATAAATGATATTTATTGTCTGTAGAACTAGGTATGTCATGAAATTTAAAAATATCGTATCGTACCTTTTATCAGGCTGTACAAATAAATAAATAAATATTCATGAACTTTACACACAACGCCCTCTAGTCCCAAACTAAGCAAAGCTTGTGATATGGGAACTAGATGGCTGATAGAATACTTATACACTTTTTTTTTGTAATTACATACTTATAATACATAGTAACACCCAGACATAGAACAAACATCACTGTTTGGCACACACAAATGTTTGTTCTTGGTGGGGATCGAACCCACGACCCACAGCACAGAAGGCAGAGCCATTACCGACTGAGCTATGACGCCTGTCACAAACATTTGGCACATAGAAAAATATTAACATAAGTAGGAATAATGTCAATGTAAATAATAAAAATATCAAAACATACCTACAAGTAAATAAAAATTAATAAATTGACAATGCTATCGATTCTGTTGTTGCATTTTTCTAAACTAACCTAATTTGACAGCGCTAAAATTATAGCTGTCTTTGTCGTTTCAGTTTATGAGAAAGAGACGGCAACATTTTTAATGCTGTCAAATTAGGTTAGTTTAGAAAAATGCGACAACAGAATCGATAGCAATGTTATACATAAAAATTAGAATTTGTCGCTTAAAAATTCTTCAATGGAGTAGTATGCTTTCTCCTCCAATAATTTGCACAGTGAAGCTAAATGTATATGTAGTATAACGAATAACGGTGTCAAGGTGCAATAAATATGTATATTAATGTAGGTATTATCGAAAGGTCATTGTCGGTATCGATGACGTCATTCGCAGCTTTACAACATTCTTCATTGAGAAGTAAAATAAAATTTTAGTCCACTCGTGACCCGAGGGCTGGCAATGCAGCCAGTGTCTTGGGCACGCTTTCGATTGGTACTGATTTGGATCAGTTCAGCTATCCCTGTTTGCAAAGGTTTGTAGACACATCAACTGTTTAATATGTATTTTGTAAATATTGTAGGTAAATACTGTATATATCGTGTTTAAAGTCTGAATATTGTGAGCCAAAGATGGATAAAACCCCTCTTCCTCTTAAGACTAGTCGGTTTTGCACACAGAAAAGAAATAGTCAATACATGCCAATCAAGTCAATCGGGTTTCCTCACGATATTTTTCTACTACCAGGGGCCTTATGCTAAGTTCGGCAGAGATTTTACTCTAAGGGCGAACGCAAACCGAAAACAAAACGTCTTGTCGAACAGTTAGTGATGTGAAACTGTCAGTAAAACTTTTTTAGTTACAATAATATGCTTTTTTTTATTTGCTGTTTTCGTTACTTGCTTATCCTAAGTACTTAATAATATTATTAAGTACACTACATAATTACTCTAAATTCTTATTTATTAAAAAACACAGTTCATTCTCTAGGTATGTGCGTATAAAGCAATGTTTAATAGGTAGGTACTAAACAATGCTATAATAGATAGGTAAACATACTTAAGAAAAGTCTGTCGTGTCAATTGATGTGAGTTTCGTTATAACGAAAACAGCATATGACGAGTGCTTCCTCGTCATATGCTGTTTTCGTTATAAAGGAAAATTTCTTTTCACGTCACTAAGTGCGCGACAAAACAGTTTTGTCGATAGATGTGCGTTGGCCCTAATACTTCAAGGATGACGTCAAAATAACGTAAAATCTCTGCCGAACTGAGCATACGGCTCCTGGTAAAAAAATACTAATATAGAATTGAAAACTCACCTGACGGTGTCCCGTGCATGATCCTCTCACAGTTAAACGCCCATTCCGATATGATCTCCTTCTCAGACATCGTAAACTCCTCGCTGCCGATATCATAGAAAGAGTCGAAGCTATCAGACGCTGTCTTTCTCTTCAACAGCTGAATAAGAGCTCCAGCTAAACAAACCGCGAAGGAAGCAGAACTGCCCGTCCCAGCTCCTATCGTCAGCTCTGAACCCATTGATATCTCCATAGCTCTGACCGGTAGACTTGTACTGCCGAAAATCCCGGAGAAAACATACAGAAAACTCCGTAAGGAGTTCTTTTGGTTGTTGGGTAAAGCGTCGAAGTTAGGCTTGATGGTGTGTAGGAACTCTTCGACACGTTTCAAGTGGTGTTCATGGTCCAATCTTTCGGGGAGTCTCCAGGAGAACTTTCCAGTGATGCCATTGGCTAGTTTTGGGTTAAAGAGGCTGTTGAGGATTGGTTCTAAGGGTATCGTGTCTTGGAGGTCCACGCATGGCAGGTGAATGTGGACGGCGGGTTCTGATTGTGTGTTTACTTCCTGAAATTCAGTTTTTTTTGGTAAAAGTCCGGATCAAAAGTGAGTCGTGATAAAACTTGGAGATGGCTGGTAAACTAGGTATTGTAGATTAAATACTTACTAGATTTATATATTCAATTTATTTATATTAAAATATGATTTTGTGACATCGTTTCGAAAGGCCACGGCGACTACGCGACTGCTCTAGCTAATATTATTTTCTACTATACAATCAACCGCGACCGCAAATATTTCAATTTAGTACAATTCACAGTATTTGTTTGTAAGGCCTGAAATAACGGCTGATTCACAATCAGCTTGACACCATATTCTTCGTTCAGTTCAGCGCGGTTTAAAAATGATCCATGACTAACTTGCCGTTTCAATCCTGTACTTGTTTCAGAAGTAACATGATAGCTACTTAAGACTATAATACAATAACTATACCTACTTCTGCCAACTCCGAATTACGCTACACGCCAGACAAAATACTATCCGTCTCTACTATAAACTTGTCAAAAATAAGGACGGAAATATTTTATTCCAATTCTTTACTCTCTAATAGGAATAGTTTTAGGAGTTAGGAAGGAAAATAGAACGGATTCTAATTTAAAGGACCTAATATTAGTAAGCATTCACACCTCGCATACCCCAAGAATTTGATTTTATTGACAAGAACCGAGCTCACTTAGAAACGAGAAATTCATTATGATTTGTGAGTTTTATTATTGCATGCATCATAATCACGAATGACTTTGAAGTATCTATTGGATCTTTGAGGACAGAATGTGAAAAAGATAAGACTTTCTGAAGAACGACCGACTTTTGCTCTACTTCTAATTATGGACTGTGCTTACAAATCATAATAAATATCCCATTTTTAATAAAAACTATGTTTACAACATAAGTTCTGATAAAGCCTTACACCAGTATCGAAGACCAAAGAGTAAGAATTACCTTGATAACGATAGAGCTTCTTAGTCCAAGACTGCAGGCTATCGCAGTCTTTCCATACACCACAGAATGTTCTCCGTGCAATATCACCTTCCCCGGAGCAGACACGCTCACCGTATAGTAATTATCCATCCCATTCATATCCATCATCTTGGAAAGAAAACAACCAATCAGGGATCACTTCATTATATTTCAATACATCTCATTGGCTGGTATAGTCTGGTAGATAACTCATTGGTTCTGTGCCTTCCACTGTTCAACCGTCAAAGTTTTCTGCGTGAACGCGTGTATTTCTTTCAACTCTTCCTGTAGAATTGAGTTTACCAATCTGTGGACGAGATTTATATGGTGTTATTCTTATGTTACTCTTTTGTTATGTATATGAAAATATTCGTTTTTGATATGATCTTTAGGGATGCGTAGGTTTTTTTAACTTTTGAGACTTGGAAATCTAAATGATTAGTGCCATGCCATCGGGCGTCAGGGTAAAACCACAAGTGGAGACTGCACTGGAAAAATCAGTCCAGAACACTCGCCACTAGATAGAAAGATGACCTGAAAAGGTGCTGGGAATAGGCCTAGAAGTTCGAAAGAACAGTTTTATTGATCTTTGTCCCTCTGAAGTTAGGTGCATTAACGATTGCGCATGTACAGTCGGCTACACATCAACCTATCCACTGTTCGAACTTTGAACTATTATAATCTGAATGTTGCGAATCAGGGATCGCAATAGGTGTGGGCGCGTGGCGCACAAGCAGCGAGTCTCACATAAAAACATATCGTCCCTCTCGCATGATTCGCAACATTCAAATTATAATATTTCAAAGTTCGAATCGTTGATAGGTTGATGTGTAGCCGACGTACCGTTGTCCGGCAAATTAGCTTACCTCCAATTCGACCCAAAATGGGTTCCGCGCAGATACTTCAGAGAGACAAAGATCCGTTGTGACTACTATAGTAGTTCATTATAAACACTTGTCAGCTTTATTCCAGACCATTTGAAAAATATGTAATACAGTGCTGTTATTATTCAAACACGCACTTGACGGCTTCATTTCAAAACACCATTGTATCCTTATCTTTTATCCTAAGCGTTTTTAAACATGACATTAGACCTTACTTTGAATACTTTTTGTTATTGATTGTTCTTTGGTTTTTCCTTGTATTTTGCATTTAGATTTCAATCAAATATATTCCTAGGTTCCTTGGAGAAGTAAGATAGTACTTGTATAGAGCATCAGAACTCGAATAATCTTCGTATTCTTCTTCCACGCTAGTACACATGGCTACAGTCAGTCATAATTTTTTATTCAATAAAATCACAAGGATTATATTGTGTAACATGACTAATTATACTTTTAATTAGTATATCAATATCAGTATCGATATCAATGTTCATACGATCATACGCCATTCGTTCATACTCTAACTTCGATCAACTATATGACTATGTACTCTAACAAGCTTCTTTACAATTTCTAGTACAATTAGTAGACTAAATGGCAAAGTATTGTGTTCAAATTCAATGCACGCTGGTATGCGTAACAATTGTAAATTCATTGTCTTGTCTGTTCGTTCAGTAGAGCTGGGTGGAATCAGCTAATTATTACCGGCTAGTACGGTGGGCGATGTGAGTGAATCGTATGTTTATACAATTCTCGTATTATGTGAGTATGTTTGTGCTTCAATCACGTCAGAACAAAGTCAAAGTCAAAATTTCTTTATTCAATAAAATCACAAGGATCATTTAGAATCGTTTTATATAACTAGGTGATTCTAGGTGCCAGTTAAATAAATAAATAAATATTCATGGACATTTCACACGACGCCCTCTAGTCCCAAACTAAGCAAAGCTTGTAATATGGGATCTAGATGCTGATATAATACTTATATCCTTTTTTTTTTTGTAAATACATACTTATAATACATAGTAACACCCAGACATAGAACAAACATCTATGTTTGCCACACACAAATGTTTGTTCTAGGTGGGAATCGAACCCACGACCAGAGGTTCCACGCGACCAGAGCCTAGAAGAACTACTACTGAATCAACTTGGATGAAAATTGGAATGTAGTTCGTAACCTGAATTTTAGTAACATATAGGCTATATTTTATCCCGAATAATTAACAGGACCTACAGGATCGCCAATAAAACATACTTTGACACGAGGACGACGTCACGTCAGTTGCTTCAGAGGACCTAGTACGAGTTTTGGTGTATAAAGATGAAAACGTGTGACATGCGAGTACGTGGAATCGCTGTAATGTCAAGTTTTTCAAAGTATCCGCTCAGGAAACGGTACAGTCATAATCTCTTTATTCAATAAAAACTCAAGGATCACTTAGAATCGTGTTATAGCTAGGTGATTCTAGGTGCCAGTTCCACGCGACCAGAGACAAGAGGAACGGGCAACAAACTACGGCCTACGCGCACGAACTCGCGGGTAACAGCTAGTAAGGAAAATAATAATGATACTTTGAAGTGAGAAGATCTGAAAATGTGAGAAGATGAGGCCACAAATAATTAGAACTTTTGCCGATGACTGTACCTACCTACCACCACAGTAATAAATCAAAAGTAAGCAATTCGGTTCACGTAAAGAGACAAACGCGTTTAGCGTGCATTAAATGTTGCAATAATCAATTATTCATTTGTGCATGCTAAAGTGCCTCTTTCCTTGTCACTACTGGACATAGACATTTGTTTTTTTGCTCAGCTTAAAGGGAAAAACTCAAAGGGGATTTTGAGACTAACCCAGTTACCTACCACTGGACATAGACATTTTTTTTTTTGCGCAATTTAGATTGTATGTAAATTAAACACAATCCTATGCAATACCACCTCCATACTTCCCGCAAAATAAACCCATTTAATTGCAATACCCCCGATACGATGTTGCACAATATTACTATGTTTTTTATCACTACCGTAAAACTTTTCTGATGCAAGCTATTGAAAACTATTGACGTCATAAGAAACGATGTTAAAAATATAGGTTTACGAATGCAAATCCTAACTTTAGAATTACGTAGCATTTATAATACTTCCAAAGTAGGTAAATCATTTACAAACAGACGTAGATCCTAATAAATGCATATTGCGATTTCCTCACAGTTAAGGTTTATTTATATCTACAGACATTGAGCGTGTCAGACACGTGCCGTGGCAGACAAAATAATATTCTTCAAAACAGTCTGTCATAACGTGTTTATATCTATCGTATAACACGACCGCGCAGCCGCTGACAGACACACTATATAGAATAACATTATTTTGTCTGCCACGGTACGTGTCTGACACGCTCAATGTCTGTATATATAAATTGACCTTAGAGCTATTAGATACAATACAAAAGATACCTTTATGTTGGATTAGCTACGGGCTTCCTAACACGTAGGAGCGGACAGTGGTACTAGTGTTATCTGGGTTACTGACTTGGGAACAACTGGGGGAGAACTGTGGAGAGTGTGTGTACCTAACCTACTCTATTTCAAAGCGTACATTTCTAACCTAACGTATTTTAGAGTCTAGACTACTGATCGATAGTTTAGTATTTAGTAATTTACACCACACCATCTTTTTACACGCCCAGGAAGACTGGCAGACAATACTCTTAGCATTAAGTCCTCCTAGCACTACTTATTTCTGTGAAATTTCAAAATAGGGGGAGATGAGGGGGATATTGTCATAGTTTAGCCTAGATTCTTTGTAAGAAGGAACATACAAAACGCTAGGAACCAGGGCGTAGTTTCTAGCCTGTTGTTCTAGGCTCTGGTCGAGCGGAACTGGCACCTAGAATCATATACTTTAAAAGACAATTCCAAATCGATTTTACTGTATAAAAGATGTTTGTCTTTGACTATATAGTCAGTTGCAAGTGGTTACCCAGTTCAAGCTTGCAACCCTTAGTTCGTCTTTCCATCTAGTGGCATTGAGGCATAAGGGTTAATCTCAAAATCCCCTTTAGATTTTACCCCTTAAGGGGATATAACATGTAGACATGTGGACAAGTAACTAATAAATGCTTACTAAGTAAAGTGAAGTAAAAGGTAACAAAAGAGAATTACACTTTACACTGCCCGGTATCGACAACTCGACTGCGGAGAGCTTCTGCGTTGCAGCGCAGTGTACTCGGTTGTTACCTCTACCTCCCTTGATGTGGAAGTGTTCAGCTCACCTATGCCTGGCGAGTAGCGGCTTCCCGAGAAACTTGTCCGACACGATCAGCACTGAGAACTTGGCGCCGCATCCGTCACTTTCATCCTGCACATCCTGAGGACAAGACAAGAATCTATGTAAAACACACTGGGTTATGGTTAATTTAATAAATGTCAATAGGCATCTTTGTATATCGTTAGACTTTGTGGTTTTATCATGGTGTTTTCCTTCGCCATTCAGGAGAGTTACTGCGAACGCTTTCTTTGTTAAGCGTTGCACGGTTTTATAAGACCAACTAGGCTAACTTGTCAGGCGTCACAGCTCAGTCGGTAATGGATCTGCCTTCCGTGCTGTGGGTCGTGGGTTCGATCCCCACCAAGAACAAACATTTGTGTGTGGCAAAACATAGATGTTTGTTCTATGTCTGGGTGCTACTATGTATTATAAGTATGTATTTACAAAAAAAAAGTATATAAGTATTCTATCAGCACCTAGTTCCCATATTACAAGCTTTGCTTAGTTTGGGACTAGAGGGCGTTGTGTGAAATGTCCATGAATATTTATTTATTTAATTAAGATAGTGTAAGTGCTGAGGAACGAACCTACTACCACAGGCTCAGAAGACAGGGTTGTTCCCACTACACCACCAGTGGCATTCGATGAACAAAGCTGTCTAAACAACAGCGAGAAATAATAACGTTCTGCGTTGCAACATCTCTCATCTCGACTATAAATAGGCTGTTTTAAATAATCTATTTCGATGTTGTCGGAATATAAAGCATCAGGAAGAACCAGGTTTTAATTTAAACTATATTAGTGTATATCTGCGATGTGTTGGCCTTCCTGGGGAGCCGAAGGGCAAACGACAATTTAAGACCAAAAGTAGGCAAACGGACCGGTCCTAAAATCTTAGAAATCTATGGAAGAGATACATGTCCAGTCATGGTTTTCTTATGTAAAAATGCTAAGGTATTAAATCTAGACATATCTAGCATTGATTTTGTCACAGTTCCCAGATCAAAACATTAAAATTTACAATTTAATTTAAAATCCCTACGGAATTAAATGTTACTTATTGTAGACTCATCTGAGCCATTTTTTTCTTTACTTTAGCAATCTAGCTACGTCGATCAAGCTAAACCATGACGGAGGCTCGCTCGCCCACGACGACTTTTTGCAGCGATGCTGACGCGATGCTGACGCGCGTTCGCATCGATACAGTCGATTCTGTCGCTGGCTGTGTACCTGTTCCCTCGTAACTAACGAGCGATAGTAGCGATGCCGGGTAAACGCGCTACAGCATCGCAGCAAAAAGTCGTGTCGTGGGCGAGCGGTCTTAGGAGCAGTAAAAAGAAGTGATTGGCACATACGAATATTATGATCAGATATTTTAGGGTTCCATTCCAATCCACAGAAGGAAGTCATGACAAAACATGTCATGGTGTCATCATTCAATGACATGTCACGTTGCCACGTAGCACTATCGTGGTGCAAGCCAGTACCTATTCAATAGGTATTCTGTGGTGCAAGTTCGAACAACTCCAGAAGTGGTGACAACCGTGTCACGTTCCAATCAGAGCAGCGAATCACGTTTGTACAGTGTCACGGTTTGTCACTACCTCGGTGACAGGGCTGTCCCAAAAGATGTAGAAATGATGCGACAGCAGACGCCACAGTCATGGCTAACGAAAGTTTAAAAAAACTTAGCTTCAATCCAGGTTGGGACTTACTCTCCGAGAAACCTGGTACTGTAGTTACAGCCGTTCTTTGTATCTCTGAAGTTAAGCGCTACATTGTGGCGATCACAATAAGCCAGAAGGCCGCAGTGATATCATAGCCGCAAAAAGCTAATAAAAAAAAAAGCGCTACATTAGTGAGGAGTGAGGGACTCCTCACTTCTTCCAAGCCGAGCCAAGAATACGGCTAAGTTCGGAGAGACATAGATCGTGTATGTAGTACATGTTCTCTATCAGAATGGGTTAATAAAGCCCAATGCAGCTTATTGTTACATAAATTCGGATGCATAATACGCATCGTATGAAAGCCCTGAGCGTGACATCGCCTATCCATCAGAGGCATCCTTGACAAAAAGCGTGCACAAATTGGCGGCAATTGGAATCAATTTCACCGGCTATCAATGTCACGGGCCGGTACTATCTACGGTCTAAATAGCAAGCGTTTCACACCTGCTGGGTTCCGTACAATCTTTTTTCGTCTGTATCTTTTTTCATTGAAGAATATTAAAATTAAAATGGCCAGTCCGTTCGTTCGTATGAGTTAGTGGCCAACTCTGGTGACGGAGTTATTAGGCCGCCTTAGGCCTCTGTCGTGGCTGACGACTGCTAGAGCCGGGTCCGACAGTTTCACATGCCCTCCGAAGCACGGAATGGAAGCACCTAGAATCATCCTATCCTATCCTACTAATATTATAAATGCGAAAGTTTAGATGTTTGGATGTTTAGATGTTTGGATGTTTGTGTTTCAATCACGTCTAAACTACTGAACCAACTTGGATGAAAGTTGGCATATAGTTCGTAACCTGGATTGACACATAGGCTACTTTTTATCCCGAATAATTAACAGGATCTACAGGATAAAATGAACGAAAAGGATTAGCAGCGCCAATTGGCAAGAGGATTTCATTGTCATGTCATGTCACGTCAGTTTGACAGGGCGTAGTACTACCTCTTTGGTCTAACAACTAGCGTTTGACATTTCAGTACGAGTTCGGTGTAATGAGGTGTAATGTCAAGTTTCTCAAAGAAGTATCCGCTCGGTACACGCACAGATAATATAATGTACACGGAAACTGTAGACGCGTACGAAGTCGCGGGTAACTGCTAGTTATTTAATAAAAGCCAATCAGCCAGTTCACATCTCCTAGAACACAAAGAAATAGACATTTATTAAGACCATTACTGATTAAGAGTAAGATTTTGTCAATTTTTATTCTCTTTGCAATAACTTCTGATTGGTGTTCAACAAAGTGTTTTTAATTTTCATTTATTTATATCTGAAGATATTTATATGAATTATAAAGATATTGTATAACTTATGCCGGCTATATTCAGGCGTGCGCGTGCATCGTCGTCCGAAAATGCGGTTAAAAGCGCCCTGGGGGCTTGGTCACTTTCAAGTCAGTCACGGTTTGATTTCGACGCTGATTACATTTTGGAAGTTTGGACCACACGTATTTTCCTCACTTTAAAAATGCAATCCTACTATCCTATCCTATCCTACTAATTCGTACTAATATTATAAATGCGAAAGTTTAGATGTTTGGATGTTTGTGTTTCAATCACGTCTAAACTACTGAACCAACTTGGATGAAAGTTGGCATATATATAGTTCGTAACCTGGATGACACATAGGCTACTTTTTATCTCGAATAATTAACAGGATCTACAGGATAAAATGAACGAAAAGGATTAGCAGCGCCAATTGGCAAGAGGATTTCATTGTCATGTCGTGTCACGTCAGGTTTGACATTTCAGTACGAGTTCGGTGTAATGAGGTGTAATGTCAAGTTTCTCAAAGAAGTATCCGCTCGGTACACGCACAGATAATATAATGTACACGGAAACTGTAGACGCGTACGAAGTCGCGGGTAACTGCTAGTTTTACATAAAAAATAAATAGATTCGCGATATCCCCATACAAATTACACTTGATTTTGGTAGTTGGTACCAAATCCTTGAGACATTTCAAACAGGCAGATTCAAGAAAAGATTATGTTAAAAATACCATTTTTTTACAATTTACCTACAGGCAAGCGTTTGACCGCAATCTCACCTGATGTTAAGTGTATGTAGGTATATATGTATTTAAACGTAAAACCTACAAAATACTTCAGTTGGATGTTAGATTGGAGTATAAATAACTTTAAACAAAATGTGTAAATTTTTTATACATAATTTCTGAGAAATCTCTCATTTCGTTTACATCTGGTTACTAAAAATTCTTAGAAATGCATGTTGTAGATACGACATCATAGCAGAAAAAAAGAGTTAATTTTTCAAACCAATATTTGGTAGTCTCAGAAAGTGATAAAGATTAGGTAAGTATCTACCTACAGAAATTAGCAAAGTTTACTATCGTTCAAATAGTAAGTGCCTAGGTATTTCACCATCTCATGATATACCTATCTCATGATATCAATCTCTACTTTAGACTTGTCAAAATAAATGATAGAAATATTTTTATTTTTTGTGGGTTTTTATAGATGGTGAAACAGCCCTTAATAGTAGCAAGAGGATTTATTTGACAGCTAATCTTATCGCACGCGCAAATCTGCCAGTGACCGCGTCGTAAAGCTAACGTATTCGAGTTAAATTGCGCGTTATCGCCAGCTTGACTACCTAACGTAGTACCGTCACCGCGCAGTGTAACTCGGATACGTTACCGTTACGATACATTTACGATTGTCACATTTTGTGCTAAGGCCCCTGTTTCACAGAGCTTTGATAACGCAAGTAAATCAACGCGTAACACTTTCGAAATATGATTTATAAAGCTAATAAATATTAAAATATACATAAAAATACAGTTTTATTCGCCTTGAATTCAACGCACCCTAAAACCACAAAATCTACATACGATTAATGAAGATCGCGTAACTTAGATCTTTTATTAAAAACGTTGTCCTTGACCGAAATATTCATTATCACGCAATCGAAGGGTACCTATACCTACATATACAAATTTAGATCAAAATTATGTAAATATATGCGCGGACCTTTACCTCACATGATTGATTGAATCGAAACAAAGATGAAACTGAGATGATACAAGATTGCAAAAAATAAATAAATAATAAATAAATATTTAGGGACATTTCACACTACACCCTCTAGTCCCAAACTAAGCAATGCTTGTAATATGGGAACTAGATGGCTGATAGAATACTTATATACTTTTTTTTTGTAAATACATACTTATAATACATAGTAACACCCAGACATAGAACAAACATCTCTGTTTTCCTCGCACAAATGTTTGTTCTTGGTGGGGATCGAACCCACGACCCACAGCATGGAAGGCAGAGCTATTACCGACTGAGCTGTGACGCCTGTCAATATAAAGTAAAATATAAAGTACATAAACAGTATGCAACAGACAATGAGGTAATAATTGAAAAGCATCTCTTAGCGGGACTATAACTTTGGTAATGGAACATCTGAACAAGCTAATTCCCAAGCTATAAACTTGCCTGATCTTCTTGTAAAAGATGATACAAAAAACGCTAGGAACCAGGCTGTAGTTCCTTGCCCGTTCTTCTAGGCTCTGGTCGCGTGGAACTGACGCCTATAATCACCTAGTTATATAAGACGACTCTAAATTTATACTTATGATTTTATTGAATAAAGAAATTATTAGGTACTTTGATTTGGCTTTGGTCGTGAGAAACTGATGCCAAAATTTTAGAAGTTCCATAGTGATCCTTGTGATTTTACAAAAATCATTTAATTTTTCGAAGTAAATCATGTATATTCAATTTAAGCGGTAATTCAAATTATAATCGTGAAACATTAAAACAACATCTTTACTATTATAAAACTGTAAAAAAGCCAAAAATTAAAATTAAAGATATGGAAAAAGTAAATATCGAGTTTGTCTGTTTATCTGTTTGTTTGTTCGAGGATTACGCCATAACTACTGGACCAATTTCAATTAAACTTATAAAGTTTACAAGCCCTTTTTCTGGATCAAAACATGGGCTATATTTTATTGAAAAGTAACATATTGAAAACAATACGATACGTACGAAGTTGCGGGTATGTAATAAATAACTTAGCATTCGATTATACAAATTAGTATATTAAAAGTTAATTAGCAAATTGTTATAATAGGTATTTGTATTGCATACCTAATTATAAGGCCTTTCGGTTATATATTGCTATTGTTAGTCTACCTAGTTATAAATAAAGACCTATGCTTTTTTTCCTCATTTATTGTTTTGTTAGCAATAACGTTCTCTTATGATGTCCTATACTTACTCCATCCTTAATGGTCTCACTCAACGGAAGATCAGAGGGCCGATTACGAGTTGACAATGTAAAAACCGGTGTGAAACGTCTGACGCCCAGCACACCGGTGTGCGCTGATTGGTATGGAAACACTGAGCGGATTTTTTGAGAAGCTTGGTCTCGTTAAGCTTCCGCTCAGTGTATCCATACCAATCAGCGCACACCGGTGTGCTGGGCGTCAGACGTTTCACACCGGTTTTTACATTGTCAACTCGTAATCGGCCCTCAGTGCAGGTTACAACAACCTGCATAGGTATGCTGTGTTTAGACCATTTTGCAATTTGCATTTTTTTATTGACGACGAGAACGACATTTCTGTTGTTTTTATTTTATACAAGTGATAGAACAAGCCGAGCCCACCCGACGTTAAGTGGTTACCTTTTACCTATAACAATGCAATGCCTCACCGAGCACGTCCACTTAGGATTTGCCCAAACAAGACTATGAACTAACAAGAGTACAGTATAAGTGAAAATATATGGAAGAAAGAGAGCACATTATATATTAATTCAGAAGACTGGTTATAATCAAAAATCAATCCACATAAAGATGCGAACGAACCCGCAGGTAGGACCTAGTCGTTATAAATACACACCAAACCGGTGTGTATTGTGGACAAGGTTGAGCGATTATTGGATACAATTGCAACGCGGTATTCTTCATTAATTAACACTAACTGTATAAAAATTGCACGAATTCAAATGAAACGGATAAACCTGATATCAACGACAAAAAAGTTTTGTGATAAATAATTAAAAATAATTAAGCAGAAGTCTGATAATTTTGCTTACAAATAAATACTAAAATACTAGGTTATCTTTCAAAACATTTGCCTTTTATTTCTTTAAACCTAAAACTTGTGTAAAGTTTAGAGTTTAAAAATGAATCTTGAAAAAACGGATTCGTATCAAATCACGATTTATCAAAATCAAAAAGGTAAACAAATATACTAAATAATAAAATTAGTGTCACGGTCAAATCAACAAATCTGGCATTCACCTACCAACGAAAAACCACTTCACATTCACTTTCCGAAAAGGAGAAAAGAAACAAGACCGCGTCGAATTCCCAGTCTCCGATCGTCATGCGCCGCGTAAACTTTATTTCGCGTAGGTACGCAATCCGCGCCAGCTCGCGGTTACGACTCGACGAAGACTGAATGAGAGCCTTGCTTTGCTTGAACAGTTGAACTGAAACACGATATAAAGATCGCAAAGATGGACTTCCCAATTGTGCTTCTGAGACATATTTCGCAGTAATCGTAATGCACACAGGCGAGTACTACGTATTTGCTTGGTAGCAATGAATGAGATAAAATTGGAAGAAGGAAACTCGCTTTCGAATAGAAAGCCAACTTTCTTGAGCGACGAGTTTGTTCCTATAAAAGTTTACTTCGAACCGACATCAAATAAACATTTTAATATGGCATGCGTATCTTCAGTATTTACACTATTTACTAAAAAAAATTATTCACAAAGAAAATTATGACTAATACAGTATTTATAATATGTACAAAATACACATGAAGCAGTGGAGCTATCTACACACCGTTGCAATTAAAAAAATTACATTGAAATGAATAACTAGAAAATTTCAGTTTATATCAGTGTAAATTCGTCTATGTCAGTGTAATTCTACGTAAATTCGTTAATTTACTAAACATTTTTGTTTCACGCGATTTTTTGTGTAAATTTTAAACCTCGCGCTGTCTCTATTAGATTCAATATATTTAAATTAATAAGTGATAAAGTAATATTAATAAAATAAATATACATATATCACAGAAGGTTACTTCAAATGTCATAGCTTTGGAGTTCATCCAAGACAAATTTCTCGTAAATTTTACATATTCAGCGTAAAAAAAATTATGAATGGGTGTAGACTTGGTACTTTTCTCTACAATCCTTTTTTCTTAGTACATATTGTTTTGAAAACAAGTAAATTTTAAAGTATTTCCAATAGTTCACTTTTTGGCCGTAAAATATAGAAGTTTTATTAATGAAGTATGCTTATCTCAATGACATAAGGTTGCGCTGCAACACTAATTTAATTGGTTGTCAAATAGCCAATGTTATTTCTGAAGCTGTTTATAAATAGGAGAGGTCATTGTATTGTGCATATCATGTTATTTACTTGTATGGAAACGCTTAAAATGTTTATGTTATTTATTAAAATCAACACAGGTGTTAAATGTCAGATGTTACATGTTAAATTTAACCTTTCAGAAAGCATAGAGTTATGATTGAATTTGTAATTTCTAATATTAATTATTTTTATAGTTCAGCAGTTGAATAATATAGGTGAATAATATATATATAATGATGACGATGAATTTTTCACAAAATTTTGTAACCGTAAACATTTTTAAGCTATTGTAGGTAATCTAAGCACGGTTTTCTTTAGATCTTTAGTTAAGTACCTAAATTAAGAATTCAAGCTAACGTCCACAGAAATTTTGACCACGAGATATTTTTGAATGTCGAAAGGGGGAGTCAGGTCAGAGAGACACCCAAAAAAATTTGGCACGAGCTCGCTTTTTGGTACTAGTATTCCATAGGCGACAAGTTCCAAGCACATTCCCGCTAATAGAAACAGAATTACTAAACTTAAAGAAGCCAGTAGTAACATTGTATTTGTATCACAAGTTCACAACAGAATGCTATGAAGGCTTGTTCTTCGCATGCCGACGACAGGAAAGCGAGTTGCAACTTACACGCACGCTGCTCTGCATAATATCCTCGTTTTTGCAGACCGAGGAAAGTTAATCGACATTTTAGTTTCGAAGTGAATTCTTTTACAGGTACCTTACTTATGTAGGTATTATGTGTAAGTATAGATTGATAAATTTCGTATTCAGTGTGCAAAATGCAAGTAATGCAGCTGAATAAAAATAAAAATGCGCTTTGAATAAAACATTAAAAATGTAAAAAAACAAATCGAAAAACAAGTCGCAACAATGTTAACAAAATTACGACTTAAAATGTACATTTAACATTGTATTATAACCTGCATATATCTTCAGCTTTTTTATATAGAAATTACATGTTGCTTTTAAGCTGCCCCAGCCCCAAACATACCAACTATGCAGTTTGTTCTTCGAGTTATAGTGTCTCATTTTCAACCCCAAAGGTAACCTTACCTTTGGGGTTGAAAATGAGACACTGTCACAGACGGACGTGACTACTAGGACTGAGCCTAGTAGTCACGGACGCCATGCAAATTCCTCAGACCCAGTTAGTACCAACATTTGTTCACAAACAGTAAAGTCAAACAGATAGGTAGGTGCTAAAACGTGATGCCTACCGGCCGTGCCCAACAAGGACGCAAAGCCATGTTACGAAAGTATAATCTTCAGCTTTGTGACATCAGGGCATGGCCGATTTAGGTGTCAATGCTATGTTCATTGTGACAATCCTTCGCTTAAAGCAAAACGTAATACCGAGACAAGGTGCGTTTACTATCATTTAGAATCAACTAGCTAGTTTAATAGATGATTCTAAATGATTCTTGTGACTTCACTGAATGTGTTGACTATTAGGTTAATCCAGAATTTCTGTATGTAACTTGAGAGATACGTTTCTAATGGCTATTGTCTGCTCTGCTGACAATTTTAGAACGACTTTTTACAAGGACGTAAAAATCTTCCCACGCATTCTTTTTTAGGCAATGACTTTCCTAGAAAATAGATTTAAGTGGTTCAAAACCGAATTCTTCGACTAAATGTTTCGGCAATGGGCTCTAGTCTCGATAGTCTGTGAACTAGCTTTTCTCGCTTAGCAGCAGGAACATATTTTTAATGACTTTTAAACGACCTTTGAACATTCGCAATCACATACGCAAGCAAAATACACGTCGTACCAGACTAGAATTTTAATTTAAACAAATAGAAGTGGGTCTTCGACAATGTGGTACTGGTACCTTATGCAATCACCGAGCAGGTTTCTCGTATCCAGTGGTAATGGTGTGTGACCACGGTTTTTTGGCTGCTTAAGGTGTGGGCAGGCAGAAGCACATTCCACGTTAAAACGATTATATCACTTAGGTCACGGATGCTCATAAACGTCAAGAGTTCAAAGCTTCAAAAAATTTTACTAAAATATCTGACGTATCTTGGTGACCTTGGGCAAGGTTTTAAGTGGATACCATAACCAGTAACTCAGGTAAGTAGTTCTGAATGCAGTTTACGGCATATAGGAGGAAAAAGTCTCTTTATGTGAAGCAACTGACCTTTTGACGCTTGACTAAATCCACACGAGTTCCAATTTACTGTTCGTAAATTTCCCTTCTCTGGATGCAGCTTAAGTGCCCCAGTCTAATATCAAAATAGTTGTATGAATGGACATGCAAGTTACGGACCGAGTCAACGTAACATTGACGTAATCGATCCTTTGTAGTTTGTTCACGCAACTGATAAGCTGTGTGATGTTTTAATTATTAATGTCAGTCTTCAAGATCATAAACATGTCCTAGTCCAGTGTTGTAACCTAGATATCCTAGTTAGGTGCACAAATACAAGCAATGAGTATAACTATCTGTTGCTAATAGTATACAACATCGACGACAGGATTTCCAGTATCTGTAAGTGGGAATACCAACTTCTGCAGGATGTGGACATGACTGTGTGTGTGTCAAATGTATATAGTTTTCAGACATGCTTCTTACTCGTTAGACACCTTCAAGATTTCGAGATCTGAGGGGATTAACCTACAGCCACGAACTAGTGAGCTTATTCAATTAGTTTTTAAATACTCCAAAGCTTCATCCTGGAAGCAACCTATCCAATCCAGATACCTTGAATGTGGAAAATCTTGATTTTGTCTGACGTAGTTTCAACCAAAGAATTCAATGCTCATCCCAATTCTCGCAGACGTTATTGACCGGTGAAGTATTGAATATTTATTCAACTGTAGCACGCAACGAAATCGATCATTTGGAAGGCCAAATGAACAAGTACTGCTTCAGTTTCTACTCTGTGACTGTTTAGATTCAGATACATTCAAAATGAAAAGAATAGAGCTTATCTCTATCGTATTACTCCTAAGCACAACTTAGTACCAAACTATAGTTAAATACTTAGTTGTTAAGTCTTGAAAAGACAGTGCCAAGTCCCTGAAAGCAAAGCAAGAAAATATTGATGAATTTGATGCATCGACCAATAGCTTGGTCAAGTCAAATAGTAGCCAAGCTACAGGAACGCTTCAATAGATAAGATAAACAATTTGCGGTTTCAAAATAATTTATTGTTATGTCGTTCGGTTTGCAGCGTGTTACATGAATTCATATATGATCAAGGTCGGCTGACGTGGCTGGTGACGAGATAATAACTGAATACCTATAAGTGCCAAGTTCAGATTGTTGGTTTAAACGTTTAAAGACTCAATATCGAAAAAGATCAGACAGAAGCAGAACCAAAATATAGTAAACCTCGTGAAAAGGAACAGAGTTAAAAGTAAAATACCCATTACCGAAGTCTATGCTTAGCAATTTAAACACATTTCAATATTTTAAGCACTGGCAACCTGTAATAACTTGCTTGATAACCTTTGGATGTGCTGTTTAGTTAATATTCAGATAACCGAAATCAAAAAAAAAACTGTGCCGGTAACAGTAACTGACACTCTCGCAAAAATGATTTATAAACGGTCCGATCCACTGAAAAATAAAGAAAAGATCTATGGTTCGAACTCTGAATGACATCAAACTTACGTACACTCGTGAACACTATTGATGTGGACAGTGATGGTACAAGTAATTAAATTAAAAATTTAAAAACCCCCGAATCTTGGACCGATTTTCATCAAACATAGCTAAGAACACTGCCGACTAATTCACCTTTCAAACAAAAAAAAGACAATCAAAATCGGTTCATCCGTTCAGGAGCTACGTTGCCTCAGCCAGACACACGCATACGAGTACACACGTCAAACTTATAACACCCCGTCGTTTTTGCGTCGGGGGTTAAAAATGAAATTTTCCAATTCGCGTGTACTTTTCTGGAGTGAAGGAAACTTTTTAGCAAGAATGCTCAAGCTGTATGGATGGAAGAGAACATCTAGGTGACAGTTACAAAATGGTATTGCCTGATGGTACTGGTCAGACAAATCAGTGCCAATTGAAAGAAAGAAAGAAAAAAGTTCATTTTGTTACACTTACAAAACTATTGAACATCTGATCATCAATAGTATATCCTGCACACCTAAGTAAATTGACTGATGGTACTAATACAAGAAAACAAAAAGTCAATACCTTCTCTTCTAGTGGTCTAGCTAGTGTCAGTTCTATCATTAAGTAAGATGTTAAGATCCAGCAGTCCTGGGAAAAACAAAACAAGTACCTAATTTAGATAAACGATATTCTTAACCAATGAACACGGTTGAAGTAGTCAAAGTAGTAAATAAAAATATCAAGTACCTATAAGACAGGATGGCTGCCACAACACTAGCTTTATAAACCTATCACTTGATGATTACGTACATGGTCAAATTGCAAAACACATAACAGCATTACCCTTGAAAACTAACATCTGAATCTACAAGTCATTGTGTCTGGGACCATAGATTCACGTTTATTGAACTCTGATGATGAAATGATGGCTAACTATACAAATACACCAAAATACAAGGTCTCGGCTCCGCTAAGTGGAAACGTATAAGAAACATTTAGCAATGCGGGTGTTGTACTCCGTTTTTTTGACAAGAAATGATAGATTTAGGGCCTGTTTCACCATCACTGAGTAACGCTATCCATCAAATAAAATTATACCCATCTTTGTCTTTGACAAGTCTAAAGTAGAGACGGTGATATATATTTGACGGATAACGTGATTATGAAATGGTGGGTGGGGTCTAAGTCGAAAGAATTTATAACGTCTTTTTAACAGGAGTTGTCCAATTATCAAAGATTGGTTTGAGTGGACAAAGGGTTTTTCAGTTATATTAAAAAGTAGAGCAAAAAAACCTCAAACATCTTATGAGTTTTAGGCTAACCAATATTAGAAAGGATTGAGAAGCCTTCTTAAATTAGGAATGTTATACAACATTGTGCGAATCAATCAATAAATCAATAAGATCTCAGAATTTAGCTAGACGTTGTTCAAACTGAAAACTATGTGTCATTTGAAAGAATAATAGATTCTTTCTGAAGACATGTTAGGTGCTAGAGAAAATGTTTTGAACTTTCTCATGATATGTCATTTGAAGCGAGCGAGTAAGCTCAGTTAATGACAACAAAGAGAAATGACTGTGTCAGTCACTTCTTGAGTGACAAATACTACATTAGGGTCATATACCGGCAAGAATCGCGACTATACTGGGTTATGGAATCAGGACGGTGACTGTCGCTTTGTACAATATGTATCAATTCCTGATCCACGATAACATATTCTAATAAATGTTCTTTCTAATGAACTTACACAGAGACCGGAATTCAGTAGATGTGACAGAGCCGACGATGTACAAAAAAACAAACAAGTATATAAGTTTATGGGTATGCTTAGAATATAGAAAACACTGGGTATGTTAGTTTTTTTTTTAATATGAGATAGAATGTCTTTTAGCCACAATCTCACCTGATGGTAAGTGACGATGAGGCCGACAGACGATGGAGCAGGACAGTCTAGAAGATTCACTCTTACCTTGAAAAGACCCAGATTGTATTTCTCAGGAAATACAGAAGACTGCAACGACGGTAGTTACTATTTATCGGACTGAGATAAGTGACTGTAATTTCTGTCTAGACAATTTTCTAATCATATAAAAGCTAAAACATAAATTAGAATTCTTTATCCCATTTAAATAAAGTAAGAATATTGATCGCGTAATTAATTTCTAATTTATAACCGTTGAATATTTCAGAGCTGTCAAAACCATCGACATTTCGAAGAAATCCGATACATATTGAGTAACAAAGGAGACGTCAGGTGCTGCAGCAGAGTTCATCGAATTGTAGACGTAAAAAGGTTTCCTGGCAACCGGCCAACTGAACTAGACAGTAGACACAGTAAACAGCAGTGTAGGACTTTATCCAGACAAGACATTACACTCATGATGAGGCTTGAAGAGTTTCAGACTCAACTTTAGAGCAACATGATTCAAATAAAGAACTTTACTATGGCATGGACCAAGTAGAAGACGTAAGATACGTCTACGTATTTTAAGACGATTAAAAATAATGCTTTTTAATTTTGCTATTGAGCTTGGCAATTCAGCCAGTGTCTATGTCTACCACGTTTCTGATTGATTCAGATTTCAATCAGTTAAAGCTATCAAAGATCGTTTCCAAACGATCTGCAGATATCTCAATTGCTTCATGATGTAAAATACTTTTTTGAAGATGTGTTTGGAATTGGAAATCCACTTAGTTTTTACAAGGTTTTGTAAAGTAAAATAGATAATATGTAGTTAGTTTAAAGTTTAGAATCTACTACGCAAAAAGGATAAAGACTTCTTCTGATGGATTTTTTCGTAATAACAGTAAATAAAATTACAAATAGCGATGAAATCTCGAATATCGATTAAATTAAAAGCCCATAAAACAGGTCAATGGCATTATTATGTAATAGCGATATCTTTGAATAATTAAGCGAACTAATTTTAGACAAATTACGTCTAATACTAGTTATCCTCTAAGCTAAGATTAGAAGTTCTTTTGAATATATTACTGTGGTATATCTGCTATCGAAGTGCGGGTAGCTAGATATTTCGGCAGTTGGTTTGTGACCGAGTTCGAATACACAAGTTCATTGAGATTTGGTGTTTCATTATTCCTCAAAATACAGAACATTTGGCGACGAATCGTTATTCACGTGTGTTATTATCCACTTTAATATAAGTGGAAGTGTTTTCAATGTCGAGTGAACACGCCAAATCCAATATGATGGTATTCGGTGGCAACCTCTCATTTGATCACCGCGTTCAAGAGTGGAACATTTTTAGGAGTCGTTTTATCCAGTACTGCACGGCGAACGACATCGGAGACGACACCGATAAGTCTGGAATGAGAAGACGAGCTCTTTTGCTCACTGCGCTGGTGGAAGATACTTACCGCGTCGCAAGAGATTTAGTTTTTCCCGACGACTTGGAAGACCGACGACTGAAGATGATGATATTAGTGTTTTCCAAACCTAAGACGAACCTGTCCCGCAAAGCGGTTTCTAGCTCGGTCTTGAACCCGCAATATTGAGCCAAGTTACGCACTCGCGACGCCCACTCAGCTAAATCTTCCCCTGGACGTTGTTCAGCCTTGTAAAAGCTGTACCTTTCGGCGAACGTACTTTTCTTTGATTGTAAATGAACGTTCAACTTCTCCAAAAGGCTTTTGTATTCGACTGTATCCAAGTCGTCGGGAAAAACTAAATCTCTTGCGACGCGGTAAGTATCTTCCACCAGCGCAGTGAGCAAAAGAGCTCGTCTTCGTCATCCGATGCCAAAAATAATGTGATCAGATCACAATCCAAACAATGTAAACAATTTGGTGGTAAAAGAAATGTATGTTTTTCATTAGGCGATAAAGTCTTAGTAAAACATTATTATAATAATGGTAATAAACATAGTTGGAAGCAGGGTGTAGTAAACAAATGTTTAGGTACGCGTATGTTTTTAATTTATATTCCAAAAGAAAATGCTTATGTTAAAAAACATGTAGATCAGCTACTAGCGTACAAAGGGAACTCATCATTTGACCCGGATGAAGATGATGATATTAGTGTTTTCGGAGATTGTTTAACCGAAATCTCGGGTCAGCCTAAGGAGCCTCACGCTGGTTTAGCGCCTGACTCGGTTACGTCTTCACAGGAGCATGTTCCTGTCTCCCCCACATCTCCTGCGCGAGATAGTAGGGAGGACGATGCTGGAGCAGACTCAGATGATGAGTTTCACGACGCAGGCTCTCCGGTGGTGCAAAGTGATGATCCTTCTGATCATTCTATTGAAAGCGATAACGCACAACCGAGACCTCTCGTTGTTCGCCGGTATCCGATTAGAAAAACTAGGAAACAATTAAATTATAAGTTTTAAGAGATAAGTTTTATAATAGTGGTGGAGGGATGTGGTATATCTGCTATCGAAGTGCGGGTAGCTAGATATTTCGGCAGTTGGTTTGTGACCGAGTTCGAATACACAAGTTCATTGAGATTTGGTGTTTCATTATTCCTCAAAATACAGAACAATTACTAAATAAAAGAATATATTACTGGTCTAAAATTACCAATTAACTTAAGAGAATACATCAGAAATATGCTTTAAGATAAGCGAAATGGAAGACAAAGCTCAGTCAGAGGTCAGTAGCCAAACATTTAAGAAAAAAATTGCAATAAAAAGTTTTGATATTACAAGGAACCACAGAGCTGAAAAGTCAAACGCGCTGACAAAAAAGAAAATAACGCCATAACACTTATTTCCTTTTCAATTTCAACGATAAGAGAACCATTGATCGATTCGATTAACAAAGAAGCAAGTAATGTACCAATAACAATCGAGCAATCGCAATTAATCGATACTGGTGAAGAATGCCGATCACGCATTGATGAGTTGCGATGCGCAACAAAGAATTATTTTGTTCAGGGAAAGTCACGCGAGGTGCGATTTCATTTCAATGTAGGTTAAGATTGGAATTGTAGTGTAAATAATATTTATTAATCCTAGGAAATATTTATTCTATGTACAGAATTACACAACGAGCAATGCTCGGAATATCTCTTCTAGACCACATACCCAACACTGAGATTCGACGCCGCACAAAGGTTGTGGACGTGGGTACGCGAATCGCCAAGCTGAAGTGGAGATGGGCGGGACACTTGGCAAGAAGGGAAGACGGAAGATGGACGAAGGCGGTCACAGAATGGTGGCCAAGGGATGATCGTAGACCAAGAGGCAGACCACACCCGCCCGATGGTCCAATGACATTATACAACGAGCCGGGAATCAATGGTTGAGACTCGCAAGGGACAGAAAAAAATGGCGCAGTAAAGAGGCCTATACTCAGCAGTGGGTGCAAACGGGCTGAAATGATGATGATGATGACAGAATTACAGCGCCTAATTACCTTCCGGTAATGAAGCATACGCTGAGTCGAAACCCTTTTGCTGCTTTAGCACACAAACACCTACTAGCATCCATAGTTAATTTTTGTAATATTATTTTTATCTCTATCTTTTTTTTATTTTTCTGTGTTGTTTCTGTTCTGTACGTGTGCTGTGTTACCTGTAAATCATGTAGCATTTCATTTCCTCTTTTCTGTCTTACTGTAATACTGTCTTAAAATATTTTTAAGATTCAGATTTTTACTTTTGATTCCAACGCACTAATTTCCGTGATACGCTTCTGTATATTTGACCGTCCTGGACGAGTCAACATTAGTGTCAATTTCGAACAAAACTGGATCCGTCTGGCAAGTCACCAATATATTTCATAACATGATATAATAGTGCGAAAGGTCTAAGCTTTACCACCCACCATTTCGTACAATCTTGCTCGACAAGTTTTTAAGACTTCAAAAATAGGAGGCGCCTGTTTTTTTTACGAGTTTTATGGACTTGTCAATCTGCGTATCATCATGTAAGTGTACGATGTGCTTTCCATCCGGGAAATTAAAAGACAGCGGAAGTAATACAATTGACATTTCGAACAAAACAAAACATAGTAATTTATCAACAATTGCACTTGATACGGATATGAAAACTGCAAAAGTATAAATAAGGATTGAACCAACAGTTTTTCTTTTATTATCCAATCGATGAATGAATGAGAAACCTTTTATTGTACACCTTACAAACTAATAAAAAGAAAAACAGATTACAGATGAAATGAATAATTAAAAACGTACACTGATTTTACAATGATTTTCTTGCATGATGATCTTCTTGCTACTGACTTTTCGGTTCAAATAAACAATGGTAGCACACTCCATTGAAAGCAAATATTAAAAGATATTTGTATTCTACCATTGTTCATTTGAACCGATTTACCGGATACCTATTCGCAGATACACATCCTAATCCTTCTTCAAAATTAGGATAGTTTGTGATGCCAAGAGGTTTGCAGTGGTGTGAAAAAACCTAAGATCCAAAATAGCAATTATATTTGAAACAATTACGATCTTATCTTATAATCTCAAAGAGGTGTATGAACTGCATACAACACAGAATAGAAATAAGCGCATACTGTTTGCCAATGTATGTGGCCACGAGTGTGTGGCAACCGCAGCGAGACGAGACTCGTATTTGGCGTGTGTCCGGTCTAACGTGTGGCAACACTGCTAACGGAACTAGGGTTGCTAAGATGCAAACCATCTTGTGAAATTATACCTAATTCAGAACCTTTTTAAACTACTAAATGAGCCGATACAGCCGATGGCCAACCTGATGTTAAGTGGTAACCACTGCCTATAACAATGCATTGTCTCATAGCACGTCTACTGAAGATGTGCCCTGCAATGCATTGCACTGTGCCCATCAGTCTGAGACATGTCGGTGTTAAGTCTCATGTGCCTGTAATTGCACCGGCAGCGGCACCCGCACCCTTAATGTGTTGTTTAGACCATGCAAGTCATTTATTGCTTCAATTTAATTGTATCCAACAGGCAAGAAACTGGTATCATGTAAATGGGCCTTTGAACCGGAACCCAGCAATGCGAGCATCACTGCTTGGCCGCAGAAACAGGTACGGTGGTAGGTGGTAGTACTTCCCCGGACGAGCTCTTTCACAAGAAGCTCTACTACTACTAAAACCTTAACAATAACAAATACATTGTAAGATTTATATCCTGTTGCAAAAGAAATCGTAGCGGAGGTCGAGAGTAAAAATGGGCATATTGGTTAACCAGAAATAGAAGTTAGTGGCTAACTCTGGTGACGGAGTGAAGAGCTAGAAGGGATGACGGAAGACTACAGCCCCCGTATGCCAATCTTTTGCTGTCAAGTTATATTTCACTGCCCAGTGTAATTTCTTCAGGTCACGTGGTACAATTTTGTACCACGTGATCATTCTTTTTAGATACTTGACAGCAAAATATGCGCGAAAACACATCAAATGACGTCATAATGTCACTATTTAGTCACAGAATAACTATGAGTTATTATGAACTGACCATGATTTAAAACTTTGCAGTTAAACTTTGATTGGCATACCCCTGCAGAATGATAGCAGAGACGCTGAACGACCGAGAAGGACCATCACTCTATGGTCTGATACATAAACTACATGAGTGAAGAGTACCGAGCATGACAGATTGCTTGGATAAGACGGTGGTTAGTACTACAACTTCGCACAACAAAGGCCTATCCTTAAAATCATAATTAAGTTAAGTCGTTTACAAATGCGTGAACTGTAGGCTTAGAACCGTAACATAGCATTCATTTATCAAGTAGCAAGCAACCCTAATATGAATTGAAACGTCACTATCACAACGCGACATACACCGATACCAACTTTACAAAACTTTACATTTGCAAATAATACAGTTTATGCATAAATCATTTACATATCGTTACAAACATACCATTTTTAACTCATAGAATACTGATTTTAAACACAAAAGAATTTATAATTGTTCCACATTCAGAATCTACCAGTTTTTGAATTTATATAGTCAGGCCAAAAATATAGACTTACACTGACATGTTAGATACGGATGTCTTCTGTGGAATTCGCTTTTGATATCTTACTTTTTAAGCAATTGTAATCACAACTGGATAAATATTACTTTTACTCTTTTTATTGTTTGTAACGGCTAGTTATTGTAACCTATTGCGATACTGGAATAGCATTGTTGTTACCCTTGGCTCCAGGGTGCAAAATGCTTACCTTTTGTATACTGGCAGAATAATAAATTATGTAACATTTTGTCGTGAAAGCCAATTCAAAACTATCACTATAGTAAACAGCACAATAGCCCATGATAACCATGATTTTTCTATTGTCGTGCCAACACTTTTAAAGTTTTCTTTTTATAGTGCCTTCGACCCGTAACAGCCTTACAGTACAGCAGGGTTTAGAGATTCTCATTGTTTTCTTTATCCTTTGTCAATAAGCGGCGTAATAAATGACAAAGACTTCTACAGAAAGTGGAACCTTTTTTAACCGACTCAAAAAAGGTTCTCAGTTCGGTTGTATTATTTTACACCTCCAGGATCTTCAGAAATCTGTTAGTTCTAACATCGTCCGTTTTTAATTCCAAACCGATTTGACCTTTACGATTCAGTTAGAATAATGTAATTTGGCCCTAATCATAGATTTCACCGCACGCAAATTAGACTGATGTCTGAAATTCCGTTGTTTCAACTTAATAGATTCAGGGTCAGCTGTCTCAAGGCCTTTTAAATGATTATCTGAGCGAAATTCAGCAATCTGGTTCCCATCGTACAGGCTTTGCTTAGTTTGGGACTAGAAAGCGTTGAATGTGATTTTCTTAACATTCCACACAACGCCTTCTACTCCCAAACTAAGTAAAGCTTGTAATAGATTGCTGCAAGAATACTTATATACTTTTTTTTGTAAATACATAGTAACACCCAGACATAGAACCAACCTCTAATGTTTGCCACAGACAAATATTTGTTCTGGGTGGGGATCGAACCCACGATCCATAGCAAGGAAGGCGGAGCTACTACCGATTGAGCTATGGTGCCTGTCTGTTTTAAAACAGAATTCTTTCTTTTATCTTTTCTCCATTAGCAAAGCTTATACAGATATTGGATAAGAATGAACTCCAATGACACGATGGTTGTCACGTCTACGCATCGTTAGCAGAAAGGCGATTAGGAGCCTTCTAATCGCCTGTTAAGCACTTGCTTACTAGAGCATGTGCTGTTTTGTTATCCATACATAGCGAGAAAAAACCTAAATAAGTAGAATGGTCTAATCGCTTAGATGCTACATAATGTGGTTGTTGAATATTATTTAAAAAACGTTTGGATAAACTAAAGATAAGATGAAAATAACAATAGACCCAAAATCACATTCCACTAGTATTATAAATGTGAAAGTTTAGATGTTTGCGTTTCAATCACGTCGAATCAAAACTACTGAACCAACTTGGATGAAACATGGAATATTATACAGTTCGTAGCCTGGATTAACACATAGGGTACTTTTTATCCTGAATAATTAACAAGATCTACAGGATAAAATGAACAAACGGGATTAGCAGCGCCAATTTTGACACGAGGACGACGTTACGTCAGTTTCTTCAGAGGGTCTAATACGAGTTTTGGTGTGTAAAGTTTGAAAAGAAAACGGTACACACGTACGAACTCGCGGGTAACAGCCAGTTATAATAAATGAATATAAAATTAATCTTAAATACAAAGAGATTATGAAAGCCAAATCTAGAACTGATAAATAAATGCAATAGTTGAAGACAATGCTCATAGCGTACAGGAAACAGTCTTAGCTAGCCTAGACCTTGTGATGATAACTCGGACGACCTAGAACTTGATTGGTACGAGATAAAACTGTTGCGTGTACACCAATTACATATTATGTAGTTTGATGATGCGTACGAGTTGACGGATATGGGATCTTGGGCAATAAATTGAAGGAAATCCAGATTTTTAAACCTGGTAGTGAGACAGTTTGGTAATTTGAGGATACTGATCTATTTTCTAATAAACTGGATCTGATGACAAGTATTTTACTCGCATGATCCATTAAACAATTTTTTTTAAATAGATCTGTTGACAATAATCCTTCTCATTACATCTAGTGTATTAAAAAACAGATCTACTGAGAAAACAATAGTTCAACTGTTTCATATGTGGACACGCACGGCAGGGCACAAGGCACGTCCTCAGTGAGGCAATGCCTCTCATTAGTTCCATTATGGATCTGTGCAATGGATGTACTGAGAATCATAGGAAAATCTCTACTCAAATCTATGCAACATCATTCCCGTGCCCTTATCCCACGCTAGGTGGGATTAACCTCTTCTTCGGCCTTCCTCGACTCAAATCTTCGCGTGAGTAACGATTTCGTTATCAGAACACTACTCTAGATCTCATTTATAGGTCTAGTAAAGTTCCAGACCAACTCTTTACCAGGTTCCATGCGAATAAACAAATGTGTAGACTTGAGGCACACAATAAATAATGGTATAGGTCAGACAAATACGCATTGTAATATTTAATCGCTTTTTATAATCATCACGTACGCTATTACGCACTTACAAGGAGTATAAGTACCTACTTACTTTGTGTGATTCTTATGGTGTTAAAAAATAGGAGGCAAATTCTATTTTCACCAACATTTCATCATTATCTATAACAGAACTTTAAAGAAAGTCGGACAGGTATTCGAAATGCCATCTATAAATAACGAAAGAGACTTCAAGTGCTACGGGAAATCTAGGGCAAATCTTGTTGCAATGCCGATAGTAGTCTAGTCTATCACCATGTACGGCTAATAATCCTCCATTTGCTCAGCGTAGTCGAGTAGAAATTATATAACCAATCTCAAAGCTTCAAGGCATCACAACACACGGCCACGTCAAAGAACTCTAAAACAAATACTCAAACCTAAAAAAGTCTGAATCGAGCCATACTGAAGCATAATTACATTTATGTCAGTTTTCTTTCCAAAATCATTTGCCAAATCTTTTCTTTTTGCGCGAACACGGCCCTAAGAATAGCCTACTATATCTAGGAGTTTTAAAGCGCCAGATCCTCGTAATTATATCCTAAAGAATAGAATATAAAAAACTTAGTTCTACTTATACATTGTATTCAAATAATCTCGAAAAGATTCTAGCGACAAGGTTGTCAATGACAATTAGCAAATTATTGTGCAATCTGAACATGAATAGCAATTTTGCAGAACGGTGGTTGACATCATAATGAGTTGGGCCTTGCATGCTACTTGGACATGTAGGTTACGAATATGTACTGAATATTCGCACAATTCTGTATTAAATCCACTAAAGTAAAGACTCTAATGTTTGGATGAAGACGCTAAGACATCGTTCTTCATCTCGGGACGAAACATGTTTAGAAAGTTTTTGTCACGCTCCACAGACCCATCTGAGACGGTCAAAGTCACAAACGGCAACGCTTTCGGCTTTGCCTGAAGAGTTCAAGCAAAACCTAAAGCATTGTCGTTAGACAGACCCCCAGAATCCATACCCAGAGGTTGAACAGTCCGCCCAAACTGTTTCAACCAGCATTCGTTCAGCGTAGCGCGAGAATCAAGAAAGAAAGAAAGAAAGAAAGAAAGAAAGAAAGAAAGAAAGAAAAAGCTTTATTTGACAACACATCAATCACAACAATCAGCCTCTACAACGTGAAACGCGAGGTTAGTGTGCACCTTAGTTTGTCTCAGTATACGTATACAGACATCAAGCTCAGAACAGTAACAGGAAATGGAATCCTACAGCACAAATTACCAACTATCTATCTATCAGCTAAAGCTAAACAGACATTACAATGAACTAGCGGCCTAATTGCATGAATCACAAAACGACATAGCTTACCAAACCTAGCGAATAGATTCGCAGAAAAAGAATGAGAGATAACTCACTGGACGCATCTCTCCTCACGTCATGAACAAATCAAACAGCACTTTGAATTATTGTTTTAAAAACGGATAATGAAGGGAAGGTAGAAGGAAAGAGAGGAAGAGGAAGATCGCGTATTAGCTATATGAGCCAAGTGAAGGCGAAGATCGATGTCATGTCGTATAAGGACGTCAAGGAAGCTGCCCTGAAAAGAACCTGGCGGGAAATGCATATGTTACACCGACAAGAGCGTAGCTCTTAAATTAAAAGAAGAAGCCAAGAACCGGATACCAAAGGAAAAAGTCTTAAATCGAGGCTTCTTGGGTCTGAAATCTGGAGCTTTCGAGTCATATGCGTCAGGTTCCTTTGAACCGAAGCTGCCTAAGTTCCAAAAGCTTTCCGGAAATGAAGTTCCAATCAACCCTTAAGGTGTGCTGGTGTCAAAAGCACCATGTGAGGTCACGGGCTTTTACTAACTAAGTACTCGAACAAGGAAATTAACAAAACGTACATACAAGGTTATAATTTGAGAGCATTTTGTCTACAATGTCAATTCTAATGATATTTTTCATCTAATTCACGCGACGTCAATGTCGTGTGGTCGTACCGTCCATCATTATCCATGACCTGATTTCTCGTGCGAATAGATTAAAATTTATTGACCGAAATGCGCATCAAGGTGAGCTGGACATTTTTTAAATGATATGATAGATTAGATTCAATCTAGGCTCAAGGAAGCTTCCTGAATGAAAACAATCGTAGGGCTTAGTCCCCACATACGCTGTTTTTCAGTAATTGCTAATGTTCGCTGTGGACAGCTATTTACATTTACATCCCTCTGAAGTAGCAACAAACGATTGTGCATGTACTGTTGTGTAGGAAAATTCGCTTACCTCCAATTACCCAAAAATGTGTTCTGCGCAGATACTTCAGAGGGACACCGATCCGTTGCAACTACTACCCTTTGTAAGACTTTGCCATTCGTTTCTAACAAAAGTCTTTGCATAGAGGATTAATTGAATATGAGAGGCGTTTAAATGCAGCAACCAGCGTCAAGCTTCTGTTAAAGTGTTGGCTTCTGCGTACGAGGAGAATTCTTTATCGAACTTGCCACTTGGGGACGGTATAAGCGCAGTGTAAGTGGCACAATGCCTTCTTTCCCCTGGGCTATGAATTCCAGAACAGAGCTAGAGGTGAATGAACGTCTGTTGACGTCACTCATTAACTACAACATACTCAGTAACGAGTAGAAGGTAAACCAGGAAACCATTACGATAACGTGATGATAAAACTGCTCAAAATATGAGAATTTACACAAAAAGTCAAGAAAAAACCTTTTACTACGAGGAAGACTGTCTGAAAGTAACCGGTTGAGTTGCGTCCGAGCATTTAAATATGAAAATAAAAGTATTTTTTGTCGTATCTTATGAAAAGAAAAGGTACCAAAACTGAACCTTGAAGCATACCGGATCTTGCGAGGTTGTTACTTTACACTTCTTCCACATTTAAGTATATTTATTTGTAAGAAAGATCATACAACCAATTATAAGAACAAAGCCGTAAGATTCTTGTCGGTTCATCTAGGCTGTGGTCGCGAGGAACAGGCACTTAGAATCACCTTGAATAAAAGACGATTCTAAATAACCCTTATGATTTTACTGATTATAATTAACCATACTGTTATTTGTTTTATTTATGTGAACCTAATGCTAAAATAGCCTCTACCAGCCAAACTTTGGTTAAGTAAGAAGGTATCAATTCAAAACGAAAGATATCTCAATTCCAGTGCTTCCATTTTCACTCCTATTACCGATTCTCTCAAATAATTTGTCTGAGTATTCAACTAAAATAAGCAATCATGAACATGGCGCCAATGTTGAACCAATAAACGAATTCCTTCCGAGAATTTTATAAATAGCCAACAGGTTTACACTCTCAACACACCCAAAAACATCAATAAATTCCCTATAAAACTGAGGATAATAAAAAACATTTTAAAAGTTTGTTTTGTGTAATAGTCTCTCTTCGTTCCTTCCTACATTAGTAGGTATATTTGTGCCATAGGTAAGCCTTCCAAAGGTAGGAAGGTAGGTAGGTAGTCACTCTAAGTATCTGCGCAGAATTCATTTTTGGTAAGTGAATGTTTCCCGTATACATGCGCAATCGTTCTTCAGAGGGATAAAGATCCGTTGTGCGTACTGTAGGTAGGTATATGTCCTTCTTGTTACGATTATGATATCCCTAGACCATCCCTCACTACACATACTCCAAACACAACGTAGACCAACATTTCTTCCCTACGTCCTTGAATTGTCTTAAAAAAATCCATGTGATTTTTCTGCATAAATGCACATAAACTTTGACATACAATGTTAAATTTCAAAGTAAACAATGATGTGTTTAATGAGTTGTATTAGCTTATAAGTGCAGGATATAATTGGCGAATACACTCATCCAAATTGATCAATATTTGCAATTCACATCTTCTTGTTAAGATTAGTCACGGCTGTAATAAAATCCATTTCTAACACTGAATGACTTACCAGTATTTGTACGTTGATTGCAATAATGGTCCTATTTCAGGAGTCTGAATAATAGTTCATGCTCCTTAAAAATTTCAGCCACTTTATCCCCCTCATCTGAATATGGTTGGGAATGTGGAAATCTTTCGAAAGCTCCATATCTGGGTGTAAAAAACGTCGCAATTTTAACTGGCAAAGGGCGCTAAATTCCACTGCGAATTTTACGCCATATTTGGTCCACCTTGTATCGTCCAAGGTATTTCCCAACGGCACTTCTTCTCGAATAGAGTACAACTAGTCATTCAAAGACAATGGGCTGGTTAAGTTACAAGCAGTCTAGGGACAGTTTAAAAAATCTTCAGTTAGTGTCTATGGTATCTTGATCAGAACACCTTCAATCCACGACGGAAGCTTTCGGGAGAAATGTCAGTCACCGGAGCTGTTCACCAGCTCATACGGACTTATGAGGACTGAAACATGACTGCGCATCTTCCTGGTGTTATGTCAACATAATATCATGTGAAAATAAAATGAATACCTACAGAATGCCGAAGTGTTACACTATGACGTCATGGCTACCACCGGCAGCAGTTGACCACAGCTCCTGTGGTGTGCGGTGACACGACTTCCAAAGCGTTTGATCACGAATGTGACAATCGTAAACGTATCGTAACGCTAGCGTTATGAGATACACTGCGCGGTGACGCTACAACGCGCAACGTACGGCAGTCCAGCTGGCGTTGTCGCGTAATATGATTCTAATACGTTTATAGCACAGATTTGAAATAGGTTTGTGGTTTTTGACCGTTTTAATACTTCACGACTGGTAATACAATAACATAAAAATAGCTACACGGAAAGTCGTGCCGCAAAAACAATAATTAGAAGGATAAAAAGTAATGTATTTCCAAAACTTGTAATACCTATTTTTGTACTTTGCGGAAAAAAAGAGCCGCTCTTTTATCGCTTTGGGGCCTATGTTTAACAAATAAAGTTATACCTAGTAACAGGTACCTACTAATCAGATCTGATGAGCGAAGCGAGCTAATATTTTGGATGCAAATGCCACTAGCGGTCACACATCTAAATAGTGACTTGGATAATCGGTGAACATTGACTAAGCAAGTCTAGCCACGTGCGCTTTGACTAAGCATTGGTTACCTTTTGACATACGTCTCTGAGTGTGGCTGAAAGTGTCAGTGAGTAATGGTCTGTATATGTTTCAGACTCAATGGCGACCTATTTTAAATCATTTTATTGACGCCTCTGTTTCGAGAACTGATTTAAAGTGGTGACTTTTGAGAGCCACTTTTGCAACTTTAGTGAAGGAAGTTATGTTTTTTTTCTCGAATGATAAGTAATCGTGGTTACAGTATCAGTTGCTAGTCAACCTTTCGCGTTTTTTTCGTACATACACGGACCACAACAAAATCTTTTTACTTTTTTTATACACTTTCGAACGCAATCTCACCAGATGATAAATGATCTCTCCTTAAATCTATACTTGAGTAACGAGTCTTCTTTTACATTAATGCTAGTGGTCCTTCGAGCCTTGTTTTTGTAATTTTCTTAATATTTAAAAAGACACGCATCTCTCCGTAACTAAGGTTCCTTGTTTATTTTATTAGTTGCCTTATCATGACCTTCTAAACAGCGAGTTAAAAAACATCACGGATATTGGCACAGCCACAATGGCATCTCGATTAGTTCAATAGAGTGTAATTGTGATAATATTATCAAGGACAGGCCGAACTCTGATTTACATTATCTTATCCTTTCAAACAGGATAAGATAAACGTAAAATAGTAGCTTATTAACACAAAACATCATGCATTTACCAATATCCATCAGCAGTTAGTTCGTATTCGTTAGTGGCCAACTAAGTGGTTTACGAATCAACAAAGAAATATAAATAAATATTCATGGACATTTACCAGGCTACGTTTTATCCAGGAAAATCAACAGGATAAAACGGGACGCGGACGAAGTTGCGGGCAAAAGCTAGTTCATAAAGACACCGAGAAAACAAAGCACTCCAGCATGTTGCGCCTTGCGCCACCACATCGACAACTCCCTAGCCAGCGATTTGTCTACGGAAGAATAGAAGAACTAGTCCTATCTCTGCTTTCGTCAAACAAAAGAAAAGGACGAAGATATGATTTGTCTTCGAAACATAGTTTCTGGCGGTGATCGGTGATGCGTGCAGGAAAACACAAGGACTAATCATACCAAACTACCAAGAATTTAGAGCTCTGTCAAATGTTGAAACCTCGTATGAAATCAGAGCACGTAGACAGTTTCGCATATGCAAATGCTTTTGTCAACTGCTAATTTGGAGGCTGACTCAACGACATTCCATGGAGTACTGCCCGGTGCTGCTAGAGTACTTAAACCAGATGGTAGAAAAGATACATAGCAACGAAAAAATGCAGTCCCAACGATCCCACATGTGGGCTCAGTGGGCTCATACCAATAAGCTCTTAAGTTACTAATTGATCGCTCCAGAAATCCCCTGCGAGTTCACCCTGCGAAGGGGATTTCTGAACTTTTTGTCCAAAAACCCCCTGTCTCCTGCGACAGCTGGCCCCCTGCCAGCGAAGTGAGGATAAGGCCCCTAGCCCGCGATTATCGTCTCGTATCGCCGCCCTTTCGAGTCCCACGTGCGTGAATATATAACGCATCATATATTATAAACATAATTATGAAAAGTTGCATTACAAGTGCAAATCCGTTTGACACTAAATACCCTAATGGGTAGTTTCTCCATAGCTGTAAGCTCAGAACAATAATCTGAGGCTGAGTGAGTACAGAACAGAGAATTTCTTCCATCTGTTCATACTTCATACCAACAGTTCCATACCCGGGTTATATCACTCCAAGGAGTACACCAAATCACTTGAAACAATATCAATCACAGATTTCCCGGAGCGATGAGCCATGACTGCTGTAACTACATCCTGCAAGTACTAATTGCTGTTTATTCTGTGGCAAATGTGTACTAACTGCTGTTTATTCTGTGCCAGACATTACCTACTGACTACTGTGTATTCTGCCGCACGTGTGTACTAAGTATTGTTTGCACTGTGGGGTCCTCATTGTCTGTTCGTCGAATCCATGGGTTTTTTGGGACGCTAATTTCATAGTGACTTCACATGACTTCGTGATACTTTATAGGGATGATGTAATGTGTATTACTCCGATTGTTGGTGCTTTGGTCTGGCGTAGGTAAGCCGTCACTCGATTGGATTCAGCTGAAAATCAGCGTTGAATTGCATTTTTTAGCAACTCAACAATAATGCTGAGCCACCTTTTTGGCAACATATAGTTCTATGTACTTTTGTTTTATGTTTGTATTACGATGTGTTGTCAAATAAAGCTTTTTCTTTCTTTCTTTCTTTAGGTAATGTTTCTTCCGATAGTTTTTGGTAGTGGGAGGAAAGTTATTGCAATAATGCATTTATTATTTTGTGGACGTCTGCGCAATGTAATTTTTGGATTGAACATGCCTTTGACTACTCAAGCAATTTAGATTTTTGATTCACTTTTCACGGAATAAACCAAATAAAACCTATAACTAAATTCCACATTTGAGCACCATTAAAATGGGTGCTCAAAAGTGGAATAACATAGGTGCTGATGTGTTCATTTTTATGAATGCTAGTTTAGGTAGGTTTAGGAATGGGTAAGATCCCCTTGATTTCAAACTTTTCTAAATCAAGGGGATTTTGAGACTGAAAGTCTCAAAATCCCCTTAAAGGGAAAAACTCAGAGGGGATTTTGAGACTAACCCGTGCGGTGGAATTCCTTATTCAAAATACGACTCAGAAAACGCGTGTTAATACCTATGCAAGATTGTAGTGAAAACTTCCCGCATGCGCATTCTAACTTCTCTGGCACAGCGGTGTACTCGCAAGAGGTGCTGGTTTGAATCCTGTCCAAAGACAAAATTAAATGATAAGGTTTTCTGATGAAGTTACTTTAAGAAATAAGTTAGCGGCATTGTCTGTGTCACCGGGAAGTACTTTTTGGAACTACTTTCACTGATATATAACTGATTCTCTTTAATAGATAAATAGATAGAAAACTCTTTATTGTACTGCACCGGAAATTAGATATTAGACATAGTTCTATATTAAAGCGAAGTACAATGGGAGGCCTTATCGCTATGAGCGATCTCTTCCAGGCAATAGGTTCTCTGTAGAGTACTAGATACAAGGGCAATAGAGTCGAGTTTATTAGTTTTTCTTTTTTCATGGTCACCCTGCCTAACATACCTACTGTACTGCGATAGTCAACATAATTCAGCTGAAACATTGCAAAATTCAAACACGAAAAATATTTATGCTATCAGAATATTTTATTTCCAAACAAAATTTTCATTGTTGATATGTAACATCTGGTTAGTAGGTACTTAGGTAGGTAAGGTATGTAACTTCACAATAACTGGTATTTTATTTACACAGAATCAATAACATTTTTATGATACAGTCTTGCCGTTGTGTAGTTGGAAGGACATCAAATTCTTATTGCATTGGTTATGAATCTTAGTTCAAATCCAGAACTTGGGAATTTTCATAAATGCTACTATTTCTACATTTTAAGCAATTTAAATTGTATGAATAGTTAAAAATTGCAAAAGGCAATTCTATCTAGTTCATTTTCTTTGGAATGTACCTAATTAAAATGTAGATTTGTTTAAAAATGGAAGAGTCACTTCTTCTTAATTTTCTGCTCAGGCACACGCATCGGCAGAGACATCTGCCGGTAATTGAAGTACAAGAAGAAGAACGCAAAATGAATGAATGAAAACACAGACACAAAGAGGGGGTACATATCAGGGTATTGGGGAGGAGGGGTGACAAACAAACTGGCCACTGTCAACCAAGCCATCCCACAGACAGAAAAGAAAAAGTTCAAACTAAGGAGGTTCATAAGCATTTTGTTACCTGTCTTTGACTCTGTGATAGAACCAAGCAGGCTGGCATTGAAGAAGTTCAAAAACCCAGACTTTGGGTGAGCCAGTTTTATACTAACACTGTAAAATACAACATAAATTACATTAGTGAGAACAAATGGCATTATCAGGCCATCTTTGATAAGTAACGGGAGCATGCTAAACGTGGACACTAGTAGGAACCAGAAACACATGAAGGGATCTTCAGGGAATTGAATTAAAACTGGAATAGCAACGAGAAGAATTGTCTTTTCGTGAACTTGGAACGAAAAGAGGAAGAATGCTAATGATACATTGATCAAGCTTAGGACAAACTTCTTTTTGTTAATTCTTAAGAATAAGTCTATACATGACGGTAGCATGGCAATGGCCGTGGTGGTCAGACAAGTCCAAGCCATGGTGTCATTTGTATACACAGATTTAAGTTTCACAAAGACATTAACGAAGCACCAAAAGTTGGAGACTTTATCTTCGAATATGCCTCGCTTAAGAGGAAAGAGTCTGTGGATGACTTGTACTATATCCTGCACGGAAGTAAGGAATGGAATCCATACTATAATAAAGCATAGTATCACTGCCATAGCTAGCTTGTAGAATCGAGCTATAATATATATTATACTTTTCTTTGGTGGTAAATTGATAAAACATTTCCTAAATAAATACACAAAAAAAGGTAGAGCATGATACAGTTCCATTTGCTTATAATTAAGAGCTAGGCAGAAGAAAATGGTACACAGGAAATCGTTTTCTATAGCTATCACAAAAAATGTAGCCCATAGAAACAGCCCCAGCGACACACAGTTGTACTGAAAGTGTCCGTGATCTATAAGTATGATGCCGGGGTAGAGAAGAAACAATGTGGTTGCCACGTCTACCCGTTTGAAAATATTCCTAGACTTTTTAGAATGTCCCTTGTGTGCGTGATACTCCATACGGTCTGCATCTATACATATACACAACACGGCAGTAACATAAAAGTAGATATCACTGAGGAAGACAGTCCACCGCATAAAAGTCTTGTGGTCCTCATTTTCGTAGCCTCGGGACGCGAAGAGACGGACCGACTCAGGGTCCAGCCATTCAGCCACTAAGCCCATGATGTAGCTGTGGTAAGCAGTTAGTGGGGGATAGTCAAGCCCCCAGTACTGAAGGTCGTTCTGTGTGGTGTTGTGGTACCATGTTTTAGCTGCGGTTTGCACGGTTATCTCCTGCCAATGCCGCTGTGCCTCGAAATCTCCGTACATCGGCGGCTTTCCATAGCCAGAGTACGGATATGCCGCCACACACCATCGCACAAATAGGGCGAACAGCATTCCCGGGAGTAACACATCTTTCGTCAATACAAACTTTTCAGGGTCGGCTCTCTTCGTCATAGCGTAAATGATACGTAACACCGGCTCTCTTGCTATTTTTCATTCACAAAAATATCTTACAACGCGGCAGTCGAATAGAAATTTTGACAGTACTTACGACGTGAACGGCGTCCAAGTCCTTGATCAGCTTTTCCTTCAAATATCCCTCCGTATACACCATATTCATCGGCCAAAATCCATTTGCTGATAAACTAAACTCATGCACTGCTCACAGAAATTAGATTACACCTCTCACTAGAATTTACAATACAGAACTGGTTTCTCGAATCAACGAAAGAATTGGATTTTTCGAAAGTGAGAAATGAGAAAGCGGCTCACGAAAGTGAAATTGCGGTCGCCGAACTGACGAATTTCACACCGGATGAGTTCCGCAGGCTATGGTTGTATAGTTCAACAAAATTAGAAATCTCATTTTACACAAACAAACTTCAATGAAGATTGATACTTCTAATTTTATCGGTTAGCGGTTGGTGACCTTGACCGAACAATAAAAATCGACAAGCAATCACTCAATTTTCACGACTCATTCAGTAGTTTTGGACCGTTGTTGCTCGTCTGTATAGTACAATTTCCGGTTTGCTACCAACCTTATTATTTTATTTGAACAAAATTCATGCATGTTTCTAAAAATATTTTCAATTTTCAAACTTCTTTAATGATAATAATATTTATAATGACTGTAAACTCTAAAATATAAAAACTATAAACAAAATGAAAACATATAAGATGTCTGATTGGTTTTTTAATTCATGACGTCTCTGGCTTTGAAAACATGGCGCTAATTTTGTTTTTGTGTGTATCGTGATTTTAGTAGTACAGAGAAATTCACACAAAATAGTAGCTATTCCATACAATTCATTCATTCAAAATGAAAATGGAAGGTGAAACAACCTCGTTGAAAAGGAATTTGACAGAATGGCGATTCAGTCAATACCCAAAATATATTTTGCTGCCAATCGATGAAAACAATGATCAAATCCGTGCAAACATCAAAAATGTTGTATTTTCTGAGGTAAACACTTACTAACGCCTGGCAGACTATGGCTAGGTACATACTTTCTTCCTATTATGTTTATGCTACATTCAGGTGACACCACGCCCCCTTGTTGGAAACCTGCGCCTGGTTTGTGCCTCGAGTGCCGCCCTCACGCGAATCCTTGATATGGAGCCAGCTATAGCAACTCGGGAGGAGTTTGCAGAGCTTATTGGTGGACGAAAACTACCATATGGTGCACTGCCGGTTGCTCATAGGTACTATTTTTTACCAACATAATTATACATCGTTTTCCTGAAAAACAGTTCTAGATAATAGTGATCATTAAACATATTTCTCTGGTAGGTACGAGTAGGTACATACCCACTGCTAGAGCTTATGTATATATAGGTCTAGTTATCATAGTTTTCTTGGTTTTATAGATACGGAGGACATCAGTACGGCATGTGGGTAGGTCAACTCGGAGATGGACGAGCTCATATTCTTGGAGAATACGTCAATAGGTATGAAATAAATCAAATTACGTAGAGATCAAGATTATTCTCCAAAACTTTCGATATCCTAATCTTGCAGACTAGGAGAACGATGGCAGTTACAGCTCAAAGGTTCTGGGCAGACACCGTATTCTAGACTGAACGATGGTCGATCCACGCTCCGCGCTGCTATCAGAGAAATGGTTGGGGCTGAGGCGTGCCATGCTTTGGGTATTCCTACTACCAGAGCAGCTGGGCTAGTAGGTAAGATAATAAACCTATAGCAGGTTTTTTTGGACTACCTACCACTAGGTCAAGATGAGACACATCACTTTGAAAAGGTCTGTCAGGTTGTGGGAATTCAGTAAGGTGGTTTTTTTTATTTGCCTACCATATTTACTTGCCCTTAACTTGTATCCTAGCCAAATGATGTCTTAATTCTTACTGTGGATCCAATGCATCCAGATCGTCTTGCCATCATATCAGTTCTTCAGCTTACCTTTGAGATAAACCTTTTGATCACAGGAGTTTATATCTAGAAGCTGTTTTCGTCAGACTGCTGACTGATGATATCACCTCATCCTAATTGGATTACATACCTACTATCAAAGAACTACTGTCTAAGTTTTATTCTGAAATGCCACGTTAGGAATATGCATACACAATGGCGTGTTGTCCTTTTATAATAAGGAACAATACGTCATTTGGTTCGCTTATTCAAGATATTTCATTGCTGAGGTCTTACTTATTGTAACAGTGAGCGAAGAAGCAATAATCCGTGACCTCTATTACAACGGTTGCCCACGTCGTGAGAAGGCAGCTGCATTACTCCGCATCTCTCCCACTTGGTTCAGATTCGGCTCGCTTGAGATCCTGGCTAATACTGGGGAGGTTGGCGTGCTGAAGCAACTTGCTGATTTTATTATCAAGGTAAACTTTATATCTGGATGGCAAAGGATCCCTTTCACTCGATGGATTGACGACGTTGTTAAGATCGCGGGAAACGATGGATAAAAATAGTTCTTTATGGAAATAAATGAAGGAGGTCTATGTCCAGCAGTGGAGCAGCCAATTAACACAGCCATACATCGTTTTAACCAGAACCACATTAGACGTTAGTTGCTACAGGATACTCACACCAGCTTCTATAATCATTACAGGAGTACTTCCCTGAAATACATCTGACTGATGAGAACCGTTTTATTAGACTGTTTTCTGAAGTGGCTCACCGTACATTGGACTTGGTTGCTAAATGGCAAGGTAAGAGAATACAAAGGATTTTGAATATGTATCTATCTGGCACAAACATTTCGTTTGACAAAATTCTGCTTATCTTGAGTATCGTCTGTAAACACTAGTGATCAAATAACTCTTTGAAGATGATCTAACAGTACATTTTGATGTTATTTTGATAGATATAACAGTTGGTTAGTAATTTTTTTCCAGGTTTCGGCTTTACCCACGGCCTCCTTAACACAGATAATATGAGCATTCTAGGCTTGACTCTGGACTACGGCCCGTTCGGCTTCGTCGACTCTTACGATGGAGGTTTTGTCGCGAATTGCTCTGATGGGGAAGGAAGATACGCTTTGGCTAAGCAGCCTGATGTAAATAAATTGAAATACATAGAAGTCACAATACTTATATATTTTACATTTTGGAGCGTCGTCCTCCAATCTTCTCGTAGGTAACTGAAATTTTGCAAATAATATGCTATTCAGAGCCACAAAGATTCGTTGTGTTGTGACTATTGAATATTTTGTGCTTATCATGATTCCATTACCTTAGGTCAGTGAACAAATTGAGTGTTTGAAAAAGGTTTTGTGTGAGAACCAAGTTAAACTTAAACTTTAGCTACCTACCTACTCCTTACCGTACTCGTTAGTTCTGAAAAGTTAACCTGCTAAAGAACTTATAATATGATGATCCAAAAGTTAACACAAACGAACACGTTCCATTATTTGAGTGTTGCTAAGCTTATTTACCATTCTAGGTGGTGGTCTGGAATATAGGACAACTAGCTAATGCTATTAAACCACTGCTGACTTCCTCACAGCAAGTCCATATGTCTCACATACTGAAAACTTTGGATGCATATTGCAAGAATAAAATCTTGTTAGTATCTACCCTACTTTGTCTTTACCCATCTCCTCTAAAGTTTAAGAGTTCCCAAGTTTGTGATGAAAGCGCTTTGTACCTTGGTAATTGTTTAGTAGCATACTTTTTGTACCCAACTGACCAAAGGTGTGTAAGGTATTCATGATATCGATGAGTTGTTGTTAAACAGAGCATTTCGGTTCATCGTATTGGGAAGTAATATAATTACGTTCTGCAGGGAAACCTTCCTCATGAAAATAGGTCTCAAAGAAGAGCGCTGGGGTGATGAGCAACTTGTCGAGAAACTGCTAGATATGATGCAGCAAACTGGAGCTGACTTCACTTGCACTTTCAGGCAACTGGCTGAGGTTAAATAGCTTTTTTGATCGTACGTTGAGGTCATTGATCTCAGCTTTCTGTTTGAGCAACTGACGGATTTCCGCGGAGTAGTTCGTTCGTAGAACTGACAATCGATAAGGAACAAAGATTTTCAAACCACGTGGTGATTAGGAACTGAAAGTAGAAGTCTAGGACGACCCCATAATGGACTGACGGCATTGTTAAGATCACGGAAAACCAGTGGATTGAGAAGGCCCAAAATTATTCTTACTGGAAATCTATGGGGAAGGCCTAAGTACAGACGTGGACTTCAACAGGGTGCGGTGATACTAATGAAATTATGATGATTTCAATTACCTACAAGTTATGGTGATATTGACCAGTTTCAAAAAACCTGTTTTCAGTTGGAGCCTAAAGAAATGGTGTCTGAGATCAAGGTGGCAGAGAAATGGGCGATGAAGCGACTATCGTCTCACTCATCCTGGGGATGCTGGCTGGATCAGTACCGGGAGAGACTGGAGAAAGAAGCTGGTTAGTAGTTTCTTACCACACGGTATAAAATATCAAACATATGCAGTATCTTGCATAAAATAAGTAACAATGTTGTGCCGATTGATGTGAAATATGTGATGGCAACGAACATGGTTTTCTTGAAGATGTCAAAGAGGAGTAATCAGAAACACACCCCCACAGTATTATTATAGCTTAGAATACTCCCTACAGTCCTCATAAACTCCTTGTTTCCAGTGGATGCCAGTTCAGCAGGACTCTTTGAGGATGAGAGACGTCATCGCATGCTGTCTGTGAATCCTGTTTACATTCCACGTAACTGGATGCTGCAAGAGGCTATTGGTGATGCTGAGAAAGATGACTTTACGAAGGTATTATACCAACATCATGCTTGGAAATATCTACAGCCGCTCTGGTTTACTTACTCGACAGGCTAAAAAATACAGTGATGGATGGAAGCCAACATGAGGAAACCAGATAGGGACCTGCCGTATTAGGAATAGGTACTTAATATTCAGGGCTTTGCATCTAAACAAGATGATTTATACGCGTCAGGGGTCACTATACCCCTACGACGCTACAGTGCAACGGACAAGATGAAAAAAGAGATCAGGTCCTTCCTTTTGTCTGGAAAAAAGCTCTGACGCCTCGTTTCATTGCAATATTGATAATTTCTAGGTACGGTTACTAATGGAAGTGCTTCGAACCCCGTACCAAGTTCACCCAGAAGCAGAAAGACTAGGATTCTCTGCTCAGCCACCACAATGGGCCTATGCTCTGAAGATCAGCTGTTCTACTTAATTTTAATTACTTATTATTTTATTTATTAATTAAAATTTGAAAAATCATTCAACGTGCGTTTTAAGCCCGATAAAGCAAAATATTGGAAATTGGAAAAACTTATAGTAGCTCCCCCAAGTTTCTTTAGTTAGCTACATTTCCTATTACAACAGAGGTTTTATTATCGCAAGCACCTAAACGTTTTAAAATATAACCTCCCTAATACAGCCTCGTTGAAAGTGTGGAAGCGGAAGCAATGAATGAATGATAAAATTCATGCAACTTTTGCCGACTTCCGTTTGCTTCGGATCCATTAATTATTTTTTTTACCACGTCACTATTTAAAAACCAAACTGTCACTCACAGCTGTCAATTGTTAATTTGATTGTAAAGTCAAACCGGTCAGCTGTTCCTGAAAAGTCATAGTAAAATACACCCTATTGGCTATGGATACGAGCTATTTTATATTTTAACATTTTGACCAATATTTTCTGATTTACAATATTTTGCAAAGTTGAGTTGTCTGCGTATTTATTTACCTACTGTATTTTCTGCTAAATTCAACTGTGCTTAGCTTAGCAGTTATCTAAATCATATTTACAGCTCATGAGGCGCAGTTTATGTGCACTTACCGCGTTGAACCAGGCAGTACAAACTGGCAGGATGAAGATCAACAACTTCAAGGAATGGAAGTTCAGAGATCCTCCAAACTACGCGGCATTGCCTATGGACGAGAACCCGGAGTACAATGTACCTATGGCTGTAAAAAATGCTGTTTTCTCTAAGGTATAGTCAGTATAGAGCATCTAGTAGTAGTAGAGCTTCGTCCAGTGTTCCACCACCGTACCTACCTATTTCGAGCACCGTACAGTGCTGCTCGCATTGCTGTGTTCCGGTTTGAAGGGTATGGGTGCCGGTGCTATTACACGCACATGAGATAACACCTCTATGTCGCAGTGTGATGTATCACAGGGCATGTCTTCAGTAGACATGCTCAATGAGTCAATGTATTGTTATAGGTAGTGGCACTTCATCATCCTCATTATGTCTGCCTTCAGAAGCCTATTACTGGCCATAGTCCTTGCCTGTAGATTTCCGGATGAAATGGTTTTGTGATCTTTCCTCTCATCGACTGGTGGGGGACTATAACAAGAGATAATTTTACATAGAAACATACCTATTATGTCGGTTTCTTATTCTTCCTAGTTTTAGATATTCATGAATCTCACAATGATACAGAGAATCCTAGTGTAGGTTAAGCTCGCCTTTGTACATGTCATCTATTTCTGTCTTTTGTTTATGTCCTGTGTTGTGTGCAATAAAGAATTAAGAATTCGTCCATATTGTTTATTGCAGGTCCCAACCGAAGGCCTAACAGGGACTCTCCATTTAGTCTGTGCTTCTGATGATGCATTGACAGATATCCTCGATCTGGATCCTTCCGTGGCTGAAAGTCAGGAGTTTATTGATTTTGTTGCTGGAAAGTATCTACCTCCCGGTGGACTGATTGTTTCCCACAGGTACCATAGCTTAAATCTACAACAATTTTTACTTTTTAGAGAAAATATTGTGTTGATATTTGTAAGATAAAATACTGCAAATATCACAACAAATTTTTTAAGTATCAATTGCAACTACAAAGCTCCAAAATGTCAAAAATGTGTAGATACTTAGTAAAGTTTTAAAATGTAGTAACTACAATAAGGGAGATGATGATTTTTTTCGTGTTTTTGAGCCATAATCAAAAGTCGAGAAGATTATAAAGACAACAGTGAAAGAATTTTTGAGATATCACAAAAACGGAATTTTGTACGATTTTTTAAAGTTTGTATTTTCAAAAACTGTTTTTACTCGGTCATTTCGCGTGACGTCACGCGGTCCTAGTGCTCACCCGTGCTATACCTACAAATTATTTACCCACACTATTGTTTTAGGTATGGAGGCTACCAATTTGGCTACTGGGCTGATCAGCTCGGTGATGGCAGGGCACATATTCTTGGAGAATATGTAAACAGGTACTAACTTAGAAACCACTAATTTTTTAAATAAATAGAACTTAATACCTACAACCAAATTCAATAATGAGGTGCTGCAACAAGTATTGGGCAGAGCAGGTAGTACACACGGTGACACGTCAACCTATACTTTTTGGATTTTGAACTATTAGAAGATGAATGTTGCGAATCGTGCGAGAGGGACGATAGTGTTAGTGAGGGACTACGTGCGCCTACGCCTATTTCATTCCCTTTCTAACGATTCTCTGCATTGTATATAGCGTAGTTATGGTTATATTGGGAATTTAACCTTACCTGTGGCTGTGTTACATAAATGTTTTATTACCAAAAATTAGCAACATTTCATTTTTTCTTCGAACTTTGGTTAAAGATAAATGTGATGAAAAATATGAGTCAAAAGTAAAAACTTAATAATGAAAATAATGGAAAATTAATAATGCTAGAAGTAGATAATCCATAAGACCAGACAACTTTAAGACCAACATTCTGAACTCATGTTTTTAGTAAAGGTGAATCTTGGCAGCCCCAACTAAAGGGTTCCGGTGAGACGCCATACTCGCGGTTCGGCGACGGACGTGCCGTGCTGAGGTCATCCATTAGAGAGATGGTGGCGGCTGAAGCGTGTTACCATCTTGGAATACCGACCACAAGAGCTGCAGCTTTGGTGGGTAAGAAATACTGATTTTATTCAGTTTTGATGTCTCCGTCATTTAATTTTTATATTTTTTTTCTAATACCTGCCGCTTTTTGTCTTGTTTGGTGAAAGATTGTGCAGCTGTTTCCAAGTTATGAGGTTAGATCTGACGACCAGTTTTAAGGAATTTTAGGTAATTGCAGTTTGAAACATTTGGTTCATCTCTTCAAAGTATTCATGATGAACGAGTCGATACTCCAAGGTCTGATGACCAGCAATGATGAAGAGGATCAAAAGAGATTTTCAAAGATAGAGGTTTTAAATTTTTGAAAAATTTAAATTGTTTAATTATTTATTTATTATGTTACGTTATGGCATATTCACAATAAATATAAATACTTAAATAAATATTCATGGACTTTAACGCCCTCTAGTCCCAAACTAAGCAAAGCTTGTGATATGGGAACTAGATGCTGATAGAATACTTATATACTTTTTTTTTTGTAAATACATACTTATAATACATAGTAACACCCAGACATAGAACAAACATCTATGTTTTCCACGCACAAATGTTTGTTCTTGGTGGGGATCGAACCCACGACCCACAGCACGGAAGGCAGAGCTATTACCGACTGAGCTGTGACGCCTGTCAAGTCAACAATGACTAAAGTAAGGTGTGCAGTTCTAGATCAATCAATCTCTATTAAAATGTATTTGTTTCTAGTGAGCGACGAGCACAAAGTGTACCGTGACAAGAATTATAGCGGCGCCGCGCGACAGGAGCGTTGCGCGATAGTCGCGCGACTGTCGCCCGCGTGGTACCGCCCCGGCTCCGTCGAGGTACTCTACAAACGAAGTGAACCGGACACTATGAGAACTCTTATCGACTTTATTATAAAGGTAGGTGAAGTCAAAGTCACAAATTGTGACTTTGACTTCGCTTAACATTTTGCTGTGACTTTGACTATTTATTGTGACTCACAATAAATAGTCAAAGTCACAGCACACAATAAATAGTCAAAGTCACAGCAAAATGTTAAGCGAAGTCAAAGTCAAAAGCCGTCGATAAGTAATGACTTTTTACCGGCGTCTGTTTTTCCAAACAAGTTAGATGTTTTCAAGAGGAGAGTGAACAGGATTATTCAAGGCAAATGTGCTACATCGTCGTCCACATCGTCACTTAACATCAGGTGAGATGTATAAAAAAAGTCAACAAAATAGTAAACAAAATCGCAAGCGATGTTCAAAGTCACAACAAAATGGTAAGCAAACTCAACAGTCACGTCAAAGGTAGTTATAGTCAAAGTCACTAGGAATAGTGAGCTAATGTAGTATTTCTAGGCAGATGGTTTGTTTAGAGATATTACTGAATTATTTATTGGACACACACCCGCGCGCACACACATCCTCTCTCACAGAGAGGGTGTGTGTATGAGAGAGTGTGTGTATGAGAGTGTGTGTGTGAGTGTGCGCGGGTGTGTGTACAATAAATAATTCAGAAAGATGCTCCTTGATTCTGTTTCTCTGTACAAAATGTGTTGTGTTAATATAATCTTATTGTTTCAGCATCATTTCCCCTCAATAGATTCTGGGGATGAAGATCGCTATGTGCAATGGTTCTCCGAAGTAGCACATAGGAATCTAGACATGGTCGCCTCCTGGCAAGGTGAGTTCAAGATGTCCTGCCACTTAAAATTCGTGTTCTGTAATACCAATAATGATGAATGAAAACTTTGTGTTTAGCACATTGTGATGCTAAATTGTAACTTGACGATAAGCTATGTTCCTATGTCAATACCAAAGATATAATGTCTACAATACATGTAAAAATCCGTGAAATCCAATTAACTTAAATTTCAATTTAGGGTATATTGTCTTTTAAAGCAAAATATGGCTAGGAATATGAAAAGATGCTATTCTTATCTAAATAATATCACAGTATTGTAGAAATATGCTCGAATTAATTTTGAATCGGTCTGCCTACTTTCCTGTTGCAATACCCCTGAACAGGGTTCATGTGTGATACCTACCTACAATGTAACAACTATAATACCATGTGAAAGCAATCAATGTATTGAGTATTGAGTGATCTTGGGTGATAGGACATACGTTTGTATTCCTCCGCGGTGCTCCTAAAAGTTCACTTCTTTGTAGTACTTAAAGGGTTTTTTATAAAAAAAGTTCCTCTGGGGGAATTGATATTTTCAGGGGTTGGTTTCACCCACGGCGTGCTAAATACAGACAATCTCAGCGTGCTAGGGCTGACCATAGACTACGGGCCGTACGGGTTCGTAGAGCATTACAACCCGCATTACACACCCAACACATCCGACGATATGGGGAGATATGCGTTTGACAAACAACCCGCGGTGAGTTACTTAAACTTAAACCTAGTTACTTAAACCTAGTTAAGAACAAATTTGTACGCCTTAAGGCAAATCACAGTGCACAACAATATCTATTATGTCACCATTTTACTTACCAGTGTTTACAAATAAATAAATTGAAATTGAGTGTCAAACCATTTATTTGTAAAATCACACACGTTTTTTAAATAATAAATAAATTTTCATTGACATTTCACACAACGCCCTCTAATATCAAACTAAGCAAAGCTTAATATGGGACTAGATTGCTGATAGAATACTTTTTTAAATGCATACTTATAATACATAGTAGGTAACACCAAGACATAAAAAATGAATAAATCCTATCTTATAAATTTTAGTCACACAAAGTCAAAAGATTTTCTAATAAATAAAATCACGCGGATCATTTAGAATCGTGTTATATAACTAGGTGATTCTAGGTGCCAGTTCCACGCGACCCCTAATTATATTTAAAAAATATAAATCGTTTGAGACATGCATTACAAAGGCTAGAGGAAGAGCGACACACACCTATATACACACAAAACACACACCCGCCTTTACACACTAACTACCACATTGATAGATGTACGTTAAAGATAATATCAATGATAATCTATTAACATCTATTACCAATAAGTAATGACGAATTTATGTAACGCTATTTCTAAGTGATGTCTATGTATTTAGCAGTATTAAAGCTAATAAATGTTACAGATAATTCGATGGAATATGGACAGATTAGCTGAAGCGATGAAACCAGTTCTGACTGATGAACAGATGGACAAAATCAATGGCATCAAGAGCACACTCGAAGAATACGTGCAGAAGAGAGTACTGTGAGTCCTTTAAAATAAATAAATGAATTAAAATCTGCGACTTTTAATATTGGTCTTACCTAGAATCGTCTAATGGTCTAACCCCTGACGCAAAAACGACGGAGTGTTATAAGTTTGACGTGTCTGTCTGTGCGTGTGTGTGTATATGTCTGAGGCAACGTAGCTCCCGAACGGATGAACCGATTTTGATTTTTTTGTTTGAAAGGTGAATTAGTCGGGAGTGTTCTTAGCTATGTTTGTTGAAAATCGGTCCTAGATTGCCACCGTCACAAAATGGCGGATTACATATTTTTTCACAACTCCCTCAATATGGGTATCAAAGTCGGGGGTTTTTTTAATTTAACTACCTACTTGTTTCTTCAGAAAAACGCATCTGATGAAATTGGGACTGGAGCAAATCCAAGATGGCGACCAGCATTTAGTAGACGAATTATTCAGAGCTATGCAAGATTCTATGGCAGATTTCACAGCTACCTTCAGACAACTAGCAGAGGTAGATAAAAATCTATAAACTCGAGTTTTGGATGCAGTGCGATACCTCACAGGTCACGTCGTCAAAGGATGTGCTTAATGAGAATTTGCTATAAATTGTCTCATTGCTGATATACCTCATTATCATAACCAGTAAAACTTAACCCTGTATTAATAAACTCGATGTAGGTAAGCTTGGAGTAGTTACACCGTGTTTTGTCTTTAAACCATGTCCGGTACTATATCAACCCTATCATGGGTTCGTTGCAGATCGAGCCACAACAGCTTCTGGATAAAACAGCACTGGAGTCAAAGTGGTCTCTCGCGAAGATCAGTGAATCTAAGGGCTGGGAGAATTGGGTGCAGAGCTACCAAGAACGACTTGAGAAAGAACATGGTAAGAATTTAAAGATGAATGAATGAATGAAGAAGCGCCGGTTGTATTGGAAAATCTCTCAAAATAAACTTTTACGTTGCCGAATAAATATTCTGTTTTATTCAAGTGAGTGAAGATCAACGCAGAGATAAAATGAACAAGGTCAATCCAGTGTACGTGCCGAGGAACTGGATCCTGCAGGAAGCCATCGCTGATGCTGAGAACAACTACTTTCAGAAGGTACCTACTAATATAACGGTTATATTAGTAAAAAGTAAGGTTATATTATAACCTTACTTTTTATACCTCCTAACCTAAAAACTATAGAAACTTATCCTCCCGTTCCGTCGCAATGAACTAGCAATTAGAATCATCTCAATCACGATTCTAAACGTTTGTGATTTTACTGATTGAGTACCTATTGAAAATTAGTCGGTGTTTGAAAAACAGGATTTCTTTTCTATATGAAATTCGTGTTTTTTTCTTAGTTATAATCTTTTTTGTGAGCCTAGCTTTGTTCATGATAATTCGTAAAACAAGAACCAATTTGAAACTGGCATAACCTGAACACCCATATTTTGTTCTAGGTCCGATTCCTGATGAAACTCTTCAAGAGTCCTTTCGAAGTGAACGAGGAAGCTGAAAAGCGAGGGTACTCTGCTCAACCTCCATCTTGGTCATACGGACTCAAGCTTAGCTGTTCTAGCTAGATCATAGTTATAACTGTTATAAGATACAAGTATGGGGCTCTCAGAGAGGCTTATAAGAAAATGTTTCATATTATGTTTAATGCGACTAACGGTCACCCATCCAAATAGTGATCGCACAGAATGTTGCTTATATAATTAGTGATGATTGACTAAGCAAGCTACGTCACGCACGAGCGCTTCACATTTGTACATAAGTAGGGCAGTATGTAGGATAAGTGATTTGTTACTGTGATCAAGGATTTTTATATGTTATAAAATGTATATTAGATTATGTTAAAATTATAATTTACTTAAATAAGAGCATTCAATCAATAAAATAATTTCTGTTACTATTTTTGTAGTTTGATTTATAAATAAAAAGATAAAATTCGGTAAAAAAATAACTATAATACTCTCATAATTCTTACAACTATTCACAATCAACAAACTTATAATAATTTCATATTGGGAACAATATATATCACTCATGATTGTCTACTTCTTAAATACGATTTTGCTCATAATCTTCATCATTACTATCATCAGGCTCAGAATAGGCCTCATCATCAACTTTTCTCTTCTTCCGTTCCGGCACATTTTCTTTCTCCCTACTTTCTACTTTTTGAGCCTCGGTCTCCGCAGATCTATGATGAAATACAAATGATATACTCTTAGCCAGATCCCAGCACTGTTTCAAAACCAGATCGGCTAAACTCTTCTTGTCAGCACAATGATACCAGTTCGACAAGTCTGATGTGCAGTCTGAATTATCCGGTGGTAAAGTCACTTGGATGTTATTGACACATCTTCGGCACTTAAACTTGCTGTGTGTATCAGATAGTGTGTTCTCTTCCAATCTAAACAGATCTTTTAAGTCGTCTGACGTGAAGTGTCGTAACGACTCCTCGTTTTGGTCGACTACGGTGTCGCTGAGAGCTTTTTTGTGTGCTTGTCTTTGGAATATCTTTTCTTCTATAGTTCCTGTGGCTAGGAGCCTGTAGATGTAGCAGGGTTTCTTTTGCCCGTCACGCCAGACCCTGGCCATAGCTTGGTCATCATTTGCTGGGTTCCAGTCGGGATCAAACATGATTAGTCTATTAGCCCCAATGAGATTGAGACCACAGCCTCCCGCCTTTGAACTCAGCATGAAAATCCATTCTTTTGATTCTTTATTGTTGAAGCTTTCCACAACTTTGGCTCGCTTCTTGATTGTCATGCTGCCATCAAGCCTCACATACTGGTATGTTCGTTTTCTACATAATTTCTCGAACAAATCTAATGTTTGGGTGTAATTTGAGACTAGGACAATTTTATCATCAGTGTTGGTCTTAAGATTTGCTAAAATGCAGTCTAGAATCATCAGTTTTCCCGAGAATTCTGGCTTTACATCTTTGATGTCATAATTACTAGGTAGTAAGTCCATAGCTTTTTCAAAGCCTTCAGATCGCTCAATAATTTTATCGTAGATCAAGTCAGGGTGGTTGCAAAGTTTCTTGAGACTTGTAATGCTGGAAAGAGCGCTGAATGTGTTTTTTTCTCCATTGCCACTGAATTTGTTCCGAATAGCATCAGAGTTGATAAAGTTCTTGTATATTTGAGTTTGAAGTGGAGTCATTTTCACACAAATGACTTGTTCAAACTTGACAGGAAGGTATTTGGTAAGGAGACTACTTGTTCTTCGTATCATACATTTGTTGACAATAGATGTCAGTGTTTGAAGACACTCTTGAGCTCTTTCTCTTTCCTGTGTCGTCGCTAAAGCATCTTGGCCTCTAAGGATGTGGTTTTCGTAACGTTTTTTAAATTCTTGAGCTGTTCCCAATATTCCTTCATTCACAAAGTGAACCAAACTGAAGTACTCTGTTAGGTCATTTTGGATTGGAGTCCCAGAGATTAAAATCCTCCTCTTAGCTTTCAAACCCATCAAAGCTTGGTATGTCTGGTTTTCACTGTTTTTTAATCTATGCCCTTCATCACACAGAACTAGCCCCACTTCTGAAGAGTGTAGGATATTGGAGTATATCCTAAAAGTCTCATAGGAGATGATCAGGACCGGTATAGCAACTCTTGTGGCTGAGTAGGTGTTCATAAACTGTTGGAGCTTCAGGGTCACATCAGCCTTGGATCCCCCATCCATAGCCATTGCATTTATTCTCTGCGCTAACCATTTGTGTATCTCATTGTACCAGTTTTTGACTAAACTACTGGGGCAGACAATTATAGCTTTGCATATGGTGGGTTTACACTCTGGTCCTTGTCGTAGTAATGTCCAGAGCAATGTTATACACTGCAGGGTTTTACCCAGACCCATCTCATCAGCCATGATACATCCATAGGCGTTTTCTATTTGAGTTCCAGTCACACAGTCATACATAAACTTGACTCCTTCTCTCTGGTGAGGCCGTAGGACATTTCCGAGAACTGGATCTACTACCACTGCTACTCTTATGTCGTCTGGCTTCATTTTCATCTTCTCGTGCTCAGGGATGTACGGAGGCCGGTGCAACACTAAGGCATTAGGCTCATCAGGGTCGTGGAGAGCCCGTCTCACTTGACTTCGTTTTAGACCCAAACTTTTACTACAGTAAGAGGATACGTAATTCGGAATAGGTACCTGGAAAGGCTTGCTCAAGATCTGCTTGATTAGATTCTCATGGTCTGATGAGGACATTGATTGGGAGAGAGATTTCTGGGCGAGAGGAATTTTCACACAGTCCCGCTTTTTGCGTTTAGAGCTGCTGACGAGCGGGCTCTTGAAGACATTGTCGCCAGAGCCAGTCTGGCTCGGCGCTTGACTGCGTCTCATTGCAGCTTGTAAATGTTCGTGGTATTCATTTAATTAAGCCCTAATGAAGAAAGGCTCCTGCCTGCCTGGCTTTGGAATTTGTTTGAACCAGTTTGACTTTGAACTTTGAAAACAAACAAACAAAAACAAGACATTTTCTGTTTTGCTTGATTCAATCATTCAAATCATTCAATTTAATTGATTCATTTTGGATTGCATTTTGTTTCGATTGATAGCACAGAGAAAAAAGTTGCATTCCAGTTGCACCGTGGTTACATTGCATTGCAGCACTGTTTTTTATTATAGCATGGCATTGCTGACCGGCTGAAGACATTGACTGATATTGACAATTTGACAATGACTTTGATTTAATCTGTCAGGACTGTCTCAGTTTCTTTTCTCCTCCTTTTCGGTTTGGTGTTCGTGTGCGCATTTTTGCAAAATCTATGTTGGTTCTTCCGTAAACTTGTATTTTTCCAACAATCTACCTAAATCTTAAGCATCATGAGTGCGTGGCCCGAAGTCACGACAGCTAAAACCGAAAATCGCCATGAAATCAAGCTTGCTGGTGCGGCGATCTCCAAACGCATCTCAGACTCCGGTTTGGATAGAAATATTTTCACCTTGACCAGTATCAACTTGCTGAACATCAGCGATACCTGTCTCGAAGCCATCCCTGACGAGATAAGCCGGCTAGTGAACCTGCAGACGCTGCTTTTGTTCGGCAACAAGATCCAGGTTTTCAATGAAAACATAACCTCTCTTTCGAAGCTAAAAGTGCTGGATCTCTCTAGGAATCAGCTAAAACGCATCCCAGACACCTTGAATAACATGAAAGAACTGACAAATGTAAATTTTAGTAACAACGAAATAGAGGAAATGCCTAAAATCGGTGATATGCCCAATCTGATCACATTTGATATTTCCAACAACAAATTGAAGAGTTTTGTAGACTTTGAGAACGCCAACCTGCCGCATCTGACTGATGTGAAGATGAAGGGCAATGCTATTGAGGAGTTGCCGGGCTATGTGTCCAAAAGTCTGGCTAATTTGAAGAACTTTGATATGGGTGATAATCTCTTGAAAACAGTTCCTGGGGAAGTAGCTAGTCTAACTAAATTGAAGGGTAAGTGGTCCAAAAGCTACATAGTACATCATTAAATGCATATTGCATTAATTTATAATAGACAAAAAACTCTTAAAATAGTGGGTGATGTAATGTAATCTTGTTGTTATTGCCAATTTTCTTTTTATATATAAATAATTTTCCTAAAATAACCCTTCCACAAACCATCAATTAAAAAAAAACAGGATGTCACTAAATTGCATCACTTTGCCTACCCGTTGCCTAAGAAAAATAAGAATTTACCTACTGATTGTGCAATTTACTGCATTTTCAACTCTATTAACATCAAAATTAAATGTCAAAATAACACCCACACAAAACATACACTTGTAAAGCAGTTGAAATTGAAAGTGTAGGTGACTCAAGTACTTATGACTTACTTATGTATTTATGAACATACCATACCATGTGTAAAAACTGACACCAATTAACTTATTTAATAATTGCAGAGTTAAATCTAAAAGGCAACAAGTTATCAGACAAACGGTTCTCAAAGCTTGTGGACCAGAGTCGAACCACCAAGCAAGTGATGGACTACATCCGCGAACACTGCTCTAAAGTGGACCAATCTCAACCAGCTGCCAAGGGGAAGGGAAAGAAGGGGAAGAAGGAGGAAGTACAGACAGAATCTCTGGTAAGGACTAGTTTCACCAAAAATGTAGTTATTGCGTAGAAAAAAAATATTCTTGACTAATCTATTTTCGAAAATTAAACCAAATAAAGCTTAGGCCGCTCGACCACGACTTTTTGCAGCGATGTTGTAGCGCGTTTGGTAAACGCGCGACGGCATCGCTACTATCTTGCGTCAGTTACGAGGGAACAGGTACACAGCCAGCGACAGAATCGACTGTAGCAATGCGAACGCGCGTCAGCATCGGGACACCATCGCTGCAAAAAGTAAGGCGAGCGCTCTTAGACTTGCCATTCCGAGGTCATTTTTCTTTTTTGATTTAGTGATGTTGTCATCTTACATTATGACTTCATCGTTTTTTTATTCAGTAAAATCACAAGGATCATTTAGATAGCGGTCCCATATTCAATTCAATTCTCAGATATCTAGATATATATTGATCTATACATGGTTATGTAGATGTGTACATAGATGTGGACTGGTGGAGTATCATGCGACTCCGGTTAGAACTTTTAAAACCACCTGATTTTTCGTTGCAGGAAAATGAGCTATGCCACGCACTAAAAATTCTCCACGTAGAAGACGACATCATTAGAGTCAAGATCCTAGATACCCATGTAGCGAACATCCGGCCACACATTTTATGCTGCATCATCAAAGACCTGTCGTTCACAGCTGATAGCTTTAAGAAGTTCATACAGCTGCAAACAAAGCTGCATGACACTGTCTGTGATAAACGGAACACGGCTACCATTGCTACTCATGATTTGAGTAAAATAGCCCCAGGTTGGTACCAGTAGCGCTCTTTGTGAAATAACTTTTCGTTTTTGACTACAAGCTGTGGTTTTTGTTATTCAAATAATTTATAAGTTAAAAAAACTAGAAAAACCGACTTCAATTCGACTACCAGCTTCATCATCAGATGATGATGATAATGACAGTTCACTGGGAATGTTCTAGTTACTATAAACACCACTTAAAAGTCACAGGAAAGCAAGATACGCAATTTCGTGCATGTGATTGGCATATTTCAGTTATTTCTATTTATAACCCAAACTACTGAACCGATTTTTTATGAAAATGAAATGGGACCAATCTGGAAGTATATCATTTCTGATAAAAAAAGATTTTTTTTAAATCGGTTCATAAATGACAGAGTTCTGAGGTAACAAACAAAAAAAAACACAACCGAATTGACAACCTCCTCCTTTTTTGTAGTTGGTTAAATTAAAAATAATATAAATAAAAATTATCAGGCCACAGTACATGGCACCTATTTCTATCAACCTGTAAACCTAAGTAAATAAATAACACAGTTATTTTTTACTTTTTAGTGCATTTTTCACAGCAGCTTGGTTTGAAGTCGGTTTTTTGTTTTGTAAAAATTATTTTATATAGGCCTTCAGACACTACTTTTGCATCTTAGAATGTCTAATGCTGTGCAAAGCTTCACAAGAACCGTCCTCAGTGGACTAACTGGGATGTATTGCATTGTTACTAATGTATACTTACAAAACCCACCGCTTACAGCTTTGCATCAGATGGGACAACTGCAGTCATTACATCTCTAAAAAAAATTAGAATGTTATATACTTATAATTTTCTGTCCTAGGTGACTTAACATACACTGCAAAGCCCCCTGGAGCCCTAAAACTGACCCCACTACACCGACTGAAGCCCTGCACCGGAGAGCAATTGTTACAGCAGCTAACAACAGAGGCTGAGGCACTCAGAAAGGAGAAGAAGAGAAATGTCTACTCGGGGATCCACAAGTGAGAATCAAGCTATTACTTTTAACGGCCCTGTTGGCCGTGTTGGCCGAGTGGGATTGTACCTCGACTTTCGATCCGAAGGTCGTGGGTTCAAATCCCGACCGTGCATCAATGCATTTTTCGTTCGGAAAATTTATATGCGCATTAACACGAGCTTTACGGTGAAGGAAAACATCGTGAGGAAACCCTTGGCTTAGTCAGCTCCGCACGTATTGACCTTGTCTTTCCTGTGGATACGGCTGACTAGGCTGAGAGGATGGTGTAGGTGCTGGGCAAGCCTACTCCATCTAAACACTGTCCCAGGCACTACAGTGTCCCGTTAAGTGTAGGCATAGGTTGCCTCCTGACGCTGTATAAATCATCTTCAATATATGTAAAGGCCTATTATTATTAACGGCCCTTCAAATTGTTTAATGATTATGCAGTAATGTTTAATTAACAGGCCATAGTGTTAATTTCTTTATTCAATAAAATCACAAAGATCATTTAGAACCATCTTAAATACAACTTGATGAATCTAGGTGCTAGTTCTGGCACAGTACGCACAACGGATCTTTATCCCTCTGAAGTTAGGTGCAACAAACGATTGTGCATGTACTGTTGTGCGGAAAAATTAGCTTACCTCCAACTCGACCAAAAATCGGTTCTGGGGGGTGATTCTAGACCGATAGACTTTTTATCCCAATAGATATGTGGGTGAATCAACTTTTAAGGCACTCCTTTTTTGTCCCTGTCATGGAAATAACGATAAAATCTGTATTTCAGTTTAAAATAAGATTGTTTAAATGTAAACGTAAACTTAGATTCTCCGCTAATATGGTAATTTCATACTTTTTATAGTTTATAGCAAAATTTTTGCTTTTCCTATGGTAACTCAGCGGAACTCCATACAAAAAACAGGTGTCTTTTGACGAAGGTGAAGTAACAAAGTACGATGTTACTTAATAAAAACATATGAAGACACTGCATTTTCACACATTACTTCGCTTCAGAAAAGGTAAGGCTTACGTTTTAAGTAAAAATTAACAAAAGTTTGACTTAAATTGTGTATTTTACATGCACCTCAACTTTTTGTCCCAAACGTAGATTAAATCATCAGGTATACTGAGTTACCGATAAAAGTTCTGAGTAATATTAAGAAATGGCGTCTAACTTGGTATCATCAGAGGCTATTAGTATCTAATATTTCGTTGGTATGGTCTGACAAGGCCTACCTCGCTTTACCCGCCTCTCAGCCCGCAGTAAGCTCTCAACTGGTGCGCGTGCGTTTATTAGCGCTCCGCAGCGATGTTTATTAGGCACACTCATCAGGTTTTCTACAAAAACTCGTTTAAACTAGCTTAGATGTCATGCCACATAGCAAAACCTAAAGATAGAATAAATAGTGCAAATGTTAACACTATATTTGCTTAACATTTCGATAATTCATTTTTATTTTTAACTATTCACAATGTTGTCAAAGGAGTGCCTTAAAAGTTGATTCGCCCATATATCTCTCAAACTGCCAAAACTCCATACATTTTGACAGTTTTTGGGAGATATATCTATCGTGATAAAAATGTCTTATCGGTCTAGAATCGCCCCCCTGTGTAGATTCAGAGTGACAAAGATCTGTTGTGACTAATATACTTGAAAAGTGTGCTTCCGCTCTCTTCTAAGCACAGTTTTACCGATAGATTTTTATATCTATAAAATGTCATACAGAATGTGCGATACTGCATCAAAAGAAAATGAAAGAAAGAAAATAAATTTATTTGCTCGCACTTAATACTATCGGTACCTACCAAACAATCACATTATTATTATAAACTACTTTAGGCTGGTACTATAGGCCAGTGTGGCAAACCGGACCTTGACTCAGCATGGGGCTAGTAGCTGATGATGAGCTACTAACGCTGGTCTTCCGTCAGGGCCTTCCAGTGTGAGCACTTTTTTTTTATAAAAACAAACTTTTTCAGATACCTGTACCTATTAGAGGGAAAACCATTATTTCCGTGCTTGCAAGACGCCAGTAAGAAAGTGATCAGCTTTCCCCCTATCACCAACTCAGATACAACTAAGGTAACTTAAGAACTTTCAAGTTTTTAAAACTTATTTCTTCGGTAAACTAATTGAGAAAAGTGACTGTGCGATGCCTCACAGGGCACGTCCTCAACGAACGTGCTCAGTGAGACAGTGCTATAGGCTACCGCTGGACGTCAGGTGGGCTATCTGCTTATTCAAAGTCAAACTCTTTTATTCAATAAAATCACGCCGATCATTTAGAATCGTGATAAACAACTAGGTGGTTCTAGGTGCCAGTTCCACGCGACCAGAGCCTAGAACGGACAGGAAACTACGGCCTGCTTCCTAGCGTTTTGTATGTAATACTAGCAGTTACCCGCGACTTCGTACGAGTCTACAGTTTCCGTGTACATTATATTATCTGTGTATTATTATCATCTGTGCGTGTACCGAGCGGATACTTTGAGAAACTTGACATTACACCGAACTCGTACTAGAATGTCAAACGCTAGTCGTTAGACCAAAGAGGTAGTACTACGCCCTGTCAAACTGACGTGACATGACATGACAATGAAATTCTCTTGCCAATTGGCGCTGCTAATCCTTTTCGTTCATTTTATCCTGTAGATCCTGTTAATTATTCGGGATAGAAAGTAGCCTATATGTCAATTCAGGTTACGAACTATATATATGCCAAGTTTCATCCAAGTTGGTTCAGTAGTTTAGACGTGATTGAAACACAAACATCTAAACTTTCGCATTTATAATATTAGTTGGATGCTTAGTTCCACTTATTCTTAAAAAACTTTTAAATTTTTAGATGTCAGTAGAAAGCAAGTCAATGTTAATAGAAGTGACTTCACACGCGTCGCTCGGCGCTTGCAAGACAGTCATGGACAAGGTGCTGCAAGAGTGCCTGCTGCTGGGCATCGGTGAAGAGTGTGATGGGTTCCACACGCTCACTGTTCAACAGGTATGCTCAGGGTTATATTCAGCGTCAGATGGTCTTCTTCTTTTAATTAGATAAATAATAAATAAATATTCATGGACATTTCACACGACGCCCTCTAGTCCCAAACTAAGCAAAGCTTGTAATATGGTAACTAGATACTGATAGAATACTTATATATATTTTTTTTGTAAATACATACTTATAATACATAGTAACACCCAGACATAGAACAAACATGTATGTATGGCACACACAAATGTTTGTTCTCGGTAGGGATCGAACCCACGACCCACAGCACGGCAGGCAGAGCTATTACCGACTGAGCTGTGACGCCTGTCACAGATAGATAGATAAACTTATTTATTTGTTACTGACCACACACAAAATTTACAATAAAATGAAAGTAGGTACTATGTAACTAATAACTAAAACTAATATATAATAACTAATTCTGGCTGTTCTGTGGCTAGGGCTGCCACGAATTTGCTAATGTCAGTGTTTATTGGCGTTTACTATATTTCGCAATTCTTGTCCATCCAAGTGTAGTTGCCATTTTAAGTGACAGGCGTCACAGCTCAGTCGGTAGTAGCTCTGCCTTCCGTGCTGTGGGTCGTGGGTTCGATCCCCACCGAGAACAAACATTTGTGTGTGGCAAACATAGACGTTTGTTCTATGGCTGGGTGTTACTATGTATTATAAGTATGTATTTACAAAAAAAAAGTATATAAGTATTCTATCAGCATCTAGTTCCCATATTACAAGCTTTGCTTAGTTTGGGACTAGAGGGCGTCGTGTGTAAAGTCCAAGAATATTTATTTATCTATTAATAATGTAAACGAAATTGCATATTTTTTTTCCTGTGATTTTTCAGTGGTTTTACGTCACTAGAATAATCCCAATAAACAGATTATGAAGACGGAAGCTACGACAAACCGTTGCAAACGATTTATAGATAGCTCGACTGATCCAAATCAGTACCAATCGGAAGCGTGCCCAAGACACTGGCTGCAAGTTGGTTATCCTAGTTTTTGAACTTATAAATTAACTGTATTATTTTACAGGTGAAAGTGGTGGATACAGAAGGAAACCTCAAGAATGTATACCCATCCCGAACGGACTGTGTTTTTGAAGGACAGGACAACATTAAAGTTCTGCGGCTGCCCAAGAAGTAACCTACTCAAGAATTAAGAGATCTGTAGAGAAAGTATTGTTGGTACAGACGTCTCAGCTCAGTCGGTAATAGCTCTGCCTTCCGTGCTGCGGGTCGTGGGTTCGATCCCCACTGAGAACAAACATTTGTGTGCCAAACATAGATGCTTGTTCTATGTCTGGGTGTTACTATGTAAATTAATAAGTTTGTAGTTAAAAAAAAGTCTTTAAGTATTGTATCAGCAATCTAGTTCACATATTAAAAGCTTTGCTTAATTTGGGACGAAATACTTAAATATCCAGGAATATTTATTATTTGTATAGTCATAACTTTTTTTTAAATGCTGTATTCACGTATCGAATATAAAGTATAGTAGTCAACGGATCTTTGTCCCTCTAAAGTATTAGCGCCGAACCCATTTCGGGTCGAATTGAAGGTACTGTACGAATTTTTCGCACAACCGTAATACACAATCGTTTTTACACCTAACTTCAGAGGTAAAAAGATCCGTTGTGCGTACTGTACGTACTGTTAGATGTGGGTATGTACCAAATATATGGACGTGCGAGTGACTAGCCCCTTTATATATCCACAAGGTGTCTTGAGCTAGATACTGAAGGATCTACCGGGATAAAGTTGTGACCCTTTTATATTCAAACTCATATCAACCTAGGTACCTAATGTTTATATGCCTCATCGGCTGGATTAGAGAAACGTGTAAACCTACTAACATTCTTGTAACCTATGTTCCATAAACAATAAATATCTATATCTTTAAACAATAAACTCAAACTCACAATAACTGTGACAGGCGTCACAGCTCAGTCGGTATAGCTCTGCCTTCCGTGCTGTGGGTCGTGGGTTCGATCCCCACCGAGAACAAACATTTGTGTGTGGCAAACATAGATGTTTGTTCTATGGCTGGATGTTACTATGTATTATAAGTATGTATTTACAAAAAAAAAGTATTTAAGTATTGTATCAGCATCTAGTTCCCATATTACAAGCTTTGCTTAGTTTGGGACTAGAGGGCGTCGTGTGAAAAGTCCATGAATATTTATTAAAAAAAAAAATCTTTATCTTTAAACAATAAATATCTTTATCAACACTATAATTCTTGTCATTGCTACATTCTATCTCACAACGGCGGTTTGGGTATGTTTGTGTGCGTAAGCTCCGAACTACTCAGATGTACCGAGATAGAGAGAGAGGGACGTACGACTGGTGTATGTGGACGCACAACTACAAACATAGCCAAAGCGCCTTCGTGAGATAGAACTATAGCAATCTGTTGTTCCGTTGTGTGTTTTAAAATACAAAAGTTCTTATTAAGTTTATACTAAGATTCGAATTGGCATAAAAATACATAAATGTACCATCAGCAAAATTTCCGCCTTACCACTTTTGAAACTGTTTCGCTTGCAAGCAGTTAGCTACCTGACCTCGCCTTTTTCTTTTGTCCTCTTATTTTGACCAACCAGAGACCTAAACATCTAGTTATTTTTATGACGGACCATTGTTTTCATAACTTTTACACCCGAAATAATTTGCTTCTATTGGCATTCAAAAATTAACGGCTAGTCGGTTTACAGAAAATGCACCCTTTTGCTGATAGTACATTTTAGAATAATCTGGCTGTGTGTTGTACTTAGAATGATGAAATTAATTGAGTTTTGATCTAAATTTGAGCAATGTTCCAGTCTCGAGTCAGACTTAGCGCTGTTTTAAAATACATGAACGGGGAAGGTGAGTATAAGGCTAATTTCATGACATTTACCTATGTAGTTATAATATCGCAGCGGTCACCCCTCCAAGTGAAACGTGGATACAATCCAAAATACTTTTTTTTATTGTTAACCTACAAAAGTGGGTTTTTCTAATTATGTACTTATCTGTGATTTTAAAACCAATTTCGCACGAAACGCAAGTATGTAAGCGATCATTTTGTTATTTGAATAAAGTATTTTTGAATACTTATAATTCTATTTTTTCATAATTTTACTTCCTACAGTCGGCTACACATCAACCTATCAACGGTTCGAACTTTGAACTATTACAATTTGAATGTTGCGGATCATGCGAGAGGGACGATATGTTTTTATGTGAGACTCGCTGCTTGCGCGCCACGCGCCTACACCTATTGCGATCTCTGATTCGCAAAATTCAAATTATAATAGTTCAAAGTTCAAACAGTGGTTAGGTTGATGTGTAGCCGACTGTACCAACATCAACCTAGGAGTTCTAGAAATATCTATAATAAGCTTCCGCCCGCGACTTTATCTGCGTCTCGTTTAACCTGTAAATTTTTCGGGATAAAAAGTATCCTATGTGTTACAGGTTACGAGCTATATACATTCCAAGTTTCATCCAAATCGGACCAGCAGTTGCAGCGTCATCTATCGACATTTATAATATTAGTAAGATGCCCTGCAATTTATTTACAAAAATTCATAATCTTATTTGAGTAAATTTATCAACTGGGCCCAGACCTGTTGGCCCGAATGAGCCCAGCTGAAATGTAGATCTGTATACTTCTCATAAAAATCTTTTAGTTTTTATTACTATAGAAAAAAACATTGATAAAGGATTAACTAATCTTGGGTAAAACCTATCAACCCATTCTTTTATTTTCAATTTACCTATCAACTAATTAAATAATTGTAAGTACTAGGTATCTTAGTTTTAAATAGGTTTAATTGATAACTTTGTAATCTGTAAGTAGGTACATTATCTTATAATCCAGTCGCTCTTGCTTTTCAATCAGTTACTAAAATGAAGGTTTCTGGAGTGCTTGTGGTATTTGCTGCGTTCGTCGTAGCGGCGGTAAGTATATATAACCGACTTCAAAAAAGGAGGTTCTCAATTCCGTTGTATGTTTTTTTTTATGTTTATTACTTCAGAACTCCGTCATTTATGAACTGATTTCAAAAAATCTTTTTTATCTGAAATGATATACTTCCAGATTGGTCACATTTCATTGTCATCAAAATCGGTTCAGTAGTTTGGTTTATAAATAGAATAACTGAAAAAAAATATGCCAACCACGTGCACAAAATTGCGTATTTGGCTTTTCTGTGACTTGTGGTGTTTATAGTGACTAGAACATTCCCAATGAACTGTCATCATCATTCATCATCTGATGATGAAGCTGGTAGTCGAATTGAAGTCGGTTTTTCTAGTTTTATAAACTTATAAATTATTTATTATACTACTAAATCATGGAACAAGTAGATGGCCCACCTGATATTAAATGGTAACCACTGTCTATAACAATGCATTGCCTCATTGAGCGTGTCCACTGAAGATGTGCCCTGTGATGCACTGCGTCCATCACTATGAGGCATATCAGTGTTAAGTCTCATGTGCCTGTAATAGCAGCACCCATACCCTTCAAACCGGAACCCAGCAATGCGACCATTACTGTGCGGCGCATGAAATAGGTAGGTACGGTGGTAGTAGGTACTTCCCCGGATCAGCTCGCACACAATAATCTCTACTATTAATAAACTTGTACTAATAAGAACTAATCATAGAAAAAAATACCTACTCTTTATCCTAATTTGACACTAGGACCCCATTCTACCTCTGCTAATGGGCCATCTTATCTTATTAGAAATAAAGTCTTAAGTGTTCTTTTTTATATCCCACTACTATTATAAATGTCAAAGTTAGATGTTTGGATGTTTGTGTTTCCCACATTTTTTAATGTAAGGGTACTTGATTTTTTTGATTTTTTTATTCGTGGACAAAGTCGCTGGTAACTTCTAGTTATTACATAATGAACACTACTTAATTAGACTGTGACGATAGTATAGGTTCAAGGTATCTTTACCTAATTAACAGATAAAAAATTTAATGCGATAACAATAATATAATACAGGAAATACCTATACTTACCTAGATAGATAGGCAGGATTAAAATCGTGACGTGGTTTTTATGATAGGTAATTTGGCTAAGTATGAAATCCAGACCTTAAGAATCTAACCCGATTTTATAATATTCTTTCAGGTATCCGCCAATTCCGCTATTTATCCTGAAATCGCTAGGGGTAAGTAGATTTTACAAAAATACCTAAGTAGTACTAAGTACATAACTTACAGCTAACACTACTTGCATCAAAACTCTAGATCAATAGGTAGGTATCTCTTATTTAATCTAGACACACGATATTGCTATGTCTAAGACCAGGGTTCGATCGACCAACTCAGAAATAGTAGATCGAAGACTCTGAATAACCCTAATAATGAGATTAAAATATATCCGACTTTGTTTTTGACAAGTTTAAAGTAGAGGCGGAGAGTAATTTATTTATTTTATTTAGAGCATCCAACAAGGAAATCACAATTATCAAGTACATTCTTAAATCTAAAGGAAATGCTTTGTGTTTCCCTAATTACAAATTCCGTCAGATTACAAGTAATCTGACGAATATCTTCAAAGTTAGTCCTAAGTAATGTAGATAGAGGAATAAAATCCATTTAATTCATGCAACACAAAAAAAATCCATGGACCGTATTATAGATACCTAGAACTAACATACATATTTTAAAATCTATATAAAAAAACTAATTTATCTAGCAGGAAGTCACTGCGAGGCGACGTGGGAGTGACAGGATTCATTAGCCGACCTGAAACGACGACGGTGTAAACTTCACCCTGAGCTAATTCACCTAGGTGTATTAAATATACTTTTAGTAAACTTTAAGCACATGGGTGCATTAAAATTACTTTTAAAAAACTTTATTCACGTTATTCAACTGACGATAGAGGATACCCTGGGCCACAGTTCTTTTTATTTTTATTCATAGGACATCCAACAAAGGTGACACGATAACAACAGAAATGTCATGGCAATGGGCTTAAAACTATTGTGTTCCTTCAATTAGAGGATGCCACAGCATGCATTTTATAAGACTTATCAAACAAGTATCATCATTTCCCTGCCCTTATCCCGCGCTAGGCGGGGTCGGCACAACATGTCTTCTTCTTCCACTCGCTTCTATCATTCGTCAACTCAGAATCTACTCCTCTCACATTCATATCCTCTTTCACACAATCCAACCACTTCTACTTCGGCCTTCCTCTACCTGCGTACCCAGTCACCCTTATCAGTCAAGACTTATCAAACAAGTAGACAACAAATATTCATAGAGTGATATTATAACATCTTCTTCGTTCATGATAATATTCACCTCGACGACCATCGTCATGGTTTTCAGAGCTCGCGAGTTCCCGCATCGTATCAGGATGGCAGGCCGAAGACGGTCAGTTGCCCTTCCAGATGTCTCTCCGCATGGTGAACCCTGTCGGGGCTGTCTCCTCCTGCGGTGCCACCATCATCCACGAGCAGTGGGGACTTACTGCTGCTCACTGCACAGCCGGGTTAGTAGTAGAGACCACGTAGGTTTAGGTTTATATACAGCTGTCGATTCTGTTGTTGCATATTTCTAAACTAACCTAATTTGACAGCACTAAAAATGTTGCCGTCCCTTTCTCATAAACTGAAACGACAAAGACAGCTATAATTTCAGCGCTGTCAAATTAGGTTAGTTTAGAAAAATGCAACAACAGAATCGATACCATTTATTCTCAAAAAAGACATAAAATGCCACACATGAGAAAAGATCTTATAGTTATAAAATTAGGTAAGTATAGATAGGTATTCTTCAGTCGAGTAGGTAGCTTTAGTGATAAGGTTATGAATAGCACCCATTCAATTCATTCTAGGTAGGTATAGGTACCAGGTAGGTAGTATTAACATAATTACAATGTTATAATGGTTTGTTAGATGTGTGCCTCGAACGCATTTTTCATCTGTAGGTTTTTTCTCTAATCGCATTTGGCCTCGATAGTGTTTGGTCATGTGTGCATTTTTTATGAACGTAATTTGTCCTATGGGCAATTTGCCTAGTAGTATGGTGACTTATTAACTTTTTGCTACATCGATAAATAGCCTAATTGATTTTTGCATTGATTGTATATTGTCATGTGTGCGTTTTGATGGGCGATTTTCTGAATAGTATGCAGGTGACTTATTAACTTTTCTACATAGATTTCATATCAAGTTTCATATTTACGGGAACGTGTGTACCTACCTAAGAAGTTAGTTCCTGGGACATCATTTTAGATGCCGTAATCCAACAGCCGAATCCCTCCAGCAAAATCTGCCAAACACACAGAAAAAACATGGATTTCTACCGATTTCCTTCGCCGTTTGGTTTGACAGCGCACTGCGCGAAAAATTCACGTTCTAACCAACTTCACCGCTCTTTCAATCTCGTGCTGACCTACCGCTGCAACATGATCCTGAGAAACCAAAAAAAAAACGTGATACACGTCTATTTATCTCCTCTTTCTACAGCCGGGTTTCCTTCGTCCTACGCGCTGGTTTAGTCAACCTAACTCGCCCTTCAGCCATCTTCGAGACTACACAGTTCTACAATCACCCATTGTACGATGGAAGCCGGCCCTCGGTGGTCCAACCACATGATATAAGTCTGCTGGGTTTCGGCAGGAGCTTGGTCTTCAACGGTATGTATGAAATAATGTTTCTTTCTATATTTATTATGATCTTGAAATGGTTGTCTTGATGTCTCTCTTTCAGCGGTATATCATAGTTATTGACGGGTAGCGTTTTAGACCAGCCCCCGTATGCCAATCTTTTGCTGTCAAGTTATATTTCACTGCCCAGTGTAATTTCTTCAGGTCACGTGGTACAATTTCGTACCACGTGATCATTCTTTTTAGACACTTGACAGCAAAATATGCGCGAAAACACATCAAATGACGTCATAATGTCACTATTTAGTCACAGAATAACTATGAGTTAGTATGAACTGACCATGATTTAAAACTTTGCAGTTCAACTTTGCAGTTCAACTTTGATTGGCATACCCCTGCAGTTGCGTTTTAAACGAGATGTATTTTTAGACCAGTTGCGTTTTAGGCGAGAAGCGTTTTAGACCATCTGCCAATGGCGTTTCAGACAAGTTTGTACTTAGATCAGCTACATTTTAGACCACTTGCTAATTAGACAAGTTGCTTTTTTAAACGAAATGAGACTAACCCTATCATAGTACCTATCGGAGACTAGTAGACTTGATATAAGGAGGGGTTTAGGTCTTCTCCGTCTACCATTTTCCATAATCTTTACGTGTTATGAGGCATAGGACCGCCATCTGGTGATGGTGCTAACTTATGTTTGACACTATAGACATGGTTCTCTTACTTGCAGCTTTTAGCTTTGGACTGAGATCTATGTATGACATTTCAGAACTCGTGCAACCAATCAGACTGCAGCGTTCGGAGGCCATGAATGCGAACTACGACGGCGTCCGCTTGACCGCCAGCGGCTGGGGACTTACTTGGACTAGTGGTGAGTATTTAGAGTTTTAAAACCTGCTTGTTCTACCATAGCGTTCTATATGGGAGTCAGTCCTCTGAGGTAAGCCAGTTCAGCCAAGCTGGTTTAATTTGGCTGATCATTCAGGTATCGCTGTGGGTACGTGCTAGGTGAAAGTCTTTGGTGGTTTCTAGTGATAAATACTTGATAAATATGAAGTCGATCAAATGAACGTTCTATATGTTTCATAACGTTCTAGTATCTCTGACGTGATCAATATTCTCTGGTAAAATTAGATCATACGCTTTCACGCTAAGTACTAGCTTAAAATGTGGTATTGGCGAAATTGCGGGCAATACCTACTCAATTACAAACAGGAATTGAATCGAATCCTCTACTTTTATCAGGTCAATCCCCCGAGAACCTGAACTGGGTGTTCCTCCGTGGAGACACCAACGAGAGATGCTGGCGTCAGTTTGGCTCCATCATCGTGGACTCAACCATCTGTGCCAGCGGCTACAATGATACCACCCAGTCTACTTGTCAGGTATGACCCAGTCTATGCCTGAGATCCGATTTAAATGCGGTTTTTTTTGGTAATGTGGTGATGTGTGGTTTGTTGGTGTTGGTTTGGTATGATTTATCTAGGAAGGTAAGAACCATTGCACCCACCCACAATTAGTGAAACTGTTTCCGAATTATGAGCATATTCATCAGTTCTAAAATCCAGTTTTCAGGAATCTCAAGTATAATTGCAGTTTGAAACATTAAGTTCATTTCAATGTATTGAGATTTGATGAACTGAAGTTCACACTCCAAGGTTTGATGACCAGCAATGATGAAGAGAATCTAAAGAGATTTTAATGGTGTAAAATTAACTTGTTATCCACGTCTCGAGAGTGCTTATGTTAATAACTTGTGCAGGGAGACAGCGGGGGCCCCCTAACTGCCATAGATGATGATGGTGAGCTCTCTCAAGTGGGAGTCACCTCCTTTGTCTCTGGATTTGGATGTCACGCTGATTACCCAGCTGGTAAGATTATATAGCTACACACTACCACCACCATTTATAGTATAAACACCACCTAAAAGTCACTGCAGGGGTATGCCAATCAAAGTTGAACTGCAAAGTTGAACTGCAAAGTTTTAAATCATGGTCAGTTAATACTAACTCATAGTTATTCTGTGACTAAATAGTGACATTATGACGTCATTTGATGTGTTTTCGCGCATATTTTGCTGTCAAGTGTCTAAAAAGAATGATCACGTGGTACAAAATTGTACCACGTGACCTGAAGAAATTACACTGGGCAGTGAAATATAACTTGACAGCAAAAGATTGGCATACGGAGGCAGGAAAGCAAAATACGCAATTTCGTGCACGTTGTTGGCGTATTTTTTTTCAGTTATTTCTATTTATAACCCAAACTGTTGAACCGATTTTGATGAAAATGAAATGGGACCAACCTGGAAATATATCCTTTCAGATTATAAAAAGAATTTTTGAAATCGGTTCATAAATGCCGGAGTTCTGACGTAACAAACATAAAAAAGAAACTTACAACCGAATTGAGAACCTCCTCCTTTTTTGAAGTTGGATAAAAAACACCGAACTCACGTTTAGACAATAATAAACCTTATAAATTATGTGCGTAGGTTTCATCCGCCCTGGACACTACCACGCCTGGTTCACTGAAATAAGTGGAATTAATTTCGACTGGGTTTTTGACACCCCGGAGCCTGCAGATACTGACTTCAGCTCCTGAAGATTGCGATCCAGAATGCGAAGAAGAAGAAGAAGTATATGCTGTGCATTTTGTGAACAACTGAGCTTTTGATGGTTGAGTGCTAAATTAAATAAATTGTTGAAAAATATTGTTCTTTTCGTACTAACATCACAAGCACTATAATTTTATTTGAATATGTCGCAGGTTTCATTGATAGAAAAAGAATAAAATGTGTTGCCGTGTCGCTTTGACAGTCCTTTATTAGTGAAAAAGCAGTAGGTAATGTTTAAGGGTGTCTTGCACCAGAATCACTAAACGTATTTAACAGCTAAATCGATTTAAATCTGACGTATTTGTATGACTTGACAACTCGCTAAATACTATTTAAGAGTTAAACGCGTTTAGCGATTCTGGTGCAAGCCGCCCTAAGGGCGGCTTGCACAAGAATCGCTTGTGCACAAGAATCGCTTGCACAAATACGTCAGATTTAAATCGATTTAGCTGTTAAATACGTTTAGTGATTCTGGTGCAAGACGCTCTTAGTGTGCCTTCGTCTAAGCACAATTTTACATTAACATTTTCAGAATACTGTTTGTATTTCATTGGTTTCATAGATTTTAGGTGTCCTCGCATTTTTATGTCATACGCATTTCTGTGACGTATTGTGCGTCTCGTCTCGTCACGAGTAGTCGCGACGACCGAAAATAGGCGCATGTATGACACGCCGTATTGCAGTGGCGGGAAATCGCGCATGCGCGACGGGGCTGCCAGCTCAGGAGGGGAAATATATTCCCTAAAGGTCAGTTTCTATTTTCAATGGGTTTCCCATATCCAACCAATTAACCAATTTGACTCTACCTTTACGATCGTACCGCAGTCCGTCTACGGCGTGGCAACATCCTATCTTTCCGCTGTGCCGTAGCAAACAAATTCCCTCTACGTCGTAGCGGCGCGGCGTAGCACTGCGGCCTCTACGTGGACTAGAATAAACCAAACACGTTCCCTTTGGTCGTTAAAACAAAGGGAACGTGTTTGGTTTATTTTTGGTTATTCCAGGTTTTAATTCGTGGAAATTCTTTATCGATACGAGAAAAGAGAACGGTAGTAAAATTGGAAGTAGGTACATTAGACATTTCCATAGAAACGTGTGCCTAAAATAACGTCATCTATAGAGAGGAATTAAGAAAAAACAGAGAAGTGTAATAGTATCAAGGTTTTCCGGTTTTCCCTAACTTCCGGGAAAACTCCCTACCACCCCAACACTGAATTGCATTTGGCGCGCGCGCGCTACCTCCCAAATCAAAATGGCGATCGTGCCGACAGCCCGTCTCGCTACATAAAAACCGGGAAAGCCTTCCGTGCAAATCAGCCCTTTAAAAATGTTACAGTGATAAGTGCTTCTGTGCAGTTTGTGATTTCTTGTATTTGTATGTGTGATCGGAATGGGGCGATGCGGGACGGGCGAAGTTCACCGGCAAGCACTGAGCAGTTGACGTTAGTATACTTACCATTATGTACCTACCCCATATGTAGGTACCTACATTTCCTTTCAATCGAAATAATTCCAACACAGCTTTGCGCATTTCATAACACGATCTAGAAATTTCAGCGGTAGGTACTGTTAAAAGCTAACAAAATTAAAGAGAAGTTATGTAGTCTGTGTAGTCTAGTAACATGATTTAAATTTCGAATAAATTCGAATTGAAACACGTCATAGTCTGCATAAAGGAGGCGTAAAGGTATCATAACCTTCTTGATAGAAAAAAAACAAAGGAACCACGAATTTTATGTACAGAGGTACAAAGGTTTTAGTGGTCATTGGAGATGTCTATCTCCATAGCTTTTATTGAACTTTCCACCCTCTAGATTTACAACCGAAAGCGTTTAGTAAATTGGTGCTGGACGCTGCACCCTTTTGAATGGGGAACCTCCGATACATTGAACTTAGAATAAGTAATTTAAGTTTTTTTTGCACGTCAACTCAACATCCATTACCTAGTAGGTACGAGGTTGGTTGAAACCACATAGGTTGGCTGGTAGAAAATGTATTAGCATATAGCTCTCTTTTTGTGTCAAAGTTTTAGCTTTTGTGCAATACGTTGTACCTAGGTACCTAGGTACCTAGTTTCAAATGGTATTTTGAATCACATTTCGGAAATGCCTCAATCATCACTGCCTTTGAGTCATTCTCTTTCGCGCGAAAAAAGATTAAAGAATTCAAAATGCCTTGATACTTTTTGGTCCATGAATAATTTTCTTTGCATATTTTCCTCAAGATCTTAATTTTAGAAGCATTGTGGAATGTTGGACTCTTTAAAATAAAGAAATTCCGTTCCCTTTCAAAGTTATCGGGGAAAATGAAACATTTTATTTTATTTTTAACCCCAAACAACGACGGGGTGTTATAAGTTTGACGTGTCAGTGTGTATATGTGTGTGTGTTTTCATTTAGGAAGTTTCAAAGAATATAACAATATTATAATTTGTTGAGTTTATTTTGCGCACGCTGTGGCGTCCTGTTATTACGGAAACACAAAACATTTCCTACTACTTTAGATTTGAGAATGTACTTGATAATTGTGATTTCCTTGTTGGACGCTCTAATATAATAAATAAAATAAATAACGCCACATATAGGCCTCACAGCTCAGTCGGTAATGGCTCTGCCTTCCGTGCTGTGGGTCGTGGGTTCGATCCCCACTGAGAACAAACATTTGAGCGTGGAAAACATAAATGTTTGTTCTATGTCTGGGTGTTATTATGTATTATAAGTATGTATTTACAAAAAAAAAAGTATATAAGTATTCTATCAGATCTAGTTCCCATATCACAAGCTTTGCTTAGTTTGGGACTAGAGGGCGTTTTGTGTAAAGTCCATGGATATTTATTTATTTATATGTCCTTCTCCTTCTATAGCAATGCCTTGAAACTCACAGAGCACATCCACCTTACATAAGACTCAAGAAGAAGGTCTATGAAAGACGTGACGTCATTACACCAAAAGGCATTGAAGACAAGCGGACAGTTTCATTAGTTTGATTGTCCGAGGAACTGCGAGTTTGTGATCAATTGCCAATCCGTGGCTTTTAAATTAATTAGAAATAAACTTCTAGCTGAGCAAAAGTGGCGAAGTTTTACTCGAACTTCGTCTAGTGTTTCATACCATTGACACGTAAGAAGAAGAAGATGATGGGCAAAGTTCTAGGTAAACATTACCACGGCCGATTTGGAAGTCAAAGTTTAAGAAAAACTTTTTGCATGAAATCAACAATGTTAGCGCAAGTCGATATCTCATCCCACTAACCCACTAATATTATTAATGTGAGAGTTTAGATGTTTGTGTTCACGTCGAAACTACTGAACCAAGTTGGATGAAACTTGAAATATATAGTTCGTAACCTGGACTAACACATTGGCACCTTTTTGTCCCGAATAATTAGCAGGACCTATACGGGATTCTTTCATTTGTACACGCGTACGAAGTCGCAAGATAGTATTTTCTAATTAAAAAAAATGAAAAACATTTATTTGGAGCAAAACATTTTTATACAGTAGAAAACACAATTTTGAAGTGTTGTAATGTCAATATGGTAAATGAAAAAGCTTTTACGATGCATCAGCTACCATTTTATCAGGAAATAATCAGCAGGGGTATGCCAATCAAAGTTGAACTGCAAAGTTGTAAATCATGGTCAGTTCATACTAACTCATAGTTATTCTGTGACTAAATAGTGACACTATGACGTCATTTGATGTGTTTTCGCGCATATTTTGCTGTCAAGTGTCTAAAAAGAATGATCACGTGGTAAAAAATTGTACCACGTGACCTGAAGAAATTACACTGGGCAGTGAAATATAACTTGACAGCAAAAGATTGGCATACGGAGGCAGGCTATCATAAAACCTATTTGAAGTGGTTACTGTTATCACACTTGATGAGATATTTTGCATTAGATAAGTTACATAAAAGCTCACTGAAACGTCAGTAAAAATAGGGTGAGCGTAGAGTCAGCATAACTATAATAAGGTTTTTTTTTTATATAATATAGAATGTCCTTTGGCCACAATCTCACCTGATGGTAAGTGACGATGTGGCCGACGATGGAGCAGGACAGTCTAGAAGACCTATTCACTCTTGCCTTGAAAAGACCCAGATTATATATCTCAGGAAAGACAGAAGACGGCAACGCGTTCCATTCCTTGGCAGTTCGCATAATGAATGTAGATCCAAAACGTTTGGTGCGAATGGGTGGAATGTGTACCAAGTATGGATGGTATTGTGCCGTGCGTCTACTTGTCCTGTGGTGGAAAGGGGATGGTGGAAGGTTTCAAAAATGTATTTCGTGATTTCTTTTATTTTAGGTGCCGCGATTTTTATGTGCATGTTTGTGTTTAAAAATTGGTGTGTAAAGTCAGCATAAGTATAGAAAAATCTTCACGTTCCACGCTAGTTTTCTGCCAGAGCTGGTAGACCCAGAGTTTTTAGGGGAGGCGTCACAGCTCAGTCGGTAATAGCTCTGCCTTCCGTGCTGTGGGTCTTGGGTTCGATCCCCACCAAGAACAAACATTTGTGCGTGGAAAACATAGATGTTTGTTCTATGTCTGAATGTTACTATGTATTATAAGTATGTATTTACAAAAAAAAAAGTATTTAAGTATTCTATCAGCCATCTAGTTCCCATATTACAAGCTTTGCTTAGTTTGGGACTAGAGGGCATTGTGTGAAATGTCCCTGATTATTTATTTATTAAAAAAAAACTAGCCCCCCTCCAGATCTACTAGTGGCATGGTAATCGAAAACAGACAAAATAATAATCGTCTATTATCAAGTCGGGTGAATGTAGTCATTATAAATATACGATTTGCTAATTTACAACATGTCACAGGTCGTTCACACTGAAAAACAAAGGGGTTGTTTTAGGACGGAAGGGTGATTAGGAAACTTTTACCAGCAGGTTCGAAAACCTTTGGCTGTTTGAGTTCAATAATCTATGTTGATGTGTTGTCCTTCAAACGAAATATAAGCTAGAAATAAACCGCAATAATTGAATATCATAAACCGTGGTTCCTGTTTCATAAAAGTTCATAAATAAATAAATAAATATTCATGGACTTTACACACAACGCCCTCTAGTCCCAAACTAAGCAAAGCTTGTGATATGGGAACTAGATAGCTGACACAATACTTATATACTTTTTTTTTTGTAAATACATACTTATAGTATATAGTAACACCCAGACATAGAACAAACATCTATGTTCTCAGTGGGGATCGAACCCACGACCCACAGCACGGAAGGCAGAGCCATTACCGACTGAGCTGTGACGCCTGTCAAGTTGAGTAGGTACAGTCGGCTACACGTCAACCTATCAACGGTCCGAACTTTGAACTATTATAATTTGAATGTTGCGGATCATGCGAGAGGGACGATATGTTTTTATGTGAGACTCGCTGCTTGCGCCACACGCCTACACCTATTGCGATCCCTGATTCGCAACATTCAGATTATAATAGTTCAAAGTTCAAACAGTGGATAGGTTGATTTGTACTGTACGTTAAAATCATATGTTTTTGCGTACCTAGTAACATTTGTTTCTGTAGGACTCTGCATTGTTTAGCTTATTAGCTTAGCACATAGATAAACTGGTTTGAGAATAAAAAAAAAATTTCTACCTCATCATTTTCTATTTAAAATAGGCTAAAGTAGCTACAATACTTAAAAGTTAAGAACTATGTCTATCTGGGTAAACAACAACGTTTTTAAATATATTCATGGAGTATTTACTCACACAAAAATGTTTAAAACATTATACATTGTAGGCTTGTATTTTCTTACCAATAATAAATCACAAAATAAAAATTTATGTAAAAATAATAATTGTTACATCGTTGGAACAGGCCCCACCTCAAGGGATGTCGATGACTTGAAAATGGAGAGGTGTATTGTGCTTTGTCTTTCCGAACACTTGAGCCTTTGTGTAAGCACTTATGTACCTTACAGCGATGCTCTACCAACGGAAAGTTTCAGCACAGCACGTCCCTCTATCTAGCTATAGTGATATTTTGTAAGCGTCACAGCTCAGTCGGTATAGCTCTGCCTTCCGTGCTGTGGGTCGTGGGTTCGATTTATAAATCATATTTAGAAATCCGTTTATGCCACTAAAATTTGTCCCAGTTAGGCATAACATGGTCCCAGAGACTGGAGCACTATGCCAATGTAGATTGGCGACATGCCAAGACAACACGTCGCCACGTCACTGAAATGACAGATAATATTTATAAGTTTAAATACGCCATACCTATCTATGTTGACAAATCAACTTTTTGGAGACTCCCTTATGTGGGTGAACTTAGCAGATCATTGTCCAGCAGATCAAAATTAAATGAGAGTTCTGTTCGCATGCAGAAGAGTTCTATAGTTCCTGATACTTTTTATAAATAGTTCTGGCGTTTAAGCTGAAAAAAAGTCACTTGAAATAATGATCTGCTAACTTCCCGTAGCAGATCATTATCGAGCAAACAAAAAATAAACTTGATTTCCTTAAGCATACAGCTGAGTTCTATAGTTCCTGATACTTTTTAGAACAAGTTCTGGTGTTTTAACCTGAAAAAAAAATATTTAAAATTTTTTCAAGAATTTTTTTATTTTTGCTTTATGAGCTTTTGAAGGTTAGAATTATAAAGTTCCGTACTAGGACTATAATCTAGACTTCGATTTAAATCTGGAACTCACGTAAAAGTTTCAGCAGAGCATGGTTGAAAGTTTGAAAAATCATAAAATATTTTTTTTTAATTTCCAAAAGCTCTAAGAGGCTAGAACTATTAATAGAAGGGAGATAAGAAGGGAATCCCTTCTTCATCGGTCATTTTTTATCACCTACTCAGATCTCCGCCTTTTGCTAAAAGATTAGTAAACTAGTAAACGCCAATAAACACTGATATTGGCAAATTCGTGGCAGCACTAGTCACGAGAAGAAGAAACAGAAGAAGAAAAACCGACTTCAATTCGACTACCAGCTTCATCATGATAATAATGATGATGGCAGTTCATTGGGAATGTTCTAGTCACTATAAACACCACTTAAAAGTAACAGGAAAGCAAAATACGCAATTTCGTGCATGTGGTTGGCATATTTTTTTTCAATTATTTATATTTATAGGTAACCCAAACTACTGAACCGATTTTGATGAAAATGAAATGGGACCAATCTGGAAGTGTATCCTTACAGAATAAAAAAGAGTTTTTGAAATCGGTTCATAAATTTCAGTAATTAATTAATCCATAGTTTGAGTTCTGTTCTGAGGTAAGAAACATTAAAAAAAAACCTTACAATCAAATTGAGAACCTTCTCGTTTTTTGAACTCGGTTAACAAAAGGACTTGTCAGGGGACAGGAAAGTGTCATTTTATACCAACGTCAACTAACACTTTAAGGGCGGCTTGCACCAGAATCGCTAAACGCGTTTAACTATTAAATAGTATTTAGCGAGTTGTCAAGTCATACAAATACGTCAGATTTAAATCAATTTAGCTACGTTTAGTGATTCTGGTGCAAGCCGCCCTTAAAGTATTTAAAGTAAGTATGTATTTTATTTATTTATTTTTACATTTTTAGAAGGATTTTGATTCAGGTATTTTATGAAGTAGTAACAACTTGTACTTAGTGAAGAGTAGTAACAACGGATCTTTGTCCCTCTGAAGTGTCTGCGCAGAACCCATTTTTGGAGTTAATAGGCCGCCTTTAGGCCTCCGTCGTGGCTTAGTAACTGTTAGAGCTGGAACCGACGTGCCCTCCGAAGCACGAAAGCGCTCAGACGTAAATGCCACTAGCGGTCACCCATCCAAACAAGACCTTCATAATGTCGTTTTTCTCATCACGTTTGTGTATTTACCTAAGTTGATATTTTTTCGATCTCTTTAGTTGTATTGTCAAATATATAGTAGGCAGATATAATACTGATGTACAGTTTTCTAGATTTAAATATGTAATAGCGTTATCGCCTTGGACCTCTGTAATGGTAATGTCTATGTTAAATAAACAATTTGAATTTGAATTTCATAATCTGTGAAGATTGACTAAGCAAGCTAACGAACAAGTAATTAAAAATTAAAAAACCCCCGAATCTTGGACCAATTTTCATCAAACATAGCTAAGAACACTCCCGACTAATTCACCTTTCAAACAAACAAAAATCAAAATAGGTTCATCCGTTCGGGAGCTACCTACGTTGCCTGAGACAGACACACACACACACACGCACAGACACGTCAAACTTATAACACCCCGTCGTTTTTTCGTCGGGGCTTAAATAGTATAAAATAAAGATAAATTGAGATACTATGTTCAATCTCTTTGATCATTTTCCTGTATTCTACATATACGCTAAAGATTATTTGACGTTTAGTGTAAGGGTCGTTTTGAATCAGTCACATTCAAATTACTACCATATCAACGGTATAATATTTCCACGAGTCTAGCCCTAATGATAGAGATGTATCGGATTACAGAAACAAAACCTAGTGGTGGGCGTGAAAAAAGAAATATATTTTAGGTTTTTATTACATTGGCGCCCACTGTGGGGCATTTTCAAAGGAACAAAATATAATTCTTATTATTTTTATGATTATGAATAAGTGGTAGATCAAAATTTATTTAGAAAAAAAAATTGTCTACTTACTACTCTGGCTCCCAACGTAGGACTTTTTTAAATTTATTTTTTGCAATAAACTAGATAAAGGTGAACAGTTTACAGACTATGCCTGCTCATACTTTACAGTGGACTAGCTAGATATTCAAGTGATTTTTGCCTTTTCTCCGAAGTAGGGGATTCTGTAGATATGTCTGTAGGTAGGTACCTACCTACCTGTTAGGGCTACTAAGCACAATGTAAATCTGTTTTTATAACTTTTTTCGTATACTTATAGGGAGATTCGTTTTAACCACAGAATAACCAGTTTGAGTTGAGAGGCGATTTTAAGTAAGACTACTGATGTAAGATTTTGAATTTGAATTAAAATTGAATACCACTTGACGCACAGAATGATCCTTGTATGTATAGAAATAAGTAACATTTTACTTTGAACGATCAAAATAGGTGAGGGTCTGTGTGGTTTAAAAGCCATTGTATAAACTCAGTGGTTATTTACAAAAGGGTTGGGATATAATTTGAATCATTGCTCCATGAATGATGAATTTGGGGAACACAAAGCCCTAAGAGAAATGGGGCATACTTTGTCAAAGAGGAGGTCTTCAAATTACCACGCTTGGTCACAGGGACGGGGGGTCTAGGTTTTCATCACGTAGTCAATATCCTCACGGGAAATCTCACGCTTTTTCAACCAATAAAAAGAAATATGAGCCAAATTTTGAATTAAAACCATATTTATGACTACTACGTAAAAACTAGAGGTGTGAGGGGTCTTGGCGTACCTATAACACGGTTGGTCACCGAGGGGGGAGGGTGTTAAAAAACTGAAAAAATGGGTCACGTTGTATAGGTACGTTCTCTTATGGTGACATGGCCTGTGTGGGGTAGCCCTAAATAGTTGCCAGCCTTCATCCCGGTGACGTCACAGAGCCAATTACAGTTTACCAATACTTTCCTATTACTACCCTCAACTCGTTACGTGTAAATTGCTAACTTCAGTTACTACTCGCGTCGTTTCTTGTTGGTTTTTAGCAAGGTTAGCCTTCTTATAAGTTCTACTAGCTAAGAATTTTGGACATGGGTCTTTTTTGAACTTGTCTTGAAATAACTCAGCAGGTTATGGCCATTTCGTACCTGCTATTGTTAACCCCGACACAAAAACGACGGGATGTTATAAGTTTGACGTATCTGTGTGTGTGTGTGTGTGTGTGTATGTCTGAGGCATCGTAGATCCTGAACGGATGAACCTATTTTGATTTTGTTTTTTTTTTGTTTGTAAGGCGAATTAGTCGGGAGTCAGGAGTGTTCTGACAGCTATGTTTGATGAAAATCGGTCCAAGATGGCCGGAGCCACAAAATGGCGATTTACATTTTTTTTTCACAACTCCTTCAATATCGGGAGTTTTTTGCGAACTAGATTGCTGAGAGAATCCGTATAATACTATTATTGTAAATACATACTTAAAATACATAGTAAGTAACACCCAGAGACAACGATAAATAAGTAAACCGGTGAATCATTAATCTAAAAAAGTTAGGTATAAGTAGGTAGAAGCTCTAAGTAAAAATTGTATTCTTCGAATGACCCCGGCTGGGTTGGGATCGCACGATAACAGGGCACAGAATATGGGTCAGTAAGTGAAGTGGAAGGCTGTGCTGAATAAATCTAGCCAAGAATTATTCCGTTCGAAATGAAAGGCATACCAAGCGTGGTTAGTATTCAGTGAGTTGATAGTGTTATCGTGAAACTATTCAAGTTAAGAGCTTTTGAAAAAACTACCCTTTTAGCAAAAGGCTATGCCGGGAAATGGCGTCTTTTAAAAAACTGAACTGAACTTGCTGAATGATAGAGTACTTTTTTACAAGCAATAGTTATTATGACCGCTTAGTTCTTACTCATATAACCATTTTAAAAAATCTAATTGGCTGTTAGATTATATTTTGCAGCGTTTTTACAAAAAAAGGTATTTTTTATCATTTGAGCCCTTATTTATTAATAACCAGAATTGTTTTTGTTTTTAAATAACTGCCATATCAATAGTTTACGAATGGCATGTCATTTCTCTCCTGTTTCGTAGCCCAAATCCTACTTTGCTCGCCTCGCTGACTCGCGTCGACCTTTCCCTACCTATTGATTTTATTTACTGTGCACACCACCTTACGTCAAACAGAAGTGACAGATACCTACACTTCAAGGACTTCTGAGTTCTGGCTTCTTTGCAAACCCTATTAGCACCCTGAACCTATTACTTTTAGGCCTAAACGAATTACTACTAGTCATAATCGAGTTAGTTTTGAAGAAATGTGAATTTCTAAAATTCGACATTATTGTGTAATGTTCTATTTCCGATACTGCTTAATTTATTAATCGGATTGACATTTATATACCGTCATCACGACAGAATAAAAGCGAACAAATTGTCAAACTTCAGCGTAGTATTTATAGACTCACAAAACTTTTGACCCGTTTAGTTGAACTAGCTAAACACTTTGGGTAACCTTTTATAAAAGCTTTTCAATGGCAAGATTAGGTTTCTAAATACATATTTCTATATATTAGCGGACTGTGTATGATCTCTTATAATTTACCGCATAATAGCTAGGTACAGTCTTTAGCAAAGATGGGATGTTAAATCAAACGACAGACAGCCGCAGACTTTCCGGCGACTACTCTTGGCATTGCTCCTAATACGTGCGGCTCTCGTATTTCTCTATGTACTTCATATGCTTTGAACTTTGCAATCACAATGATGATAATTTTGATAGTGCTAGTTAATGAATATCCTTCTACTTATATCCTGTAAGAGAAATAGAAGCACAAGTAGTATTAAACGTAGTAAATTTTAGTATTATTATATTATGTTTTAGCTTTTTAATGTGTACCCTTTTCTATTATATCTGCTCGCTCTCGCTCTAATCTTAATAGCTTGTTGTCTGTCTCCTGTAACTATTGTAGCACTTGGCATGATTCCTTCCTTGTAATTTTTTTTCTATTCTGTGTTTTATTGTATACAATGTTGGCGACTCAAATAAATAAACTATAAACAGTACAAATTATTGAAAGCCGGCCCCATGTTGGGCGCCAGTACACAGTTTCAACCTTCACTTTAGTGATCCTTTTCGTTATATTTCGTGTTGTTTTTCCTCTGGATGAGATCAACTAGCTGAGCTGAGAGGATAGAAGAGAAGGTCATCATTCTCCCTAAAAACTTATTCCACGTAAATAATGGATTGTATTGCATGCTAAGCACGTAGGGATATAGATCTATATGATGATGTATGGGTATAGATGTGGATATAGACGTAGGGGTATGGACGGATGAATATGCAGATGTTTTTACATGTTTTGTATATCTCAGAACGGTCCCACGTTGGGGCGCCAATTTTTTTCGCTTTCACTTTTAAGACTTAGGTACCTTGAAATGTTGGTTCTGTCTCTGTTTTAGTTAAAATTCATCTGTTGTTTGCCAGTATCGATCGTACTAGGTCAGCTCCATGTCGGGCGCCAAAATTACAGAACATGTAAAATCTTCGTAGCCAAATACTGCGTTGAAAATGGCAATCTTGGGTATTCAATATCACAAAGGAATTATTCAATGACGTGCTTCCCCCTGGCCATGATATTTCTGAGCTGTGACGCGTCAATGTAGCATTAGTGAAGCAATCAGTCTTTGACGTAGGTAACTATTTAAGGTTTGGTTTCACTATCCAGTGAAAAATGAAAATTCCTACTTGGAAATCTTTTTATTTTCAAGCTAAGTATTGTATAAATAAATATTCATGGACATTTCACACGACGCCCTCTAGCCCCAAACTAAGCAAAGCTTGTAATATGGTAACTAGATGCTGATAGAATACTTATATACTTTTTTTTTGTAAATACATACTTATAATAGTAACATAGTAACACCCAGACATAGAACAAACATCTATGTATGGCACATACAAATGTTTGCTCTTAGTGGGGATCGAACCCACGACCCACAGCACGGCAGGCAGAGCTATTACCGACTGAGCTGTGACGCCTGTCATGATGTCAACTTGATGTTGTATGATGTCAACTTGGCTAGAGGGGCAGATACACTTATCTATCCCTCACCTGTTTAAGTAGTGCTAACTTACAATTTGTCTTCGATCCACCACCGTCAGTGTGGCGATCCCCTTATTTAGTTGATCGCACGGCGCGCCCACTGCACTCCGGTCACGGCCGCTATTAGCGGCTTGGCGCCCAGTTTAAGCATTCATGGTGTTTGTTTTGTCGTTTCATACCGTTCCTTTGGTTGCTAGACGTTGCTACATATACACTCGAGAGCAATGATTCCGGGTCACTTAAAGAATGTTAAAAATCTCGGAAACTAAAAATGATAGGTTAATGCAATAAATTGTATTTAATAGACAATGTAATACTCCTTAAATGAAAGTAAAAAAATATGAGTCACCATACATTTTATTAACACAAAATTACATAAAGAAAAAAACTGCTGATCTCTCCTTAAAACAAAAATAGGAAACATGAAATTTTTGAACTTTATTACGATTTGACTTGAATTTTAATACTTCGTATTGCCTCCTCGTGCTTCCATTACTGCGTTTACGCGGTTTGGCATGCTGTACACCAAGTTCCTTATACGATTTTGGGGAATATTCTCCCATTCCTCTGTGAGAGCAATTTTGAGCTCACGAAGCGTGATTGGGGGAGGGTTTCGTTGTTTTACGCATCTGCCTAGCTCGTCCCAAGCATGCTCGATCGGGTTGATATCCGGGCTGCGCGCTGGCCACTCCATACGAGTAATGTTCATCTCTTGAAGGTAGTCATTCACAATCCTACCTGTATGAGGTCGGGCATTGTCATGCATAAATATAGCATCCTCACCTAAATTGACCATAAATGGACCAACATGATCATTGAGGATTTCTTCCACATATCTTACGCTAGTTAAAGAGCCGTTTTCTATGATCACCAGCTCTGTGCGACTTTCAGAAGAAATTCCGGCCCACACAAGTACAGACCCACCACCGTAGGCTACTTTTTCTTCGATGCATGCTTGCTTGAATCTTTCCCCTGGTCTTCGATACACTCTGTGTCTTCCATCGTGCTTGTAGAGCATAAATTTTGATTCGTCGGAGAACATAACTTTTGACCAATCTTCAATACTCCAATTTACGTGGCTCTGGGCATATCTTAGTCTTGAAATACGATGCCCACGCTCCAGTTTAGGGCCGTTTGCAGGTCTAAGGGGTTTTAAGTTAGATTCAGCAAGCCGACGTCTTACTGTCCATGCACTTGGGTTACTTCCTCCGAGGCGTCGAAACTGATTTGTGAGTTCAGTTCCTGTGAGAAAGCGATTTCGAAGCATGGTGTTCACCAAGTATCGGTCTTCTCGTGCTGTGGTACACCTGGTTCTGCCCGTTCCTGGTCTGCGTAGGTTAGAACCAGTTTCTTCGTAACGTCGGAGAACTCTTTGTACTGTTGACAGCGACACACCGACAGTCCTGGCTGTATCGCGCTGACTCCGGCCGGTTTCCAGCATTGTAAGTATTCTGGTGCATTCTTCAGGCGTAAGCGACATAATTTCAGCTTGAATAATGAATATAGAGCACTATCAACATGGTTTATATACCCACATAAATGACAGATTACAAACAAAAGCAAAACCAAATGCTGTAATTTCGTAGTTCCATCTTCGAAAGTGGCCCTTTTTCAAATTTGATTTTTTTAAGATATAACTTTACAATAACTAAGAAGTTTTAATACCTTCATTTAAGGAGTATTACATTGTCTATTAAATACAATTTATTGCATTAACCTATCATTTTTAGTTTCCGAGATTTTTAACATTCTTTAAGTGACCCGGAATCATTGCTCTCGCGTGTAGATAGATAGATAGATAGATAGAAAACTCTTTATTGTACTGCACCGGAAATTAGATATTAGACATAGTTCTATATTAAAGCGAAGTACAATGGGCGGCCTTATCGCTATGAGCGATCTCTTCCAGGCATATACTTAGTGTTCACTACGGATCTTTGTCCCTCTGCCCCCGTATGCCAATCTTTTGCTGTCAAGTTATATTTCACTACCCAGTGTAATTTCTTCAGGTCACGTGGTACAAAATTGTACCAGGTGATCATTCTTTTTAGACACTTGACAGCAAAATATGCGCGAAAACACATCAAATGACGTCATAATGTCACTATTTAGTCACAGAATAACTATGAGTTAGTATGAACTGACCATGATTTAAAACTTTGCAGTTCAACTGAGATTGGAATACCCCTGCTGGGTGTACTATATTATCATGTGAAAGCAAATAAGTACAGCCATTTCATTTTTTTTATTTTCAAATTAGCTTCAAAACCATACGAATACTATCCTTCTCTATTTAAAACTTGTCAAAAACAAAGACGGCTATATTTTTATCATAAGAACAACGTTATTCGGAGTTGGTCGAACCCAACTTTAGTTTAAATATCGTGTTGTAGATGTGTGTCGTGTCGGCAACAGTGTAAAAACCATACGCACCCGGCGACCAGGCGCCACCCTTCCTGCCCGGGGTTGGTTTCCGGGAACGGAAGTGGGTTTTTGTGCAGTTCGATTGATTTTATAATGTTTGTTGTGAAGGTTGGCCGTAACAGAGTAGAGGTGAGACCAGCTGGTCCTCCATGGTTCATGTGTGATCAGCCCCCGTATTCCAATCTTTTGCTGTTAAGTTATATTTCACTGCCCAGTGTAATTTCTTCAGGTCACGTGGTACAATTTTGTACCACGTGATCATTCTTTTTAGACACTTGACAGCAAAATATGCGCAAAAACACATCAAATGACGTCATAATGTCACTATTTAGTCACAGAATAACTATGAGTTAGTATGAACTGACCATGATTTAAAACTTTGCAGTTCAACTTTGCAGTTCAACTTTGCAGTTCAACTTTGATTGGCATACCCCTGCAGTACAGCGTTTCTTACATAGGTAAAAATTGGGACCTGACGTTGTATAAATCATCTAGTTTACATTGTTTCAATTGCATTTTTTTTTATTTATGTGTTAGTAGGTACTAGAAGCTTTCAGATCGTGTCAGCGCTGACATTAATATTTATCAGAGCCGCTGATATGTCGGTATCGTATAGGGCATCGTTATCGACCAATGTTCAAACGCCGTATCGTATGACGCCGTATCGTATGACCACCCTACATCCTACAGAAAGACCAATTATCTGATCGATTATGAGGGTGAATTTTTAATTGGGTGCGTAAGTAATGTTAGCTTTTTACGGACGCGCATAAAATCTTGCTGAAGCTAAGCGCGTACTTGGACGTGCGCGGACAGTCAAACAAGCGGTCAGTAATGATGGGGGTAGATAATGAAACTTCTTTTTTTGTCTTCTACTTTTTTTTGTAAGTATTTTTCGTGTGAAAAATACTATCCTACTAATATTATAAATGCGAAAGTTTAGATGTTTGGATGTTTAGATGTTTGGATGTTTGTGTTTCAATCACGTCAAAACCACTGAACCAACTTGGATGAAACTTGGCATATATATAGTTCGTAACCTGGATTGACATATAGGCTACTTTTTATCCCGAATAATTAACGGGGTCTACAGGATAAAATGAACGAAAAGGATTAGCAGCGCCAATTGGCAAGAGGATTTCATTGTCATGTCATGTCACGTCAGTTTGACAGGGCGTAGTACTACCTCTTTGGTCTAACAACTAGCGTTTGACATTCCAGTAGGTACGAGTTCGGTGTAATGAGGTGTAATGTCAAGTTTCTCAAAGAAGTATCCGCTCGGTACATGCACAGATAATATAATGTAGGTACACGGAAACGGTACTCGCGTACGACGTCGCGGGTAACTGCTAGTATAATATATAATATTTTTCTATGACTTGTATGCCGTCTTGTTAGAGTCCATTATTTTGATTAATAATTATTATGACTGCTAGTTGTGAATGTCTGAGTCGGTTGCCCCCACCCTGGCCGCAAGTGTCTGAACTTTAAAACAAGTAATTAAATTAAAAATTTAAAAAACCCCCGAATCTTGGACCGATTTTTGTCAAACATAGCTAAGAACACTCCCGACTTATTCACCTTTAAAACAAAAAAAAATCGAAATCGGTTCATCCGTTTGGGAGTTACGTTGCCTCAGACAGACACACACACACACACAGACACGTCAAACTTATAACACCCCGTCGTTTTTTCGTCGGGGGTTAATAAGAACTTTTAAAATGGCGTTCCATAACCGCTTACGGTAAAATTATTGTGCTTATGTTAAAAGCAAGCATATTTGTTTGTGCTGTCACTTCAGGTTTCGAAAAAGCACACGGAATTGATTGGTGCGGTCGGTACTTTGTAGGGTAGATGGAGGCAGTTTTTAAATGGCCGTACTCTGCTCACAATGCTTACATTCGTAGATTCCTCTTGGCAGTAGAAACGTCCGCATTTTCCGGTCGACAAAGCGAGAAACTCATTTGGCAACATTGCCACTACACCTGACGTCACAGTCATAAATAAAATACAAATATTTGCAGCTGAAATGAAATGGTTCTTGGGAAAGGTTTGGAAAGTTCAAAATTACTGCCTAAAGTTGCAATAATGACCACTTCTTACCGACTATTCCCTATTACCTCATTCACTATGACATTAAACAAGTAATTAAATTTAAAAAAAAACCCCGAATCTTGGATCGACATTCATCAAACATAGCTAAGAACACTCCCGACTAATACACCTTTCAAAAAAAAAAAATCTAAATCAAAATCTGTTCATCCGTTCAGGAGCTACGTTGCCTCAGACACACACACAGACACGTCAAACTTATAACTACCCGTCGTTATTGCGTCGGGGGTTAATTAAAACAATAAACTATCGCGTCAAGTGGTGTGGTCATACTAGAGTCGCGTGAAATGGTGTAATTACATAAGAGTTTACATAGATGAATCAATACAGAGACAAAAAAATTATGAGGTTAGACAATGAGCGGCCTTATCGCTGAGAACGATCTCTTCCAGGCAACCTAAGCGAGATTAGTGGAGATAGAGACGAAGGCGGTGTAATTGACAGGCGTCACAGCTCAGTCGGTAATGGCTCTGCCTTCCGTGCTGTGGGTCGTGGGTTCGATCCCCACTGAGAACAAACATTCGTGCGTGGAAAACATAGATGTTTGTTCTATGTCTGGGTGTTACTATGTATTATAAGTATGTATTTAAAAAAAAAAGTATATAAGTATTCTATCAGCCATCTAGTTCCCATATCACAAGCTTTGCTTAGTTTAGGACTAGAGGGCGTTGTGTGTAAAGTCCATGAATATTTATTTATTTATTTATTTATTTAATTAAGTTGGTACAGACAGTATGTAACCGTGTCGTACGTACCAAGTCAATCAATATGGCATTATGGTGGTAAAAGTTAGCCCTTTATCGCCATACACAATGCCATATTGATTGACTTGGTCAAATTTATGACCGTAGACAGTGGCGACCACAGAAAAAAGAAAATAAGTAGAATTAGTAAGTAGGTGGATCCGCTTAATATCAAGTCTGCATCGCATTACGCACTTCAAGCTCCGCCTAGCTCCGCTCACTTCAGTCGTGTTTGAATTTTGTCATGGTAACCGTACTTGAAAAAAATCATTAAAAAATATAAACATGCCATATTTTGCTGTTTTAGAGTGCAAAAACGATAGCGGAATCAAAAATTTAACAAATGGGGGCATATCATATCACCGATAAGTAATATTTTATTGTTAATTGTTAGTTTTGTTAAAATGCAAAACCGTCAAAGAAAAAAAGACTGTAAATCATACACGTTAAAGTCGCGTTTCTTTTAAACCTCAACTTTCGCTACTCAGTTAGGGATGTGGCCCCAATAAACTGATGAATGCGTTGTCGATAACTTTAATGGCTGGGTCAGATGAAAATTACAGAAATATTTTGAAAAAAAAAAGGTATATCTTCTGGTGCCAGACATAAAAAAAAATTGATTGATGCAACTGGGAAACAAAATTGGTTTCCTACAAAATACAGTAGGTACAATTTGCTGCACTTTAAGGACCAAGATTTTGTAATTAAAAAAAGTGGAAACAAATACATTGTTGGCACAGCTATACCGACTCTAATAATTTTGTGTTTTCAGGTAATTATAGTGTTATTATTTATATTCATGAAGTTTTAATTAATTAGGTAGGTACCTTCATTCTTGGTCCTTACCCAAGTATCAGACTGACAATAGTGTCAGTCTGATACTAACCTTTGTGATTGATTATAATTAAACAAAGAAAGAAAATATTTTTATTTCGACCACCACAAACGGCAGAGCCCTTGGACACAACGTATCAGACAAATGTAATTGCGGCTAAACGTAGCTATTTCGTTATCGACAATCAGTGGGTAGGTAATAATCGATATCGACAAATTCGTCATGTATCCTCATTGGTCACATCACTAAGTGAGTAGCTATGTTTGTCATAACAGCCATTGCATTATCAATCTTAAGATTTGTTAATAAAGACTATAACAAAAATGCTTCGCAAAAGCGCCACCTTTTGCTGAGTAGACGAAGTAAACTTTAATTTTTATCACTTGTTTATTTTATTGAGTTTTGAACCATGTTCCGATGGAACTAAGGTTTTATATCAATAAAATTATTTTAATGGATTTAGGTCCGTTTTACGTTCTCTTTCAACCAATTATAATCTTTATTTCTAAGTGTGTTAGTTTTGACATGGTGTGAGTTTAGCTACACTGGTTCTCATACTAAAAAGTCATCATGCTCTTTCTATTTACTTCCTTTGTTCTGTGGTGGCGACCCCCTAGGTTTTGTCATTGTTATATTGTTATATTGTTATTATCTGTTGTCATATCACGGTAGTGTGCATTGCATAAGGAAGTGCATAATAATGTGCTTGCAGTAAGTTCAACGGCCTCACGATGCGGTTGGAAATATGTTAGCCTACTACGGGAATCGATCCCAGAGTTCCCGGATGTCTCGGGTTGGGGTTCGATTCCTGTTGGGTCATTGCAAATATCTGTTACAGTTGGAGCGCGGGGTCAAACGTATCAATTTCATGTTTTTTTATTGAAACTTTCAAACATCGCTTTTTATCCTCGATTACAAGTGTTTTTCCCAATAGACCAATTTTCTCATAAATCACAAATTGCATAAGTTTTGTAAGTGACCAGCCGGTTGCGATAATCGCAAGTGCAACTGCAGGCTAACTCGTTTTCGAATTTTGTTATAAGACTCCTTATACATAACTAGATTATTTCTTGTAATCAGAAAATGCGGGGAGAAGAGCACTCACTCCCTGCAGGCGATGGGCAGCACACTCCGCGGCAGCATGCCTCCTCGCGCTCCAGCTCGCTTTCTGCCGCAGCTGCGCGCCACAGTCCTGAGAAACCTGCTACTCAAGAAGCGGGATACTAGGAAAACCCTAGCTGTAAGTACCATAACCCTGGATCCTATTGCAGCACTAGTTTAAGAAATCCCCTAGCACATTTATCTATGCTCAAATGTTCATGGCTTGGCGCGCCTTTTTTTTCGCAATTCTGAATGATGCCGACACAGACCAAAAATACTATACCGTATGCAGCCAATGTCATTGGATGGCACCTAGTGTTTTTCCACTACAAAAGTGGTAGATCAATCAGAAAACCAACCACTCTCTGATCAATCCACTTGTTCCCAGGAAGTCCTAGTCCCGCTGTACTCGCTAGGCGTGCTGATATTCCTGAAGATGCTGGTTCCGAACCCCAACTTCCCCGAAGTCCGGGAGCCAGGCCGCCTGCTGCGCATCCATCCTCACGACTCCCTACCTGACAACCGGACCGTGGCTGTGGTGGCCGACTGGGCCAATGCTAATGGCACTGAGGTAACCTTTCTAGGAAAAGAGACGATTTGGTAAAAAGTAGAGCATAAAGTCAGAAAGAATGGTCCCCCACTATATAGACAGAGGACACAATGATAGTTGCTTCTTCTTCTTATTCGTATCTTTGACAAAATATATCAAAATGAGACAAAAGATTCAAGTGTTGGTGATCAAATTGGGGATGATAAATAGATCATTTTTGTACAATTAATCGCCATGGAAGCATATTTTGGAACATCGGAAGTATTTCTGCCGAAATGATTATGATGAACTTGTATCTCAGAATATTTGTATCCTATGCTTCTCGTTTCCAGGGTTTCCTCCAAGACATCAACGACATGCTCCGCTCCTCAGGCCAGGATCCGATCCACTGGATTCCGTACAACAACACCACGGATCTGAACGACGCGTACCACAGCGACACCAGAAACTTTCCCATTGCTGTGGTCTTCGACACTGATCCTAGTAACTTCAATGAACCACTTCGGTAAATGCCCACACCTTCCTAGACGTTCCGAGAGACAAGCCAGTGATGGTCGCAGTATTTCGATTCGAAGGGTCCCATACACTGTTGATGCAATCACAGGCACATGAGACTTCGCCTTCATGTCTCAGAGTGATAAACGCAATGCTATTGGTACTTGGAAGTTCGTACGTCTTCAAAAGACATACATAGTTACCAAGTTAGTCTCTTTGTTGTGGAAAATTGAAAGACTGCAGCCGCGCTGAACTTGGCTTATTTCACCTAGTTTAAAACGATTGTAACTTTGACTACAGCTTCAACATTGTCTGTTTCTCTAGCTACACAATAAGAACCAACCCATCTCACACTGGAACTCCCTCCACCCGTTTCCTCTTCACGTCTCCTGCAATCTGCCGCGAGAGAACTGGTGATAAAGACTGGTCTTCCGACTGGTCGCGAGGTGGTCAGCTCATACCATTATCGGAAGTGCATAATGAGGAGGCTTGTCCTGTGCTGCAGTACTATTACTCCGGATTCCTGGCTCTGCAGACGATGATTGACTATGTTAAAATCAAGGTAACACAGGCTTTTGTGTCTTATCTAGGGTTATAAATCAGACTATCGAGAGAGTGGATGCGTAACTCTCATTTGTTCTATAGGACTGTTGTCATAGGAACTGTTCAATAAAACCTACAGAAATAAAGGACATATCTTCTCTTCTGTATAGAAAAAGACTGACGGACCAGCAGGGGTATGCCAATCAAAGTTGAACTGCAAAGTTTTAAATCATGGTCAGTTCATACTAACTCATAGTTATTCTATGACTGAATAGTGACATTATGACGTCATTTGATGTGTTTTCGCGCATATTTTGCTGTCAAGTGTCTAAAAAGAATGATCAATTGGTACAAAAAGGTACAATTTTGTACCACGTGACCTGAAGAAATTACACTGGGCAGTGAAATATAACTTGACAGCAAAAGATTGGCATACGAGGGCTGGCCGTAGTTTTTTGCCCGGTCTTCTAACGTGGATTCTATCCTTGTGATGTTATTGAATAAAATATTTTTGACTTTGACTTTGTCCTCCAATATTTACGTATTTATTAATATCCTGTCTTCCAGACGGACACAAACGCAGCAATCCCCCCACCCCGCATCGATCTCCGCCAATTCCCAAAACGCCAGCACACCGGTGATTGGCTGGTGATCTTCCGCGTCATCATGCCCATGTACATGGTGATGACGCTCAGTCAGTTCATCACTTATCTCCTCATGTTTGTGGTGGGGGAGAAGGAGAATAAAATCCGGGAGGGGATGAGGATTATGGGGTTAAGGGATTCTGTTTACTGGTGAGTGTCTGCTTCTCATTTAGAAGGTTCTGCCTGTGTTTTTGTCTCATTAATCAGTCTTGTTAAAAAAAATGGTTGGGAGCGAAGTGAAACGCTTATTTTAAGTTTTAAATACTTATATTGTTCTTTTTCAGGGGTTCTTGGTTCCTGATCTACGGAGTGTTTGTCATGATACTGTCCGTCGTCAGCACAGTTCTACTCTTTACATTGAAGGTCAGTTTCATAATTTTCTACATCAAACCTGAAGGTTGCAAAATGCAAGAAATTGACTGCACTGATATTTGACAACATAAAAATTCATAAAAAAATGTGTTCATCACCAAAATGTTCCTAGTAGGGATCGAACCCACAACCTTCAGCCTGCTTCAGCTCAGAATGAAGAGCTTTACCAACTGAGCTGTGACGTCTGTCAACTCCTCATTTTGTCTGCAGGTTTTCCAGCACTCCTCGTACATCCTGATATTCCTGCTGATGCTGCTGTTTGGGTTCACAATCATCACCTTTGCGTTTATGCTGACACCGTTCTTCGATAAAGCCAGAGTAAGAGATTTTACACAATAACCAATTTTCACCTACATAGAGCCGATTTACATCCTTATAATAGGGGATTTATACTTTAATAGAGCCGAATCTACACCCCTGTATTATAGCCGATTTACACCTTCATTATGAGTGTCGAGTTATAGCCTTCTAGAGTCAATCTACACTCCTGTAAAGCTGATTTACTTAAGTCCCTTAGGCCCTCGTAGGTCCGCCAGTGTAACATTAGTGTTATTGATATTTCCAGACAGCCGGCATAGTGGGCAGTTTTGCCGTGAATCTGATGAGTGGGCTGTACTTCATCCAGGTGTTTGTCTCCAATGCGGATTCCCTCGCATTCTGGTTCGTCTCCCTCATCAGCTCCAGTGCCTACGCCTTAGCCATGGACAAGGTAAGATCTGCTGCCACCAAGCAGTGATGCTCAGCTGTGTTTCCTCAAAAGTGAAGGGTTTTATGGGTTTAGCAGACAGATAATTGAGAGGTGTCAATTATCAATTGTCAATTAAAAGCTCCATTGCGCGTCATAAGCGGTTGTTCGCGATTGCCTCGATCCAATGACCGTATAGTTCTCCATTTTTAAAGCTATAAGCAACTTTCCAGGCTCTAGTGCTGGACATGGCTGGGGTAGGCGTGACGTGGGACAACTTATGGAGTGGGCCCGGGGTTCCCTTCGGTGGAAGTCTCATCATGATGGCCATAGACACCGTCATGTACGGGCTCATTGCTTACTGGTTGGATGCTGTACTGCCAAGTAAGTGTTTGTTCGTGGTTTGGTTATATGGGATGTGGGAAAACAGAAAATGTGACGAATATTATGATATACTGAATGTTGAACGGCTACTTTTCATCGTCATCATAGGTACTTAGCCATAGTTTTCCTAGAAGCACTTGATTTTGAGGCTTCTTTGTCCTCCGAATTTCCGTGATCTTTGGAATTGTCCATCAGGTTCTATTTTTCTCCCCCTTTCATCCATTACCCATAGATTGTCTATTATAGGTTTTGCATGGTGCCTCAAGTCGCTTCAACTTCTTTTTTGACGAAAAAAGTCTGAAAAATCTGCCAGTACGATCTTTTTTTCTCATCGTAGTCTGAAGAAAAGATTCTTTCCCCAACAATATGAATATGGTCATAATTTCCAGGTGAATACGGCATAAAGCAGAAGCCCTGGTTCTGCATGTTACCATCGTACTGGCTCGGCAGCCGGCGCGGCAGGGTGTCCGCGGTGCATTTCCACTCCAATGGAGACGCGCAGCATAGCAAGGATATTGAACCTGTTCCTAGGTAAGTCCTCTTACTTCAGGATCTATCTTGCTCATTCCAGGTCCCAGGTCAATACGACATCAAACAGATGTAAGGATACAAACGGATCTTAGGTGTGTTGTGATTTCAGTTTGATAAAAATGATGGAAGATGTCTGAAGATGATGAAGCGATCAGCGAGAAGCTAACCGGTCCATGATAAATTTTTAAGTTGCTACAAAATAATAACTTCAGAAATGTATGGAAAAACATCGTGTTAAATATGGTGATAGAACTCTTGTGGAACAATAAACCTTACTCTGCTGTGACGCACATACCTCTAATCACCAGCGGATTTTGATGAGGGTTTACTAAACTTAGCACCCACATCATATCTGGTGATAATTGACCTTGGGGTCAACTTTTTTAACTCCTATTTCTAGGATACGGATAGACCACTGAAGATTATTCGGAGGTTCCAGTCCAACATGTCTTCAATACCTTTGGTTTTTCAGGGAGCTTCAGGACAAAGAGGCCATTCGTATCGTAGGCCTCCAGAAATCCTTCCGGCACTGTCGCCGGGCTGAAGTCAAGGCCATAGACAATATAGACTTGTCCATCTACGAAGGGCAGATCACAGCTGTTCTGGGACACAATGGCGCTGGGAAATCCACCTTGTTTAATATCCTGACAGGGCTGACTGCTCCGTCCGCGGGAACTGCTTACGTTTATGGACTTGATGTTAGGTGAGATTCTCGATCAAATCTCTTTTACTTATTTTCAATTTTAACAGTTTGAAAATGTAGTAGAATTATTTGTGAAGCAGTTCGTTTGGGGACCTATACTGCTGTTATGTTTGCTACCAAGCAGTGATGCTCGCATTGCTGTATTCCGATTTGGAAGGTATGACCGGTAGCATTAGTATGAGAGATCTTCCGAAATATTCCATCACCAGATTTGACCACTAACTCGAATGAACGAACAAACTGCTAACTAGTCGTTTCCACTTGCAGGGATCCAAACGACATGCTGGAAATCCGTCAGATGACAGGCGTATGTCCTCAACAAGATGTCCTCTTTGACTTGCTGTCCGTGAAAGAACATCTTCAATTCTTCGCTACTGTCAAAGTAAGTGCATGTTCGCAGTCAAATGATTCTTACCAGTTGGTAAGGTTCAATCTTTGGTATATCAAAAACATTGTTCTAGCAGCAGGATTTCCAGTTTGGAGGGGGGGGGGGTTTATTTTAGGATTTTCTTAAATAAACCTCCCCAAATCCTAGTCCACCGTTGGTTGTGCAGACTTTTGGGGAGGCTTGAGCCCACTAGCACCTTGAATCCGCTAGTGCCATGCTCGATTTTTAAGACAAGAGATTGGTTGAACAAGAAAGATCTTTCAAAGTTCTTCTCATTTTGAACATGGACACCATAGCATACACTAATACACCCATACATGGACATAGACAGTTCCGTTATCTAAGCACTAAGAATTGGTTCCAGGGTGTGCCTGTCAAGCAAGTATCAGAACAGATCCACAAGTCGTTGGTGGAAGTGGGTTTGCTGGATCAGGTGGGCGTGTTCGCTAAACATCTCTCCGGGGGGCAGAAACGGAAGCTTAGTATAGCTATTGCTATGATTGGAGATCCTAAGGTTAGTAGATCCTAATATTAAGTCAACGGCACTGGTCAAAGATAATATGGAAATAGCGAATTAAGATATTGAAACCTCGGTCTGCCTACTTTTCTCACCAGATAATAATCCTGGACGAGCCGACAGCTGGAGTAGACCCTGTCTCCCGCAGGCAGATGTGGAGGATCCTGCAGCGAGCCAAGCAAGGGAAGGTGCTGCTCCTCACCACACACTTCATGGACGAGGCTGACATCCTGGGGGATCGGAAGGCAGTCATCAGCAAAGGCAGGGTGAGTCGTACTAGAAGGGAATCTAGTGGAGAATCAAATGAGTTAGATATCTTGGGGTCGTACAAAATTGAAGTTAGGAGAGTGGAATGATAAAAAGATTTTTGAAGACATCAGAAGAATGCAGACCATTCTAGAAGATCGAAAGGCTGAGAAACAATTTTGAGAAACGAATGGCTGTCATCAGCTTAAGTAAAGTGAGAGTTTACAACGTTAGAGTAGACTTTTAGGACTGGACTGAGGGATTTAGAGGCGTGGCTTTTATACAAAGAGTTATCCATGGACGTGACAAATGACCTACTGGCTGGCGGTTACCTTGGCCAGAGAATTAATATTGCCATACAAAGAGGTAACGTCACCAGCCTGCAGGGCTGCCTGCTGCGGTGATTTAAACTCTGTTTTCTACCTGTAACTACTAACAGGTAGAAATCAGAGTTTTCTACTTGTAACTACTAACAAGTAGAAATCAAAGTTTATTTTTAATTTTTGAAAATAATTTTTCCTAGCTTCAAATATTATGTTTTGTGTTATCTATAAATAAATAGATGGGTAGTATAAATTACCAGGTATTTTGTTTTAGGTCCGATGTGCAGGGACGTCATTATTTCTGAAAAACAAATTCGGAATCGGATACCATTTAACACTAGTCTTAGATGGTAAGTTTTCTTCAAAAATTATACTTCATTTTTAACCGACTTCCAAAAAGGAGGAGGTTCTCAATTCGGTTGTATGTTTTTTTTTTATTTTTTTTTTAATGTTTGTTACCTCAGAACTCCGTCATTTATAAACCGATTTCAAAAATTCTTTTTTCATCTGAAAGGATATACTTCCAGATTAGTCCCATTTTATTTTCATCAAAATCGGTTGAGTAGTTTGGGTTATAAATAGAAATAACTGAAAAAAATATGCCCGGCGCGGCGCAGCGCCTACTATTTTACTGCTAGCAACGATGCTCGCGTATTTGTTCAATATGCTAATGCATTACTTTCGGACCCTTTGTGCTGTGTACACCTTTTTTCATTTTTCTAAATTTGTCAATAAACCCAGTTTGTACACTCAAACCGCATTTAATTGGAGAAAAGCAAAAACCCACCAGTTGTTCCTCTAAAGAATCAACACCAACCACGTGCACGAAATTGCGTATTTTGCTTTCCTGTGACTTTTAAGTGGTGTTTATAGTGACTAGAACATTCCCAATGAACTGTCATCATCATCATCTGATGATGAAGCTGGTAGTTGAATTGAAGTCGGTTTTTCTAGTTTTTTAAACTTATAAATTATTCTTTTTCTGTAGCTCGAGCGTACATAGTTAGTTTTCAATGATCAGTTCAGTCATCACTTAGATCATTAGATGGACGAATGTTGATTGCATTTTTCTTTTTTATTATACTTGTCTAAAATTTCTAGGTGTATGCCGTGAGCATCAAATAACCCGCCTAGTGAGAGGCCACGTGCCTCGCGCTGAAAAGGCACGTCGACATGGAAGAGAGCTATCCTACATTCTACCACATTACGCAGTACATCTGTTCCCACCGCTGTTCCTGGCTATCGAACATGAGATCAAGGAGAAGACTAATAGACTTGGTGAGTGGAACCTTCAAAAATTATGAAGTTATCAACATCTTTTGCTATCGAGAACTTTGAGTTGAACTAGTTTGGTGATAAAATTTTAAATTTCTCTGCAACATCAGCCTGACCTAAGATATAAAATTTAATTAAGCATAACTTGAAGAAAATTTAATCGCCACATCAGGCTGTAGAAGTCCACTGTTGCGCATAGGACTCCTTCTCAGAAAGGGCTTATTTCAGAAATCGCCTGCGTGTTGCCCCTGCGAAAGGGATTTCTGGACTTTTTGTCCAGAAATTTCCTTAGTCAGAAAGGTCTTCGCCATCAACCAAATTTTTTACATTTCATAGACTATTCTTTTACTACAATCTCATGGAAAGTGACAATGAAGCCGACGTGGGAGCGAGAGAAGAGAAACTGTATTTTCTTATTTCCAGGTGTAACAAGCTACGGCGTCTCAATGACGACCCTTGAAGAGGTGTTCCTATCGCTAGAGGGAGAGAACGCAGAGGAAATAGAAGCAGTAGAAGGAGTGTCGTCTGTCAAGCTGGTGCGAGCCAGGGCTCTGTCGCGGAGTCTCTCCTTGCAGAGCAAAACTCTTAGCTATCAGGTAAGGATTTCTATTCACAAAAGTAATGATTCTTTTATCGAATAACAGTGAAGATAAGCAATCTTGCATATGTCAATTTGAATTGAATTTTAATCGAGTTTAAAAGTATTGGTATGCCATCATTCCATCCTGATGCATCCTGAGCGTTTGCTTTGTTTTTGTTTTGTTTTGTTTTTTGTTTTCAAGCCAATAATAAGATCTGTAAGCTACCTACAGCTAAGATAAAGATCGATTGTGACACCCACCTACTAGCTAAGTATTCATATGCGAGTCAAAAATATAAAAACCGATTTACATAGATAAGATTGGAATTTGATGAGTGAAATATTTTCAGGAGCTAAACGACAAATCGACAGAGAAAACCACATCGCTACCAACGCCACCCGCCACTCACACGCTTCATACTACCAACCACGGAGTTGAACACGTCAAGGTAAAAGGTTTAATTAAACCATCAAATTAACTAGTACCTACCTAGTTTGCCCCAACCTGAGACCTTGCGATGCTCTCAATAAATATAATAAAACGCAACTAAATAGAACGTATAAACTTTGCATATCGCATCGATACCGAAATAAATTACCAGTCTTAATTGAAACTGTAAGAAATTGAAGGTCACGTTATACTGGTTTTATCAATTTTACAATATGCTCAAAATCTATTGAACCTAGAACAAAAATAATAACTGTTTTTTAATGTCTATTCAAAGCCTTATCACTCGATTTTTTATACGACTTGATTTGATGAACTGAAGTCCAAAGACTTTGGACTAAAGTCTGATGATGACTAGCAATGACGAAGAAGATCTGAGAAGATTTTGATGGACCTGAGTTTTTAAATTGTTGTGAAATTAACTTGTTGAGTATCTACAATCATGTTAGTTTTGGCTCTCAAATTCATCTTCTTGATTTAAGGTACGAATTCAGGTTATTTTATTATGATCTTCCAGATTGTTCCAGAAGTAACAGTGTCGGTTGACGCCCTCAGTGAAATGGTGAAGACGAACCCTAACTGCTGGAGGACGTTCTGCGCCATGGTCTACATCAGAACCGTCAGGATGATCAGGGATCCTTACAAGCTGTATGTCATGATCTTCATGCCCATAAGTAAGTAACATAATAATGGCAATATGTATGTATTATAAGTATGTATTTACAAAAAAAAGTATATAAGTGTTCTATCAGCCATCTGGTTCCCATATTATAAGCTTTGCTTAGTTTGGGACTAGAGGGCGTTGTGTGAAATGTCCCTGAATATTTATTTATTTATAAAACTGTTGTGGTTTTTATAAAACTAAATGATGGAACAAGACAACCCACCTAATGTTGTGGTAACCACAACCTATAACGATGCATTGCCTCTCTGAACACGTCCACTGAAGACGTGCCCTGTCCATGAAAGGGAAGAGCTCGTCCGGGGAAGTACTACCTACCTATTTCTGCCGCCAAGCAGTGATGCTCGCATTGCTGAAGGGTATGCACAGTTACGATTTTACTTTGTAAGACATTGCACGTCTTCAGTGGATGTTCTCACTGAGGCAATTGGCCGAGGTTACCTCTTAACATCAGATGAACCATATGTTTAATTCATTAATTAAAACATATCTAACATTCACAATCATCAATAAATAATTTGTTTTTTTTTTCAGTATCTTGCGCTATCGGTCTCTGGGTGAAATCGAGACAAATAGTATTCTTTCGGATGCAGCCACTCAAATTAGATCCCAACGCCTATCTCAATAAGACTCCAATTGCCTTATTCAGTGACCCCAGCAATTTCAAAGAACTTACAGATTTCAAAGACTCCTTAGAATCTCTTGGTGCTAACCCTATCGTTGATTTTGATGGGAATTTTTCTACCTTTTTGAATATGGAGAATTTCGGAGCTTTTAGTATGAAGAAAAATGTGATACCGTACGGGAATATAATGGCCTATTACAATAGTACTTACACGCATGGCCTTCCTATTATCATCAATTTGTTGGATAATAGCCTTTACAGGTAAGTCTATCTAAAAAAATTAAAAAAAACCGTTGACATTTCACACAACGCCATCTAGTCCTAAACTAAGCAAAGCTATGGGAATTAGATTGCTGATAAAATACTCGGTAATAGCTCTGTCTTCCGTGCTGTGGGTCTTGGGTTCGATTCCCACTGACAACAAACATTTGTATGTCTACATCGTATAAGTATGTATTTACAAAGAAAAATGTATTAAGTATTTTATTAGCAATCTAGTTCCCATATTACAAGCTTTCTTAGTTTGAGACTAGAGGGCGTTGTGTGAAATGTCCATAAATTTTTTGGCATTTGCTGTCAGTTTACAAAAATATCTTAATTTCAGGGCAATGATGGTAGCTTCAGGTTATGTAGAAAGCTTCAAGCCCATTGAAGTACTAGTACATCCGTTCCAACAAACAGAACAACAGGAAGAGTTTAATATAGGCAATGTAATATGCGCCATTTTTGTTGGAATGATATTCGCACTGGTGCCTGTGACTTTGGCTGTAGATATTGTCTATGATAGAGAGGTAAGAATTTTGTTATTCTTCTTCCTTGTCGATGGTTTGGACATAATCAAGCCTTTGGAACTAATCTACATAATTTATACAGCCACTCTTATTTTATCAAGTAGAATTTTAAGTTATACTAATTCAAAATAAATCTTATTGATGATGCATCAGTTTGATATTAATCGTGATAACCACAGTGATAACGATTTAACTAAGTAACTGCTAATTTGTTTTTTTTTTCAAACCCTCTTTTAACAGAAAACTTTAACAACACTTAACCTTCTTAACTTTCTTTTAACTTTTTTTTTAAACAGAGAACTTTTTTTTTCTTTTTTTTTATGTGCAAGCTTTTTAAAGAAGTTGACACATAGTTGAAAGCAATGAAGCTGTGATAAGTTCCCAAACCAGCCACACTTAAAATATTTTTTTTTTTCATTTACAGATAAAGGCAAGAAATCAATTGAGGATAAACGGACTATCTATGTGCATGTACTTCCTCACATTCTTCACTATTCTCACTGCGATTATGTTGATTACGACCGCTGGAGTTTTAATATTGGTAAGTATTTTGTATCTTTAAATGTATAGGCAATAATTATACTTATCTTCATTTTCTGTTAACAAAATTAAATTAAAAACTCTAATTTCTACCTGTTAGTAGTTACAGGTAGAAAACAAAGTTTAAATCACCGCATGCAATGGGCCCTGCAGGCTGGCGACGTTACCTCTTTGTATGGCAATACTAATTCTCTGGCCAAGATAAGCGCCAGCCAGCAGGTCATTTGTCACGTCCACCAACCTTTTGGATAACTCTTTGAATAAGATCCACGCCTGTGAATCCCACAGTCATAATGTTAATCTTGTTAATAATCAGGCCTTTGCTCCTAATCTAGATGATTTATATAGCGTCAGGGACAATTTCTTACCCATGTACGGGAGGCTGCAGTGCCTGGGACATGATGTAGATGGAGTAGGCTTGTAGCACCTATACCATCCTCTCAGCCTAGTCGATATCCACAGGAAAGACAAGGTCAATACGTGCGGAGTTGACTAAACCAAGGGTTTCCTCACCATGTTTTCCTTTACCGTTGAGAGCCAGTGCTCTCAAACTAGTTAAGCCGTTGATTTAGTTCAAATCCATCACATTCCACTTGTGTGAGATCTTAAACTTTTTCCGCATTCGTCAGATTTTTGCCGTTATTTTATTGTATGTTTTTCATTTATTCTTTCTCTTTCAGGTAGTACTTAACGACATCCCCAGCCTCAACAACCCGTCAGCCATCTTCATGCTCTGCACTCTTCTCATCCTCTACAGTCCTTCCGCAATCCTCTTCAACACTTGCCTATCATACATCTTCGATAAGATGGACTCAGCTCAGAGCATCATGCCTAATATCACCACTTGGGTTGGCGTTATACCATTCATATTGGTTGCTGTGCTGGACACTTTTAAATGGGGTACGTGTCTATCGTTTTTACTTTCAACTTTGATTGATACTCCTAAAAACTTTTTTATTCAGTATCTTTAGTAATTTTTTTTTAATAAAGTGTGTTTGTTTGCAGGTAGTGATATAGCCTTCTACTTGCACATGTTCTTCAGTTTTGTTGACGTCATGTACATTCCTTACGCCATCATTTATTACGTCGATAGGTAAGACTTCTTTTCCATCTATCTCATACTTAATACCTTTGAAAACCATAATATCGTAATCCAGGACTATCTTTCCTTTTCATAGTTCTCTTCTTCAAGCAAATAAATTTGATTCTGCTCGTGTACTTCGAAAAACGAGATAAACGTGACATTTTATTAACACTGCGGCTGCCTTATGTAGACACCCTTGTTCTAATGCTATACCTGATCTCCAGGGTCTACGTGACCTGCAACCTCCGAGACCCATGCACCAACCCATCTCTCTGGAGCTATATGACTGCTGAGGTGTGGGTGCTGGTCTGTGCCATGCTGTTCCATATACCAGTCTCAGGGGCTGCTCTAAAGGCTGCCGATGCTCTCAAAGCTAATGATTGCACCATTAACCTCTGTAATGTGAGTGAATTAAGTTGAAACCCTTGGTTTTTTAGGTTTTTAAGTTATCTACAGAAGCTGGTTTTCAGGATTCTAGGTCTGGCCTACACGTATAGCTATATAGATAAGCTTTGTTTCCTAGGTGATTGACAGGAGCTAGTTTACAGAAATTAGCTAGTGTTTACATCCTTTTGGGGACAGTTTTAAGGAGCTCAACTATTATTTATGGCTTTGACACAGATCGCTACCTAACCTTTACCAAGGTTTGAATATTTGGTTCGACTATTAGACATTTCGTTTTAAAAACCCTCAAAGCTTCTTTTTAAACGTTTTTAAATTTCTTCTCCATCACAGAGAAGAAGAAGAAGAACTTCCTCAGAGAAGTGTGATGTGGAGGCTGAACCGCCCACAACAGGTGATGCTAAAGAAGACGAGGATGTTAGAAAAGAACGGCGTCGTGTAGCCTCCATACTCAGCAACCCCACGCCTAATGCTCCACCTTTAGTTGTACATGTGAGTATAAGTAGGGTTCTGTTGAAAAGACATCACGTCATAGCGTTCGATAGTAAACACATAACTCACCATTCGAAACTAGATAGAGTTGAAGATGAAGAGGCATAGAAGACGACCGAAATTGAAAAATAAGTGAGATTTCCAGAAGATATCGAACTGATCCATCAAGTAACAAAAAGAACACGTGACTCACAAATCAAAAACACCCAAACCAGACAGACAGAACCAACAACTAAAGGGTCTGATCTTTTAGCTTGATTCTTTCAATCATGGCCAAACGTGTAGCTCGTTAGCTCCAATAGACGCTCAGGTGAATTCTCTTTCCGTTATTTTTTTATTCACTATTTAATGTGTTTTTTTGAATAAAACCTACTCAAACCTTGCCCTCTTCAACCCACTTCAACTAGTCTTACTTACCTAGAATCTCCGTAAACTCTACAAAGTCCGCGGCGCCGAAAGCGGCTGCAGCTGTGGTGGTGATGACAGTGCTGTAGTGCGTATAGCAGGCCTGCAAAGACTGAGTCTGGCGGTTGAAGGTGGAGAGGTCTTCGGTCTGCTGGGGCATAATGGTGCTGGGAAGACTACAACGATGAAGATTATTACTGCTGAGGAAAAACCAACGAGAGGAGAGGTGAGTGTTTTCAGCCAGCAATGCAGTAGCCTAACAGTCAATATCACGTACTTATCGGAAGTAAAATTGACAGAATCCAAAGATTATTTGAAGCAAATACATTACTTGCAGAAGTATTTTCCATAAAAGCTCAGTTAAATCACACTGAAGCCTAGAGGCAATACTTGGGAAACTGGAAAATAAGGGATAGTGTTATTTAATCAAATGTAACAACCCCAGGGACTTAACTGCCGCGAAAGCAAGCACTAGATCTTAAAAAAATATCTGATTTTTAGTGTCTGGTCAAAGTAATTCATCGCCTGTTACATAATTCAAGTCATAAATCATGCTCCTTATTTTTCATAATAGAGAACGCAAACGTCGAAAGATAATCCGTTGCGCTCTCTCACAGGTAATGCTAAGCAATCAGAACATCACCGACTCCCGTTCTGCAGCATTCCGTCTCCTCGGCTACTGTCCGCAGCACGACGCCTTGTGGAAGAACGTCACCATTCGGGAACACATCGAGTGCTACGCCGCTATACGGGGCGTTAGCAAAAGTGATACTTCTAGGTGAGAATTAACAACAACATGTTAGACGTCTGTTTTTTTAAATAAAAATACGTCTGACTTGGTAAAACTTCAAGATACTTCGAGATTCGTAATTATTGATGCACTTTTGGCTTTCCAGTTGACACTTTCGTTGTGCCACATTGGGCGCCAAAGCTTGTTCTAATTAATACATAATCAAAACCAGTTTTTGAATGAAAATACTTCAGACCTTAGAAAACCCTCAAGTTTCATAGAAATCCGAATCGTATTGATGCACCTTTAGGGTTCCAGTGACACTGTAGATGTACCACGTTGGGCGCCAAGTTGAAAATGTTCTATTTTTAGCATAATAATAAATAAATAAATAAATATTCAGGAACATTTAACACAACACCCTCTAGTCCCAAACTAAGCAATGCTTGTAATATGGGAACCAGATGGCTGATAGAATACTTATATACTTTTTTTTTGTAAATACATACTTATAATACATAGTAACACCCAGACATAGAACAAACATCTATGTTTTGCACGCACAAATGTTTGTTCTTGGTGGGGATCGAACCCACGACCCACAGCACGGAAGGCAGAGCTATTACCGACTGAGCTGTAACGCCTGTCAATGTTATATTGTTCTATGAATATGTTTATAGGATAGTAGACGCATACCTAAACGGGCTTCAAATAATGGAGCACGCCGGTAAAAACGCTGAAGAGTGCTCCGGTGGAACACGACGCAAGCTTTCGTTCGCACTGGCCATGGTGGGCAGTCCACGGGTAGTTCTACTGGATGAACCTTCCACGGGGATGGACCCGAGGAGTAAGCGGTTCCTGTGGGACACCATCCTAGCTAGTTTCCAGGTAATTGGTAGCTTAGGTATCATGTCTCTCAGATTCTATAGGACACCATGCTAGACACTTTCCAAGGTAAGTCTTTTAGGGAAACTAAGACCTCTTTGGTTGATAGCATCATTGTGATCCTAGCTGCGGTGTCTCCAGCCGTGATAGTGCCCGTCTGTTCCGTCTTCGTGGCAAGGGAAGATTGAGAGTCTATTTGAATCTCTTAACTAGACTTGTCCTTCCTTATACACCAGGGATTTTATTGTCTTATTCTGAAGACATGGCTAGATAGAAAACTCAAGTTTAATTTGACATTTGACATCAAAATTCAGCTCAAACTGTCAAATGACGATACGCCTATTGATCCATCTAATGCCAGGTCAAATTGACCACGATTTTTTCTAATTCTCTATCTTTTTTAGTATTAGACAGTTTAGTATTTAGTATAAATCTGCTGATAATAGGTCAGAATCTTAGTAGTTTGAGAGAAAAGTGGTTTCATTGGTAAGATAAAATGGTTTCTGATAAAGTTTCTTCGCAGGGCAAAAAAGGTGCTATACTTACAACACATTCCATGGAGGAAGCTGATGCACTTTGTTCAAGAGTTGGCATCATGGTCAAGGGTGGTCTCAGGTATAGTAGTCACAACGTATCTTTGTCCATTTGAAATATCTGCGCAAAACTCAGTTTTGGGTTTTCAGTTTTAAGCGAATTTTTACCGATGGAATTACCGTAATATCACCGTTTTGTCAGGACATAAAAAAATCTGATGAACGTGAACGAATTTTGAGATCTGACGAAAGCGCAATTTGATGAATGAGAACTAAATCGAGATGGATATTCACAAAATAATGAAAATTATTATGAATTACAGATGTATCGGCTCAACGCAACACCTGAAGAATCTATACGGTGCTGGGTACACGTTAGAAATGAAGATTGGACAGTCCAGCCAAAAATCTGTGGTGAGAATTTAACTTTTCAAAAATAAGCTTCTCAATTTGATTGTGTATTGTATTGTAACTATTAATTTATTGTAAAAGTACCAATACTGATCTTTAAGTGTTATTGCAGATTATAGAAACAGAACTATCGATGTCACCATCACCGTTACGTTCTGCGCAAAATTCGCCATCATTAGGAGAGGCAGATGAAGGTAATACATTAACTACCTACTTGATTCATAAAGCACCCATGAATATGTGTAATATTTCATATCAATATTCAAAAGATTTTTCTACGGAACCATCTGTGTTAGCGCTTTATTTCAATTTATCTAAATAATTATATGTATTTTATGATTTAAGTATTCATTTAAATTTTTTTTAACCTTTTTATTTATTGTAATTGCAAAGAAACCCCTTGATTTGATTAAAAAAAAACACTATAATACAAATAGCAATACTTGGCAATATCTATGGAACAGCTGATTTCTTTTAAACGTGCATAAATTGTGCAAATTGTGTAATTGTGCATAAGTTTCAGCTCATGTTTCAATAAAAAATGCAATAGACTACTATGTTGCTCCTCAATGGACTTTATGAATTTGACACATACCATTTGGCTTGACAGGCGGCTCCGGTGCTGGGTCGCAATGTGCAGCAGCGGAGGCGGAGGCGGAAGGTGAAGCGGAAGCGGTAGATGCTAGCATACACACGCCTCTTGTCGGAGGCACCTCTCCGCCACCTACTCATCATCACCACAGGTAAATTCAGACATCATTAACGATTTATTTTGATATAGGTAGGTGTTTGGTAATAGGTATAAATAAAACGTCATTGTCTATTAGAACGGAGTCGAGCGGGGGCGGCGCCGGCACGGAAGCGGCGATAGCGCTGGTCGCAAACCTCTTCCCCTCCGCCAGTCTGGAGGAGAACTTCGCCGACCGACTCGTCTTCTCCGTCCCGCAGTCCGCAGTCTCCAGCCTCGCCAGCTGTTTCCAACAGATCGAGGAGGGTGAGTCATCTAAGAGAATTAACCCCTTATATGGTTAACTAATCTAGGAGAATCACTCCCGTTGTTGCTATGTAGATGGGGCTATAGCGACCCTGCTCTCAGTCATATGACTGCGGGGTCCCCATCCAAATGATGCCACATTTGCTCGTTTGCCCCTTGTGCCCTACCGCCTGCGCAAGGGATGATAGAGCCACAGACGAGGGGGTAAAGGTGGCGAAGTTCAAACTTCGTCTAATATTGGTTGTCACCATTGACATGCAAGAAGAAAAAAACCCCCGTTGTGGGGTAAAAAATCAAAGCCGCTGTCAAAATTACCTTCAATTATGTTGAACTACTATGCCTAAAATCCCCTTTGCATCTTTAATTCATCACTTTACCTTAATATCTGTCCCACGTTGGGCGCCAATATTCACTCACTAACATTCATAACAGTACTAGTTTTGTGATCTAGGTACCTAATAACATAGTTAATTAGTAATTTACTAAGTTGGTACAGCACCAATGCAATTTTATTATCATTGATAAGATGAAATCGTTTAAATTTGGTACCACGTTGGGCGCCAAAAGGTAAACTGCAAAATATTCGTAATATTTGGCACCCACATTGAATGTTAAATATCTCAGAAAGTAGTAGATAACAATTTTAATCTTGTACCATGTTGGGCGCCAAATAAGTTCAATCGGCACTGCAAAATATTTAATAATTTGTACCACCTAATATTGTAAAACAGTTTTATATTATGTTGGACGCCACATCTTAATACTGCAAAACTATTAAAATATTATCCCACGTTGGGCACCATAACTCCACACTGCAAAATATTTCGTGTCGTTACGTGCCACAATTCAAGTTTTAACTAAAACGAGATATTTAAAATATTTTGGAGTTATTTCTTTCCCTAAATAACTAACCAAGTAAAAACACAGTTAGTTACAAAACTTATGCTACAGTTTTTGTACCACGTTGGGCGCCAAATAACTATAATCTCTTTTCCACAGCAAAAGAAAAGCTGAACATAGTGGAATACAGTTTCAGTCAAACGACACTAGAACAAGTGTTCCTAAAGTTCGCACAAACTGAAAACGTCGAATCTTCAGACCAAGATAAATAAATAAAAATTAGACTAAGTTCAAGAACGCTGCTTATTCGACTTTGTTATTAAAAAAACGTAACTAGCGATTTTTTTTTAATTTAATTGGACAGATCAATGATAAAATAATTGTTTTAGAATTGACAATAAAACATAACATAAGTCTAAACTCGACAAATAAAATAATTTAAGTGAAAGTAGCAACTTACTTTTAAATTGTATTATTTTAATGAACAAATGAATTCATTAAGTGTCTCAGTAACTCGATTTATGTATTAATCAAAGTCTACTAAGCAGCGTATTCACAGTTGTGCTTTTTTTTAAATAAAACCAATGTAAAATATTCGCTTAAAATATTACAATATTGTGAGTTTTATTTTCGTTGGGTTTTCATAAGCTTTTTGTAATAAACAAGGCACGGCAATTCAAAATACTTGCAATGCAATTTATTTTAAACAAAAAATATTGTAGTTACGATTAATTTAAAATTGATATACCTACCAAAAACAAATATGAATAATGAGTTATTTGTGTAAACTTAAAGTCAACAGTAATTAAAACTATTGTGAAACCTCATAAATATTAATAAAATGCAAATTAAAACTTAATTACTACCTACTTACCTACTGTTTTAAAATAAGTTGCACTGCAAATATAAGATTAAGCTGTTGTCTTGCCTCTAAAGAGAGATTACCGTCTAAGGATAACATTTAGAAGTTCTAATTATTTTGTACTATCAACCGCTGAAATCTAGTGACCTTATTTATGTGCACTTTGTTTATTTAAAACACTTGTATTATAAAGTGTGAGCCATTGGAATAAGTGTCTATTAAGGTTTTTATTACTTGATGAAATTCGTTTCCATGTCTTGAAGGGAAAATCCACCATTTCGCTTTCAAAACAAATGACAGCCGACTTGACGAATGACTTGACTTGACTACTTAATTTTTGAAATAATTTACTAGACGTTGGCAAAATTGTCTGTCGAAATGATGGACATAAATAAGAAAAGAAGAAGAAGAACCGGAAATGTTAGGCAAAACATACACACATGAAAAGTTAATACCCAAACATGTCAAAATGTCGGTCGACGTTTCAGAATTGTAAAGTTTTGTGAAATTATCTTATTTATTGTGTATCGTCGTGCCTTTTTATATATAACCTTCGCAAAGCTAATAAATCCAACGCCACACAGTTTTACAACCTTGTTTCTCTGCGTATTACGCGATTATTTACAAAAGACTTGACTATCTTGTGTCTTGTCAAAGAAAACAAACAGCGCGTAATGGTAAGGTCATAGTATTTCATCTTGCGGTGTTACGGTGCCTAAATTCATTTCTAATTGTTTTTTAAACTAGTTTTGTCAGGTTTTCCTTTTATGTCATCATTAGATGTATTTTGATCTGTTTAACAATAATTAGCACGACATTTAACTAGGTACAAGTTCTATGCAAAATGTTTGGGTGTTTGATAATGGCTGTTTGGGATGGAATTATAGATACCTAGATCGCTTTTTTAGATAGTTTTTTTACTCGTCTATGTATCAATCTGTCAGCTATCAAGCAAGCCGTGGCGCTTATTGAATAAAAAATGATTGTATGATTAGGTACACGATCTTATTTATACTTACTGTTACCTATTACTCGATTTTTTTAGTTTTTTTTATGTGTATTTTGGATAAATATTTTATTTATTTAAAAGTGTATAGACATCGTTAGTGCTAAATAATTACATTATAATCCTGACATTACTAGCTTAAACAACCTAAAAGAAAATAACAGTAAAAATATATTCTTACTTTATATGTTAGATTATGTTTTAGATGAGCCTGGTGTTGGCACTAGGTTTTGTAACTTTGTGATTTCGTTCTAGTCAGCAAAGCCTACTTATTTTTGTAATTGACATTCCGAACGGTTATGCGTATTAAATGTATTATTTTCTATATTTTAACTATTAATCAATTTTCACCAACACAACCCTTTGTTTTGTGTTTAGTAGTTAATTGAGACAGTTAAACATTAACTTAACAATTAGTTATGTTATGTCAAGTTAATAATGGTTGAATGCGGTTAATTTTGTTAAATGTTGGTGAAAATGGTTGAAAGTTACAGAATGTCACTTACATGGTAGTATTTTTTACATTTTCGTAATATGTTGCTAGTTTTGATAAAGTCAAGAATTATTGTATAAAATATTTATATTGCGATTGTTGGAAGTTTGTCTAAACTAGTCTACCTATAAGTACCTACGGTATAGATTAATGAACAGTTTGGTTATTCGTGTCGGATAAAGACCACGTTTTAAGGCTTAAAGCATAGTTTAGTTTAAGTGTAATTTTTGTATGAAACAGCTAGTCACGTATGAGTTTTAAGTTCAACCTATTTGAACTTTAGTGAGTTCACCCAAGTTAACATTTAGCGTGTTCAACCAAGTTTAACTTTAGTGAGTTCAACCAAGTTTAACATTATGTTTGTTAATTGGTTCTTTTAGCTAGGAAAATAGAGGAAATTAAGAAATAGATGGAATAGAGTTTTATACGTATCTAGGCGGACCTTTGTTGCCTTAGTAGAATGATTTTCGTGTTGATAATATGACGTGGTCACCCATATCATAAATATGATGTTAGATAAGTCTTCACCGCCTACCTTTAAAAAAATACTTTCATATTTATTTAATCCTTCGTTTAACATAAAATATGTTTTTCCAACATATATTTTTTATGGATGTATTAATTTTTAAACAGTTTGAAAATAAAAATCAATCAATATTTATTATTTTTTATGCGAAAGAAAATGATCGGTTTTCGTACATAATGTAGAATACAGGGCGTCAAAAAACTACTACCGGGAACTAAAATAAAACTGAATACAAAACTTAAAATTGATTGCTCAGCGAGGAAAAGAAGCACTAGCAAAATTGTAACTAGGTACAGTACGCACAACGGATCTTAATCCCTCTGAAGTTAGGTGCAACAAACGATTGCGCATGTACTGTTGTGAGGAAAAATTCGCTTACATACCTCCAATTCGACCCAAAAATGGGTTCTGCGCAGATACTTCAGAGGGAAAAAGATCTGTTGTGACTATACTTAATTTAGGTTTTCAAATATAGGTAACGATGTATTTTTTGACAATTTCGGAACTAGTTTTTCCAGCTCTGTTTATTTATTTACACATTAGGTAAATCATTATAATTATGTCTGTATAGTTACGTAGTTAAAATACCTACTTACTTTCGTAAGGATTATTTTGTTAGGTGAATTTGTTAGTCAATTAATTTTACTGAATAAAGACATCCGACACGAGCAAGCGTATTTACTAATGCCCGTAGCACACCTCCGCTGCGTTATCATAACAACGGAATCGCTTCAAATTCGCCGTGTCTTGTCCGTATTATAGGAGAAGCCGAACACTAGCGCGACTGCCTGTTCTAACGCATAGATTTGACTATAATTCTATCTCTTTCCCCGCGCGGATTCGGCGATCTGCTCCGACGCCCCGGTCACACCTCCGCGCGTCCGCGCTCCGGCCGCCATTTAGTAGCGGAGCCGCGTTGACTCCGCACGTGTTTGTGGATGTCGAACGCCCCGACGATTCCGCAAATCCAACTACACTTGATCGCGGCGGAATGAATTCCGCGGACTCGCTACTCCAATAACGCGCGGAGATGTGCTAGGGGCGTAAACCCTACCGTTTTTATCTCAACCCTTAAAGTTAAAACAAGGTCAAAAAAATAGAAGTAGAGCTTTTTGTTAAAGAGTTCATCCGGGGAAGTATTTCCACTGTAAAATCTTTACGTCTCAAAGTGATGGACACAGTGCGATGTCTCAAACGTCCTCAGTGGACGTGCTTAGTGCATTGCTAAGGGCGATGATGATAATGATGAGGGCGATAACATGAACGGCTGGAATCGTGCTAATCATTGAAAAGTATGAACTCCGTCAAAAATGGATTTCATACGCGTTTAGGTAAAACGAACAATTTGAATGGAAAAAAACCTCAAATTGACGCACGGAATCGTGCAAATCGTGTGGTTTGAAGGGTATGGACTTGCCGGTGCAATTACAAGCGTGGAGCCTTGCGATTTTGCATCTCAGTGTAATGAACAGAGATCAAGAATGATGAGGACGTGCTCTGTGTGAAAATGCATTGATATAGTCAGCAAGGTAACCCAGCATACATCTGCCTTGCTCTTTGATTTTTTTTAAATAAAGGAGATACTAATGCAGTTTTCCTGACTGGGCAGCTGCACTTGGTTTCGTTTCATCGACTTCAAACGGAATGCTGGAGCTAGTCATTGTTCAACACAAATTAAACAGAAAAATCGATACTTATAATACACATCCCTATCAATCAGAATTTAAATTTTTAAATCGAATACGATTTTCGATGAGCTTATTTATCGTGGAGATAATTCGAAACTAGTTTTTGCGAGTGTTTTATTACACTGTGTTTATGAGGAGTAGTTTTGTAACAACCTGTATCTAAGGACAAAACAAAAAGATCAACGAACATAAAACAACATTTTTTTATATTTACGTTGAAAGTAAATTTATTCATAAATATTTCTAAAGGTTTCATAACTATAACATCAGCTAAGCAAACATAACTTGCGCGTGTGAATCACAAGTTATTGGACGTAAATGGATAATTTCATTTTTACATAATCTTATAAGAAATATTCAAAACAATGCGAGAATGTACGAAAGTAAAGATACCGCTATCTATCCTTCCCGTTAGTAGGTCGAACCCTTCAATTGCACTATTTTTATGGAAATAACCTCTTCTTTTTTTCTTTTATATGACCTCTGTCCGTCATTTCGCCACAATTTTCCCGCGCCAAGTGAATTACTTAGTTGAAATAAGTTTATAGTCGAGTCATTAGTCATACGTCAAGTCGGCTGTCATTTGTTTTGCAGGCCAAATGGTGGCAAGCCAGGCAGGCAGGCCAAATCACCCTTCAAAACTTGGAAACAAATTCCATAAAATCACATAATATAGGTTAGGTAAGTAATCGTAGGTAGGTTAAGGTGCACATTTACCTACCACTCAACTTTATTAAGTGAACCAGCAATTAGTCGATTTAAAGTGCCTTCTTAAAAACTGCCATGAAAAATGCATGAGCGATCGTTTCTCATGAAATCTCATGACACGCTATAGATAGATAGTAGGTAGATACTCGTAGGCGGTACTGGGTACACGCGCAGACTACATAAGTAGTATTATCTGTGGTAAAGTGAAAAATGTGGCGTTTGAACTGAAACTTTACTCTATGGTCCTACCTTTCCACGTATGTACGTAGTGTATGTACCTACCTAGTGTTAGAAACTACAGTGGTCTGTAAGAGTTTATTTCTGAAAATAAATAATAATTATGCTTGAGAAAACTACGATATAAGAAAATCTAATTTTTAAGAAATTTTTCGCATGATCATCATTCTTTTTTTTTATATCATTCGTTAAGTTGGGCTGTAAATAAACATAAATAATAAATATTCGTCGTGTGAAATGTCCATGAATATTTATTTATTTATTTATTTATTCATGGACTTTAGGTACACACAACGCCCTCTAGTCCCAAACTAAGCATAGCTTGTGATATGGGAACTAGATGGCTGATAGAATACTTATATACTGTTTTTTTGTAAATACATACTTATGTAAAATCTATGTTTTCCACGCTATGTTTTTCATTTTGTAACTTTACCTACCTACCCTACTGCGTCATCTACAGTTTTCTGGTTTTCATAACATCTTTATTCTAGAATGTAGCAAAACGTATGTTTAGAAAAACAAGAAAATTCTTCCTAAGGTATTTCTTATGGAGTCATGAAACTAAAATATTTTTATTCCCATTTGGAATATTTTTTCATTCGATCTCGTCTACTAGATAATTCAACTCGTCACGTCACATCACTATCAGTAAGCCTGACTTGAGATTGCATAGTCTAATAAGGCTTTCACAGGGACGTCCTCAATGAACGAACGTGCTCTGTGTGCGCTATAAGAAACCTTTTATTTTCAATACAATTAAGTAAATACCTTAACTAACTTATTTTTGTTAATGATGATTTATGAGTCGGGGAAGATACGCCACAGAATATAAATAAATATACCTACCTAAGGCCTATCACGTGAATAACAACTGCACAAATAGATGTAATTATTGTACTATTTGTACAGTTGTTGATAAATACGCACAAAATCACCCTCACAGCAATTGCTTCCAGCTTTACAATCTTCGTTTCGTACGTCAACAAAGTTAGAAGAGTGTAAAAAATACATTAATTGCCTACCTACTTGGTACGCAAAAACCTCGTTACAAAAGTCATAGGTTGGCGCCCACTAATGGGTTTGAACCCACGATCGGGCACATGCCTCTGGTAACCAGTATTTCTTGCGTAGTACCTAGAGGCTTCTTCTTGTTTAACTGGTATTTTGGACTGTGGTTGAAGTGATAAGCGGTAGAGATAATAAGGGTGGTGAAACGTCTCGAAGTTTAAATATTCTCCACGGCTCTACGTTTTTTTTTTGTAGTTCTATTCATTTTGGTTATAGAGCGCTTTGTCTATGAGCTTATACCTACCTACAAGAAATACAAAGTCCAATCAAGATAGATAGAGACATATAATTGAAACACAATCATAATTGTTGTGTAACCTATGTTACACAGGTATAGCACAGCAGAAGCAGAAAAAGGAAAACAATAAGTACCTACACAATACTACTACCTAGGTAGGTAGGTAGGCTGGGTAGGTGTGAGTGCTGACCAGCGCGTGAGCCAAAAAGGTCCTGCCTCATCAGTCTAGCCTTATGCCTTCTACCGCCAAGCAGTGATGTTCGCATTCCTGGGTTCCGGTTTGAAGGATGTGGATGACGTTTGGTGAATTAAAATTTTGACAGGCGTCACAGCTCAGTCGGTAACGCCTCTGCCTTCCGTGCTGTGGGTCGTGGGTTCAATCCCCACTGAGAACAAACATTTGTGCGTGGAAAACATAGATGTTTGTATTATGTCTGGGTGTTACTATGTATTGTAAGTATGTATTTACAAAAAAAAAGTATATAAGTATTCTATCAGCCATCTAGTACCCATATCACAAGCTTTGCTTAGTTTGGGACTAGAGGGCGTTGTGTGTAAAGTCCATGAATATTTATTTATTTATTTTTATTGTAAGTATGTATTTACAAAAAAAAAAGTATTTAAGTATTCTATCAGCCATCTAGTACCCATATCACAAGCTTTGCTTAGTTTGGGACTAGAGGGCGTTGTGTGTAAAGTCCATGAATATTTATTTATTTATTTTTATTGTATGTATTTACAAAAAAAAAGTATTTAAGTATTCTATCAGCCATCTAGTTCCCATATTACAAGCTTTGCTTAGTTTGGGACTAGAGGGCGTTGTGTGTAAAGTCCATGAATATTTATTATTATTTATTTATTTATAAAAGCACATGGTAGGTATTTACCAACTGCTGTCTTTTATGCATCTGAGGTTAGCCGCGCAGCCAGGCTGCCTAGTGCGCAGGCGGCCTAAACGTAGATCGAAACACCTATTCAATGATACGTCACAATTATCTTTGGACGTAGTCTGACCTAATAAGTAATGAAAGTGTTGTAAGAATTAAGAAACAATACTTAAACGCTGAACAGACACGCTCCGCTTATCGCTCAGTCGCCGCGTCGCTTATCAATGCGACCAAATCCTTTCGCAGTGGTAGGTGCTATTGGCTACAATAGCCACCATAGTTTTACCGACCGCGGGTTGGTGTAGTCATATTGCACTCGCATTTCTTTATACTTATGTTTCGTAATTTAAATTATTAGTAAAAATAATTAATTAAGACAATTATATGATTGTGTTGTTAAATGTGTAAAGACCAGTAAAGACTGGTCTTTACACGCGACCTAAGAGTACATTTTGTTTCGAGTTTTAATTAAATCTTTTTTAAAAAAGTGTCTAAAATACGATCGACGTTAATTAGTATGTACCTCATAAATAATACTATACTTAGGTAAATATTATGTGGGATACCTGTGTAAAGGTTATCGGATGTAATAGCAATGTTTTTAATTGATTAACTTTACAGGACGTAATATGTAATTACCTATACAATTTTAGCAAAGTTTTTGTGATATAAATATGGTGTTGTAAAGACAAAAGTGTGTTGTGTTAATTTGATATAGGTACTGATAAAAATAAATGGTGAGTAACCTATCCACTTACATAAAATCAAGTGCAGTTTTCAGTGTTTTCAGTATGTAAATAGCAAAAGTAACCAAGGTACAGTACGCACAACGGATCTTTATCCCTCTGAAGTGAGGTGCAACGATTGCGCGGTACTGTTGGAAAATTCGCTTACCTCCAATTCAACCCGAAATGTCCCATGCACTTCAGCGTACCGTTCATCGGGGCAAAGTGAACCCTGAGACCCTGATGCTGTATAAATCATTTTTAGATGCAAAGACCTGTTTATTATTGATTTTTTGACTGGAAACATATTGGAACTCTACCAATGATAGTTCAGTCAATAATATTATGAGGCTGCGTAAAAAAAATACTACATAATTTGAGACCTTTTGACCCTTAGCGATTAGATTTGTATTGTTCGGAAACTGCACCAACAGCAGCTGCAGTCTAATGTGAGTTTACTGATAGGTACCTATTAGATTGACAATAGAATTACTGATAAAGATACTAAGTAATAAAGCCTTACGTACGTAAGTAGGCTTTGCTATCGATTCTATTGTTGCATTTTTCTAAACTAACCTAATTTGACAGCGCTAAAATTATAGCTGTCTTTGTCGTTTCAGTTTATGAGAAACGGACGGCAACATTTTTAGTGCTGTCAAATTAGGTTAGTTTAGAATAATGCGACAACAGAATCGATAGCATTATCATTGCAAATGATGAAATCTTAGAAAAAAATTCAGTAAGTATCTTTATGTATCGCAGTCTACACAGTTATTTGTTACTTATTCTAGAAAATAAACACAATTTCATAGATGTCGACGTGATTTTTCTCAATTTTCACGCGTCTTACTCGCCATTTTTGAAAAATGGCGCCCAAAATAGTCTGCGTTTGATGTTTCAAACCACCTGCATATTTTGGATTTGAATGAAGCTTATTTCGAAAAATGAACTTGGTGGATTGTATTTCAGAATCTTCACTATCTGTCCGTATACCAATCTTGGCAGACAAAGTTTTGGTTCTAATAATAAATTATAAAAAGTGAAGTCCTGTGAACTAGCTCCACGGATACCTACCTAATTAATATGTATTTATGTAATACCGTTTCTACGATCAGAACTAGTTTTTTTAGCGATTACTTTTATTAGAATTAGCACGATATCATCCCGTGAATTTATTAGTAGTCTAACCACGATAAGAACTTAAAATATGACAGAGTTTCATAAACTACATCAACCTACGTGCGGTAGTAGTCTTTAGTAGTAGTAGAACTACTTGTGTGCGAGCTCGTCCGGGGAAGTACTAGCACCGTACCTATTTCGTGCGCCAAGCAGTGATGCTCGCATTGCTGTGTTCCAGTTTGAAGGGCACATAAGACTTAATACCTTTATATCTCAGAGGCAATGCATTGTTATAGGCAGTGGTTACCACTTAACATCAGGTGGGCCATCGGCTTGTTCCATCATTTAGTTATATAAAAAAAGTATACCGCGAAATTTTCTCCGCTCTGATGTCTACGAAAGTGACTATGTATAAATATTTTTAGGTTACCCTTTTACTCCATTGCAAACATATCGTGTTCAAACTAGTAGATAACTCGTGGAACCATTTAATTTTGTCACTTTAATTGTAGCTAATATAAATTACCAGAAGTTAAAATAATAGGTAGAATGTTTGAATAGTAAGACTAAAGTTTGTATAACATGTGATTTATTAAATTAAAACACTATAAAATTGCACTAATTATGTACCTACTAACAGAAAATAATAATATCACTATAATAATAACATATTTTTGGTAGATAATTGTAGTTCGGACCACAGGGAATGAGGTACTATTTATTTTATTAGCTTTAGTTTCAAAGTCAAAGTCAAAATTTCTTTATTCAATAAAATCACAAGGATCATTTAGAATATGATTTAGAATGGATAGTTCACTTCGTAATACCCAATTAATGTAACTACTGGGACAAAGAAATCCCACCAGTTACATCAATAGTACTAGCAATAGGACTATTTAAAATGAATTTATTTAAGAAATTAAATTCTACGCGGTTCAGCCTGTTTGATATAACAAAAACATCATACATTTTCGTATATTTATAGTTGCATACATTTCCGATCTACCATGGATAACAAGTGAGGGAAAAAAACAATATTGTGTAATGATTTTTATAAGCTTGTAATCGAATAGTTTAAATAGTTGCTTGTGGTCCAAACCGTCAATACAGGGTGTATTTATAATGGGGCAGGTCAATATACTATCTATACTTATGTATTCATGTTTTTACCACCTAGTAATCCACCCCTTCATGTCTATAAAATGTCTATCTGTCTATAAAATAATTTATAATATTATCATGGCATAATTTTTTTTTCTACATCACAGCCTCTATGTAGTACTACATTTATGTGTATATTTAATTTATTACTCAACTACAAAGCAAAATGAGGTTTATTGCTTTCTACAAGCTAGAACAGCTGTAACTAGAAATATTTCTGAGCCATCTAGGCCCAAACTAAGCAACACTAAACAATTAGACTAGTTTGTGTTCTGATTAAATAATAACACTTTATATTTTTATACATACTTTATAAATATATAGGCTGGTTATAGTCTATGTTCATTTTTTTTCAATTATTTTGAGATTAAAATACTGGAATGCTTTTAATATTTTGATATATTTTTAAAAGAACACTTAGCAATCCTCTCACCTTTAATATAAATAAACTTGCATTATATAAATATATTTTAGTCAGCAAACATTACAAAAAATATATAAGCACACGCTTTTTACAAATAAATTAATATTATTGGTGTACATTTTACACAATTCATTCATTAATTTTTTTTTTACACAAGAAATTGTCTATGGCACGAAACAGTACAGTACACCGTCTAACCTAAACACACCACTTTAGTCAATCAAATTGAAATGCTTCTTATTCCTATACAAACAAGGATCATTTTGAAACATTCAACTGTGTGTCAATGTAAAAAAATAGTAGAGGAGTTTAGATTAGAAGGTATAGGTACTAAGTTTTTTGAGATTCTAACCTAAAAATTTCAAAGGCTCATATTTTCATTAGCTCACTAGCGATTGGTTTGGTTGCCGGCGACCAGAAAATAGAACCGATTTCGAACCTTATTTTGTCAAAGTTAGAGATCGTTATGGTTTGAAATCTATTTTTTTTTTCACGGATGAAGAATGACCGAGTCTTACCCCATTATTCATATTCCCGTGTCATAAAAATGCTCTGTCATTGTCACTTGCATGGCAACAAAAAGAGATGACAATAGATTTAGCTGCGATTTTAGCTAGCGTAGCTTTATAAAACCAATAAGTAATGCGTAATTCACGCATAGATTGAGTAAAGAATTTCATACAAAAACTGTCAATAATTGTATTCTTGAGTCTGGATCTGTGCTTAAGCAGTTATGCGAATAATGACTATGTAATAATGCCTTATATTAATGTTTGAGTACATTTTGTTCCTTTGATTAAATATAAAAGCATATATTGGTCGTGTAGAATGTTCATCGCATTTTAATCTAAGCCCGTGCTTTTTTGAAGTAATTAATGGGTTTAAAACTCATTAACCTCTCTTTGCTTCGCGCAGTTGGGTAAAAGAGACCAGTGTGGTTTTGACTTTAGTGCAGTTAAAAGTAGTTTTAATTTTTTTTAATCTTTTTGTTTTTTAACCGATAAAAAAGAGGTCCACAATTCGGTTTTTTTTATTATAAAAGGTGCTTGTGTCTTTATTATATTTGCTTGAGATTCACTAATAAATTATCTACTCGTACCTACTTATTATATTTTTAGGAATGTCTATCTAATTTGTCTTCCACTTTTTTTAGTTTTTGAAAATATTTTCTTCTACATTTTATCAGTTACATAATTATTAGTCTTTTATATAATTTTAATTACCCAAGCAATTAAACTTCACCCACATTTAACAGGTGATTTATCAATACTATCTCTGATATCGACCGCTAATGTCCAAAAACATTAAAGTTCAATCACTTTTGCTAATTTTTTATATTATTACATTTTTGGTTAACTTTTGGTACACACGGATACACGTCAAGTTAGACACCCTACATACCTATAACTACGCCACATACAATGCAGAGAATCGTTGGAAAGAGACGGCAGGTGGTATTCAGTAATTACTATATACACTTGCTTACTTACACTTCAACTTCTAATAATTCAAAGTTCACAGTCTAGGTTGTTGTGTCACCATGTGTACATTCTTTTGTTGGGTACTTATGAGACTGTAGGTACCTATTAAACCTATGGCATATTCGCTGGAATTCATAATAGTAGGGACTGAAAAGTATTGTAGGGTTTATGCAAATCAATACAATTGTCAAACTCAATACAAGCAAGTTTGACAAAAGCTAAGGACTGGCTATTAAATTGAATATTGTTATTCAATCAGTCCCATAAGCCGTAGACTTCTTTCATCTTCTTTTTTTGTTAGGAACAAATTTTAATGATATGCCACGTCCAAGTGAATGGGTATTCAGAGCGAACAGCATTTACCCTCGAATTTATAAACGATATAGAGGCTCTTCTAGATACGGGTTCAAGCGCTGGACGTACGCTAGTTAAATGATTTGGCGGACTATTTAGCCTGTTTATAATTTCGAGGGTTTATGATGTAGAATGTTGAAATGTTCGCCCGCTACAACCATGAATTCGGGGGCTTACCTCATCCATTTTCTATAAGTATTATCCATAAGTACAGTGACCCCTGTATCTATAGGGTGCACTATTATAGGAATAGATGCTAAACCAATCCCTACTGTGATCCAATTTCTGGCTGTAACTGGAATCCTACTCGCGTACTTGCATAGCGTGAATTGAGTAAACGCACATATCCTGAAACATAAATAAAATTAAAGTTAATATAACGAAAACTATCTTAAGTAAACTATAAATCCTTTTTTCCGTAGCTGGTCATCATCAGACCCTTAAAGAGCTCGTCCAGGGAAGTACACACGGCGACACGTCGACCTAGATTGGACTTTGAACTATTAGAAGTTGACGTTGCGAATCGTGCGAGAGGGACGGTATGCTTTTGTATACCGCCTACACTTATTGCGTTCCCTTTCCAATGATTTTCTGCATTGTATATAGAGTAGTTATGTTGGGTGTTTAACCTGACGTGTAGTCATGTGTACTACCACCGTACCTATTTCATGAGTGATGCCCGCATTGTTGTGTTCCGGTTTGAAGAGTATGGGTACCGGTGCTATTACAGGCACATCACACTTAGCATTCTTACGTCCCACAGCCATGGACGCAGTGATCCTCTAGTGGTTAAACATAAATAATATAGCACACCTATTGATAGTGTATCCAGGAATGACTACAGATGCTAGGGTCTGCCAGATCAGTGCATCACCTGTCTCTATCAGCACTTGTTTAGGACGCCCATCTTTCTGGAACATACAACTATTTTATTATATTCCATCTAAAGTAGGCTACACATCAACTTATACACTGTTTGAACTTTAAACTATTATAATTTGAATGTTGCGAATCAGAGATCGCAATAGATGTAGGCGTGCGGCGCGCAAGCAGCGAGTCTCACATAAAAAAATATCGTCCCTCTCGCATGATTCGCAACATTCATATTATAATAGTTCAAAGTTTGAACCGTTGTTGATAGGTTGATGTGTAGCCGACTGTACTTCATCATCACCATACCAGGCCTTGCCTACACAATAATTGTGCAATCAGCGCACCCTACTACTAATCATATAGTGCTATATAGCCTAGGTCTCATACGGCATCTTACATAGATTTTCTAAGTAATAAAGCTACGCTACTAGCGCCGACAATGACACGGCATAACGAAGAACTAACTCTGTAGAGAATGTAGACTAGGTCTGTACTAGCACTGGCAAAAAGGTTCTCAAACAAGCGATACTGAGTGTTATTTAGTTCAACTGTTATAGCCTAGATGGCGTTGACCAAATCAACTTCGAATGCTTCAATTTCTTTTCATTTATTAGTTGTATTTATTCAACAACAATTCTTTACAATCGTATTTACAATACTTATGGTAAAACTTAGTAGATAAGTATATTATGATATCATGCACTTAATACAGAAGTAATAAAAAGTACCTACTTATTTCCTACAAATTAAACTACATAGTTCCTACACAATCATGAAACCTATCTATTTCAGACAAGCGATTCAGTAAATAGTTGGTATTTATATTTACTATACAAAAAAAATATTCATGGACATTTCAGACAGCACCCTCTAGCCCCAAATTAAGCAAAGCTTGTAATATGGGAACTGCTGTAATATAGCTGATAGAATACATTATACTTTTTTTGTCTTATAATACATAGTAACAGAGTCTGAGGACTATTAGAATGTTTGTTAAAAATTAACTTACTCTGTACATTTTCCAGCTTTTATCAGCGGTGTCTGCGAGGACATATCCGAAGGCGATCTGGTAGCTCCATTTCACCACCTTCTTCGGGACCAGGGGTCTGAACGACTCTCCAACTTCATTGGCATACCCTGAAAGATGGACCTGTTCAGCGATTGTTATATCACTAGAGATGAGGACCAAACCAATGGGTATGTTCATAAAACCCTACAAATCCGTAGGGATCCCTAAGAACTCTTAAAAATGGTTCCTTACAGTTCAGTTCAGTCATGGGTCTACCTTCTACACTTTTGTTTGTGTGATTCCCAAGCAGAACAAAGGAGGGCTTAAGGCGGCCTAAAAATTTCACCACCAGAATTAGCCACTAATTTATACGAACGAAAACAAACAAATTCAAAATCGGTTCATCTGTTCAGGAGCTATGTTGCCTCAGACAGGCAGACAGACAGATACACACATACACACAGACACGTCAAACTTATAACACCCCGTCGTTTTTGCGTCTGGGGTTAAAAACCATTACCACTAGTTACATTGCTTGCTCTGTTGGTGGAACCCCTAGAACTAATTTCAAGGTGTATGAATGAAATAAGGGCATAAACTGGTGTGCTTACCCAGGTATCGAACCCACGTATCTCTATAAAGATCCACTGGCATAGTAAATCAGAATTTTATAGCGGTTATGCAATGCAAGTTAGGACCTTCTTCAAATATTAATTGTACTATTCTGTGCATTTGAGAACGATGCAAGGTACTCAATGCACAATTATTTAATTTCTTCTGTAGTAGCAGATAAATATAAATCACAGTTGAAAATAGTTAGATAACTTTTTATAGGTTATGTAAGTATTATGTAAGCAAACATAGTTAAGATGGTTTGTTTGCTTGAATTTGTAGTCAAAAACTAGATTTATATCTCTTTTTCGTGTAATTTATTTGTATTTGGTAGGATTTCTGGGTTTAATTTGGCTTTTTGTGGAATCAAATTGTTTGTGTATTTTACAGCTGATTTGGATTTGTTTGACAGTTGACTGTTTTGATTTGACTTTGACATTTATTTGACAAGTTGAAAAATGTTGCCATTAAAAAAAATCAAGACTGCACGTTGCATAGTACACCAAGTATGTACACACCTAAAGTTCCGATTTCCTTCCTTCCTCTTTTCTTCTCCTCTCTCACCCCTCCAACAACATCCAGTCAGCTGTTCGTGTCAAAATAACGTGCTAAGGTTATTTATTTCGCAATTATTCGCAAAATTAGCGAAAACAATGACGAAAAGTGTGCAATAAAGACCCGAGTGTGAATGATTGTGATGAATGATAAAAATAACAAAGTGAAAGTGCTGTGTTCGGTTCGTTTGTGTCACTCCTAAATAAACCAAAATCAGAAATTGTTTTCATTTCAACAAGTAAAGTCAAGTTATTGCTGAGTAAGTGGCTTCTCCAAACAAAATACATAACTCTACTACCTACATATAGTACCTACCTATCTGCAGGAGATGCATTTCTTTCATTTGCAATTAAAAATGGTAAACTTACCACAAAACTCTCCCACAACATTGACTAGTGATGTGCTGTGCTCACGACGAAAAAGAAAAACATCGATAAACTATTATAAAATCTTTGGAAGATTAGGACATTGTTTGCTTTAACCTTGGCAGCAACCTCTACCTTGGCATTTAGCATACAGTGGCTTTCCTCGAAGCTGACGTCAATGCGATTCTCCGTATCTCAAGATCTCTATAACTCTACTTATCTACCTGCGAGGTAAAATGAACGCTAAACAAATAAAAAAAAAATAGCCAGTGATTAAAATATATTTCATACCTACTTACACATTTATTAGGAAGGTTAAATAGTAGGTAGCCAGAGTAGCCACATACTTGGTAAATAGTTAGGTAATAAACCTACAAAAAAAAATCCAAGCAAAAATGGCGTGATTTAATTGCGCCAGAGTGTAAGTAGGTAGGTTTCATAAAACGTAGGTAACTGCTCTTCAGACCACTTCAGACAGCCATTACCACGGCCAAGGCCACGCCTGCATTACTTTTAATCTCAGCTCATTGTCAAGTAATGGTTCTTATTCCTGCTTTCAATGATCTCACAGAATATATTTTACATCCATAGGTTTGCTGGCTTAGTAACCGTGTAAAAACTAATCTGGGTGTGGGTATTCAGTTACGATCCACATAAGTTTATGTAGGTATACGTATACCTATCTATTTCAAACAATATACGTCCAAATAAAACTAAACTAATCAAATTTCACGAAAACTGATCTTTAGTGTTGCCTTAAATACCCAACTCAGCAACTAAAAACTTCGAATGAGCAGATAATGAAAGATTTCTGGACTTTTGTCCACAAATCCTTTTAGCGTGCCCTGCGACTGTCGGCGGGAGACTAGGTATGTGTAAGGTAAAGATCACTATAGCCTAATACACTTAGGTTAGGCAGGTAGGTTTTGATTCGTTAAAAGTAATTACCTATTTGCTTTTTTATGTTATGCCAATAATTATGCTACGGTAACCTTGTTGACACAAACGCTCTAGATTCAATATTTCGCAAAACCACGTCGAAAAACAAAGTCATTTCCTTATAATACAATTTGCTTCACAACTGTTTGTTTATTAAGGAAGCTGAAACAAACCGGTAATCTTTAATTTACACTATTAAATCTTAAAAACAATACTTCGTTTTTTTTTAGGTCTAAAAAGAAAGAGATACCAAGTCGATAAATATTATTATGTATTAAATACGTAAATAGATACCTACAGTAGGATTGTTCACCAATCAAAGTCCAACTCCCGATGACACAGAAAGTCATTTTATACTGGGAATGACAAATTAACCACAGTGCTCTCATTGTACTCTGCCGATAACAGTTAATATTCACATGACATGTGTATGCCGTTTAGAGTATGTAATATTGCGCGTAATCAGTTATTTATAACTAAATCCATAGCTATTAGATAAACAGTGAAAATCACCTAAACTGAAGAACGTTGAACTTAATTAACTCGTTGAAATAAATCATGCTTATAATATTCTTGGTAGGTATTTAATTACTACAATAATATTAGGTATACTTACCTAACTATTTAGCACATTATGTTCAATACAATATTGTTGTCCATTACAACCACAGCATGGACATAACAGAATACATAAGTGTAAACCATCTCAGAAATGAAACACTAGTAGATGCGTATCACAAAACTTATATTGCAAACTATCTAGATTAACTCAAATATCTTAAAATCTATCTTCCACAAGCTCTCAAAATCTAACCAAAGACAAGTATCCCGGTTGCCTGCCTGGCACCGAATCCGCGTCCCCCGCCGTCCCACCGCCGCATAGCCACCAGGATCGTTTTTTGTTGGTTATAAAAACTAATCTTTTGTATGAGAAATTTAACAAAGCTTACACTCGACCATCCTGATGACGTGTAATGTCCTCATACACGCACCCGGTGGAACCTTACATTCGGCCAAATTAAGCATCAGAACTAACGGCATTAAAGCTCAATGATTAGAATACAGTACTTAAGTGTAATTACATAAATTAAGTACTAATTTCTATTTGATATAACAAAAATTAAGGATAAATAAATGATTGTTTCTAATACCTATATACTTAGTGACTTATTATCAAAAATCAATCAAATATGTTAGAGTCTGACTTAAAAGTTCTGCTGAAGACATGCAAACTTGCTTCGAGCATATTTCTACAATATTGTGATAGTATTTAGATTAGAATAGAATATTTATATTAATAATGACGACATATTTCGTATTGTTAACATGAAACCATAGCTTATATCATCAAGTTACAGTTTTAGCTTCATAATGTGCAAAATCACAACAAGCATTCATTTATCATTTCTGTTATCACGGATTATCAATTTTAAGTTGCAGGACTCTTAACTGATAAATATATGAATATTTGTTCGTTGATCTAACCATTTTTACTTGTTTTTTTTTTTTTATCTTTGTGTATTAAAGTCCCAGACATTTCGAACCAAACAACCATTTGACAACAATTTAGCAATCGTTTAAGAATTTTTCATAAATAAATCAGTTAACAGAACCCTGGTAAAATTATTAATCTTTGCATACTAAAATATAGATATCTAACCATTTAACAATCGTATAATATAAATAATTTAACAATCCATTAATAATTTGTTGATCTTTAAACAATTTACCCATATAATATATATCCCTAAGATTCAGACATAATTATCTTATCAATTTATTAGACGATACAACAACCATTCAACCGTTTGACCAGTATAACCAACCAACAACTTTAACAATGATCAATTGATCAATTTACATATTAACCTTCAGTTAATCAATTTGTTAACTTAACAGTCTGACAACTTAACAAAGTACCTAATAATTTACTACCATTTACTATTTAATATAACCTACAATAGCCATATTTTTTTATATATTTTGTTTAATGCTCATGATATTACTTTTAATTTTTCTTTATTAAAATATTACAACGTAAATATTTGAAAATTAAATTTATAGGTACTAACTATACAATTTAAACAGCTCTTTGATATTAAAGTTACTAATCGAACCTTCTAAAAATCAATAATATTTGTTACCAGTTAATCAATTTACATCAATAATATTTGTTACCAGTTAATCAATTTACAAATTCAACTTAATAATGTAACAATTTATTGATTTAACGATTTGTCAATTTCACAATCTAACAATCAACCCATTTGACCCATTTACCGCATTTAACCATGTAACCGATTTAAATATGATTCGGAACAGTTGATAAATCTACATCTAAATCTTGATCTGTAGATCGTTTGCAACAATCTGTAGATAGCTCAACTATTTCATGTGCACTTTGTAAATATAATAACTATTGTAAATACTGCACTATTCGTAATCCTCCTTAAGAATACCCATTTAACAATGTAGCTATTAAACAATTTGACAAGTTAACTATTTCAAACCGCTTAATTACTTAATCATTTAACCATTTTAACATTTAACCATGTAACCATTTAACCGTTTAACCGTTTAACCATATAACTATTTAACCATTTAACCATTGGGACGTGTGCCCAAGGGCTAAATAACCATTTATCCAGATAACCATTATCATTCAGGTCGAACTGCGGATATTCCTTATTATCCGTTTGACCTGAAACAACACAAAACTGATTTTGTAATTACTTTGCAGAAACCAACGATAATTCGTTACATAAATAAAACATTCTTATTCATGTTAAGATCAGTAAATCCATGTATCGTCATTATTATTATTAAGTACTTTTTTTTAAATACTTCCTAAAACTACATAGGTGTGGTCCGAAAAGATGAACATTACTTCTGTAGGCGATCTACTGTGCATTTTGGACCGTTAACACTCGATTCATCTTAATTTGTTATCTCAATTAAGTACTTTTTTTTTTTAATTTTAACTAAATATATTATTTTTTTTTTTTTTTTGCTAATATGCCAACTGTCAACTGTCAATTTGTTAACCGTTAACGAGCTGTTTTATAGTTCGACTTGATCATTGAATTGTAATGTGCATAATTATAATTTTTGTATAGGTAGATATCTGTTTATGTTGGCAGTACCTCTTTTGAAACTCCAAGCCTCCAATCTTTGTCTTACTTTGTTATAATCGCTTTTAGCAAACAATCAATAAAACAAAAGCTAAAATAAATCTAAAAACACCTAAAAATGGATCGTTGTAATTATTACAATGATGTAAATTCTGTTTGCAGGTGCCACATTGAATTTCTTATATTTGGTTTGGTATAGATATAACTGTGTCGATACTTCTGTCTTTAGTAGAGAAACGTACTGCTTCTTTCTTTTGTAGGTGTGTCATTGCCATCTGACTTTACACGAAAATGTCAATATACGAGTCTAAACTATCAAGTTTTTTTTGGTGTAAAACTAAAACAAAACATTGTTTTCAAGCTGACAATAATAGGTAGTAATGTTAGTTCTTGCTTACAGTCATGTATCAATAAATAATAAAGGTTTATGTCTTCTTCTAGTCTGTGTAGGTAGTGAATCCATACTTCTTTTTTTTTTTCTTTTTGTCATTAATTATAACTTACTGCGTGCCTATTGATATGCTCACACATATTATTTAGAGAAATTTTATTAAGTATTGCTATTATTTTCTAAGTATCTTCTTAATTATTTTATTTTTATTCTTTTATAAGTACCTTTCGCCTAGCTTAATCTATGGTTCATGCTAACATTTTCCTCGAGCTGCGTTAGCATGTGTACGGCCTGAATAAAATGTATGAAGTTGTAAACGCGCATTATCAAAACGCGCGTTGAACCCTTCTCATCTGAATTTACCCTTTAAGGAATAAATAAAACCTTGAAATGAATTTCCCATATTTGTGATCATGCGTAGAATTTTATAAGTTCATAAATAAAATAGTTTTAATAACTTAACTACACCAAAAACCAAATCAAATTTTACTCATTTACTTACAAACATTTTGTTTTTACAAATGAATGTGTACTTTACTTATTGTTAATAAATTAACTAAAAGGTGATATTTAATTTCAGGCATTTATATCTCGTATATTCATACTTTATCAGGGGGAATTCTACGCGCTATTTAGAAAACTTTATATTTTTCTTTTTATTGCTCACTACATGAGACAATAGTGATTATACAATAATTTTACTTGCATCGTTTTACCAACGTGTAACATTATTGCTCTGGCAAGGAAAACTCTCATTGACAAAGACTTGACGTACTCTACCTAATTTTATAACTTGACGAATGATTCGACTTGACCAAACTCCACTTGAATTCATTTCAGAAAGTAAAGGTTAACTAGTAGATAATGCTATTTAGTGTTACTTAGCTTCGCCTGTATAAGCCACTTTTAAAATTTGTGCAATAGTAAAGAATTTCTTTATAGGATGACATGTCACCACAGTCTACGCCATAATGTACATTTTTGCTTATAACTTCAGGAAAATATAACCAAACTGAGAACCATCTCGTTTTTTTTTTGTCGGTTAAATTAAACGGGCATTACCACCATGTTTAAACTAAGCCATCAGTAGAGCGTCTTATTGGATTTGCATCAACACGAACCTAGCAGTTGACCTCTTAGTCTTATTAGCACTGCAGTCCCGTATACGATGTATATAATCTACACCCCGCATCTTAGTCATTTCCACAGAATCAGGTTTTAATTCTTATATTTTCTTGTGATAATAAATTTCAATTAATTCATGTACATTTTAATATTATGTCCTCTAAAATCTGGGAGAGAAAACCTCTTAATAAAAACTAAGCATCTATTTCGAGTATCATTGGAATTTAGCTACAAAGTTACAACGGTACAAATGTTTCTTGTACACTGCAACATTACCAACATTTCAATGTTAACATAAGATTAAAATATTTATATCACGATCTAAATTGTGTCTTTAACAACGCCAAAAGAAAATGAATGCTAAATAGCATTAAGCCCGCCTCTGTACTGTTTTTATATGTGCAATAAAGAATTTTCTAGTCTAATGATAATTTAAGCAGTATTGTTTTGTCTGAATATCCAGAGATTTTATCGAAACGTATTTTTTTTTAATTGAATATTTGTCACTTTATAATTCTATCTCATTGTAACACTCTAATTCGATGGCAATTAAATACTGGTATCATCCTTTTGATCATATATCTTTGTTCGTTAGCCATTTCTTTAACTCTGTTCGCGATTCCTCTGTTGTTTAAATGGATTTTAAACTGTCATGTTATGTGTTGTGTTACACGACAACCAGACTAGGAAGTGATGACTACTTGTAAAGAGAAATAGATAACAATTTTCTCATCCCAGCCGCAGCTTAGACACACTCGTCTACCTTTTAGTCAAGACGTGAATTTTCTGATGTGTTAACTCTGGTAGACATCATTATAATTTTTATAGTGTACTGGTATGCTCTAATTTTGTTGGCTGCGACGCTAGACGTCTTATGAAAGAACACATAAATTCAGTGATATCTTTAAAGAAAAATACGGGATTGAATTAAGTACATGACCTGATGTTTGTTGTCGTATCACGTTTGACATATGGCCGCGCCGCCTGCTGGGACCACTCTCCCGGCGGCGCCACCCTGCACCAGGCAGCCCTCTGTGGCTGCGGATCGCCCGGCGTTGCCCAGCACCAGGCAGCCCTCTGTGGCTGCGGATCGCCCGGCGTTGCCCAGCACCAGGCAGCCCTCTGTGGCTGCGGATCGCCCGGCGTTGCCCAGCACCAGGCAGCCCTCTGAGGCTGCGGCCTCTGTTCTCGTGGCACGTCTTAACTTGATTCTGCACCTTTGTACCACGAATTCGAACTTCTGAGATTTCCAACCCAGCAGCCGTCTATTGTTCTGAAAGCTCGTCCAAAACAAAAGAAGAATAAGTGTAGGTACCCATATCCTAATAATTTTTTTTTTTGTGGAGTTTAAAATTGCTATTCTTTTTTTGTTTTATATCAAGTATCAGGGTAACTTCAGTGAACAATCTATTTTTAGAATCAGTCAGTGGGGGTCGAGACGACATACCATACCGCAGAGGTACTTGAGTGAGTAGCGATAACGTGACCCTGTAACTCAAGCACAGGGAACACTTTGTGAAGTATAAGTAGGTACCTATAGCGACGCGATCTAAACAAAACTATGCTGTTAGAATATTCAAAGTTTATAAATGTACTTTTAACATTGCGTGATCTTTAAAAGAAATAAACCAATATAGATATTATTAATTATAATTTTTAACAGAAATAAACAAATATTAAACATTCATGAACATTTAACACAATGCACAAAGTCAAATAAAACACTATCAGTTCCAAAACAAGTAAAGTCTATATTAAAGTGGTATACGCATTTATTTTATACTTGTTTACCTACACCCAAAACAAATATCTATATTAATGAAACATCAAACAGATGTTTGTTTTGTATGGAATAGAACCCACAACCCACAGCACAAAATGTAGAGCAACAACCAACCGAGCAATAACATTTTTACACTTAACCCCGTGGTTGTAAAATCAATACACGATCTCTTTATTTTATTATTATTTCTAGACGTCAATAATATGGGCGTACTTACGGAATTTTTCGGTAATCCCACTTCTGAGATGTAAACCATCTCAGAAATGAAACACTAGTAGATGCGTATCACAAAACTTATATTGCAAACTATCTAGATTAACTCAAATATCTTAAAATCTATCTTCCACAAGCTCTCAAAATCTAACCAAAGACAAGTATCCCGGTTGCCTGCCTGGCACCGAATCCGCGTCCCCCGCCGTCCCACCGCCGCATAGCCACCAGGATCGTTTTTTGTTGGTTATAAAAACTAATCTTTTGTATGAGAAATTTAACAAAGCTTACATAAGGAATGTAAACTAATAGGCGTAATAGTAATAGGCATAACTGATTTGTTTACAATAATGTTCACAGAAACTATTATTGTGAAACGCTCTTCGTTATTTCTTTTATTTGTTGCCAAGGGTAGTTTTTGGGGTAGATGGACCATTTTTGCAAAGCTAAATTATTAAACTATAACACCCAGAATCTAAAGTGCAAACCGGTGATATTTAACTATGTCTCAATTAGGTTTTATCATTACGAATAATGATAACAGCAGAAAACATACTTAGGTAATCTACATAAATAAAATAAAGATGGAACTAGCATCGTGCTCAGTTTACTTGGTTTAATACCTTTTCGGCTAGTTATAAAGTACTCGCATCGATTTTGGGTTACATTTTCATTTAAATCAAAATGTTGTGCCTACCTACATGTCTGAACTGAAACATGTATCTAAAACCTGTATGATAATACGTCTTTATCACTTTGAATTAACAGCCAAGATTGTTAGGGTTCAATGATCGGTAGAAACAAAGGAGTCATCACATTGCAGCTATACACGCAAATTATACCGGTCTTGTTACTCTTTCCCAACTTATCTGGTGTATCGATCTCGTGTTACGTAGTTGCTATTGTTCTGGAGAGTGATATAGTGATTTTGCAGCAGAAAATCATCTTAGAATCAATACAGTTTCACGGGAAAATTAAATCAACATGGACGATGTCGTAGGCACTCCATTAGTTAGTCATAAGGTTAGCAGCGTGGTGCGTTATCTAATTCATGTGATTATGTCGTGAGCGTAATCTCCTTCAAATCTGTCATTCAGCGTTTAGTGTCATATTTGCTTACATGCGTAGATAAATACATCAAGATGCTTATCATCATTAGCACTCATGTCCAATTCTTGTCTGCGGGCAACGTTGCCGAGCTATCTTCTCTGGTTAGTTTGGATCAGCTTCATCGGTCTAAATGGACTTTTAGTAGAAGCTTATAAATGTATAAACACCACATATAAATTAAAATGTACAAAATAATTATGCATGTATGATGTACCTACGCAGATACGTTGTATTGTATCCAACTTTGAAAGCATCATTCCTTTGTAAGTATAATTGCAAAGGTGGTTTTGAATTTTTGAGTCACTTCACATCAAATATCATCACATTTTATCACATTCATGCTAATCAAAATTGGCAGGAACTTAAACGATAAAACTCATCGAGAAAACGTTCATGAACGTTCAAGTGTAGTTTAGTTACGTATTACAGATATGAGACATGACCTTTAATATCGAATTGTTCAGTACTCGATAGGTTGTCGCTACACCGTGTCGTGCACAACACCATAAAAATTCGCGGAAATTGTGAAAAGAATTCTTGAGGACTAATAAATCGTAAAATGTAAATTAAAAGTGACCTACACAAATAGTGTTTATAATTCAACTGTAGATAAATATCAAAATATCATATTCATTTCGTTTGTACGTGGATTGAAAACATATTGCAGATGGAAGATTCCATAACGTACAATTAGGTCTAGGTTCTTGTACTCTCTGTGTACTTGTAATGTAAGCGTGCAAAAAATACCTTACCACACGAAAATGCTGTTACTATACCTACTGATTGTAAACCAAACGAAAAAACACAATTAATTAAGCCAATTATAATAAAACGCGATACGATAATTATGATAATATGTAAATACTTAAATTAGTAAAATATTAATTGGAGCTGCCTATATAAATATTCTTATACTAACTACTAATCTTAAATTATAAATTAACTTTATTGTTTAAAAAATACTGCAAGAATGCAAGTAAGTAGTACAATTTAGTTAGGTATAGCGTTCAGACTAATAAAGCATCTTCTTCGTGTGAAAAAAAAACAAAAGGATCCTTAAGCAGAAAACAAAGCGAAAACCACAGACTTATAAAAATGTATTATTTATAACTCAAAGAAAAGGTATGCAAAAACAAAAAGTGCAGATGTTTTGCATATGAAAATAATTATTATGTAAAATAATAAAACAATGCTCTTAGTCATAGTATTCAAAAGAAATAGAATAGAATTTCGTTATGCTGATAATTTAACTTACTAATGACTTATTCATAGCATAAGTAAGTAGGTAAGTACTGGATACCAATATTATCTCTTTAGCATGCACCTACTCGTATACACTGCGCTGTAGATTATGGAGTGGAGACTAAATGGAGTTACTCATTGATCTATATATCTCGTTATATCTAAATCAAATCAGATTAAAATAGTTAAAAAAGCTTACAATTGCAAAGTATTCATAATACTAACAATCATCATAATACCTATAACGTTATACATGAAAAAAAATTATATCGATGTCGATGAAATCGGCTGCTAGTAGCACATCCCTATTGGCTGAGAAAATACCCACAAAGAGCACTTACACCTATTCGAATAAATCGTCAAAAATTGTGTTAAACAAGGTCAAAAACTTTAACAACTGTCTGTATGTATTCAATGGTTGTATATAAAAATCATTGCCCTTACCTACCTACAGGGTGTAAAAAGATAGACTGCCGTAAACTGAATGAAGGTCCATGTATGGTCCGTGTACAGACTACAGATACAAAAACGTAACTTTCGTTCAGAAGCGTAGCCGGATCTGCTAATGACATTATTAATATTGAAAAAATATTTTTCGCAAAATTGCTCAAAACCAGTATCTCTGATTATAATTTGAACATTGAATTGAAAAGAATAGGCCAGCTAGTAGCTACTCTTCCGTTTTTGGGAGCTGGGGGCCAATCGCGCCAATCTTCAACGGTTCAACCATTAGCGTACCACATACGTTATGAGCGTTTTGTGACGATTTTCTATCACTTCGAGTCAATAGAGTTTTTAATATGAGTTATTTGAGTTCGAAAAATCCCAACACGACACGACCCATCGCTATTCTGTCAAAGTCAAAGTCAAAGTCAAAGTCAAAATTTATTTATTCAATAAAATCACAAGGATCATTTAGAATCGTCTTATATAACTAGGTGATTCTAGGTGCCAGTTCCACGCGACCAGAGCCTAGAAGAACGGGCAAGAAACTACGGCCTGGTTCCTAGCGTTTTTTTGTATGATCCCTTTTACAGATATTGTCAGATTTTTCGAACTCAAGTAACTTGGGCCCCCTGTCTTCTAACAACAACAGCCTTAAAAACTACTCAAACAAGCTAAAGTCCAGATAAACTAAGTATTATCACAGTTATTTACACAAGAACAATTAAATCTAGCCGTGGCTTAAACAATGGTTTTAGTTTTATTTAAAATTTGCATTCATCATTCATTTCTTGTGCTTTGGAATAAGCAGTCGTGATATTATATGTAAAGCAAAGCTTTACAACCGATTCCTTGAAAAAATGTGTTATAAATTCATAACGCATTAATTTTTATTAATTTTCCATTCGCATGTAGTTTAGTTATCCATTCTATATATATATTAACTACGACTGGGTACGAGCTATTTGTTTTTTTTTTGGTTTATCAAATCGTAAGTTATTATTATATACCTAATAGAGATACTACCAGCTATAACTTTGAAAATGTATTTATCCATTTAGAAAACACATATAGAAACTTAAAATTGAAATGAAACCTCAGCGATAATGCGAACTTAAGTGTAAAAGAATTAAAAAGTAAAAGTGTCAAAATGAAAAACGGCGGGAACGAAAAGGCGCCGGATTGGGAAAAGGAAAAACTAAATCCGAAAGAATGGTAAGAAAAATCTTATAGTTTTATGATTATAAAAAGTACTTTCAGATATCGTTGGCCAGGTTCACAGAAACAATAAAAAAAAACTTCGAACTTCCGTACGAGAATCGAACCAACGAACAGCGCGAAGCTCAATGGTAATGTAGTGCAAAAACTTTTGTCGTAATTTTTACAACCTCAGCATTAAGTACCCGAATAATTTAAAACTGAAATACAAGATAGTTAGCGACTAGTTTTAACATATCAAGTTAAAATCATAGATTTTACCAATACTTATTGTAAACATGGCAACACAATTGCTTGATCTGCATTACCATTACGCTTCGCTATTAGACCGCAGCAAAGTCAAAGTCAAAATTTCTTTATTCAATAAAATCACAAGGATCATTTAGAATCGTCTTATATAACTAGGTGATTCTAGGTACCAGTTCCACGCGACCAGAGACAACAAGAGCGGGCAACAAAGTACGGCCACAGCCAATTTATTTTGTCTTACTTTTGGTGGTGTCCGATCGAGAAGCGTAGTTCTTTTGGATTATTCTTTTTACACCCTTTACTTATTTAGTATTTTACTACCTATATGAACTGACTTACTCACTTTTTGTGAATTTTACTGGAAAATCTTATACCTATCTAATATGTGTGCTCTGAATAAATAGACAGGCGATAGGTTTTGTATTTGATATGAGAATATCGCCAGGCGCTAGTTTTTATTTATTAATTATTTCAAGTTTTATTCACTGAGAACAATTCTTTTACATTAATTGTAACAGATTTAAAAAAAAATTAACTGTTCCGCGTGGAGGAACCATTGCAATGAGAAATAAAAAAATACAAACCCCAACTTACCGGTTACCAATGTAAGTTGAACTCACATATTACGACATTTTAATCATACCACAGTTCAGGTTATGTAGGGCGCCTAACAATTAATTATTTAAATTTTAAAATTCAGTCCCATCATCATTATCATCTGGTGATGAAGCCGGAAGATAGTCTAAAATGTTTCCTTAAATTATACCTAAATTCTAATAATAGTTTATTATTCAATAGTAAACATCACATGACAGAACATTAAGATAATACGGCAGAGGTCTTCAACATTTTGATGTTATTTAAACCGAGTAAAAAGTGCCTATGAAGACTTCATAACTAAAATAAAAGGCTAACTTAGTTAGCCTTTTGTAAACCTCAAAGACAATTTAGTTCATTGCGGATTGAAACGGCTAATATCACGATTGCCTAGATCCGCTGACGTATCTAATTACTTTATTTACTAAGAAGTCAATATTTAAAAAGTACATCACATGATCCAAATCAGTAGGTAGGTACCTACCAATCGGAAGAGTGCAAGAGTGGAAGAGTCCAGATCAGTGCTTAAGCTATAAATTCGAATACGGGACTTTACGTCATAAGCAGGATAAGGATTTTATAAAATTTTATAACAAATATAAATTAAAAATTAAAAAAAACCCCGGCACAGAATAATAAAATATGTAATTCGCCGTTTTGTAGTAGTCGCCATCTTGGATTTAAAATTTATCATATTGTATAGTATTCTACTAATCAAGCCCTTTCATTTGATACCCATATTGAGGGAGTTGAGAAAAAATATGTCATCCGCCATTTTGTAATCCGCCATTTTGTAATCCGCCATTTTGTAATCCGCCAATCGGTCGTTTTGCTTCTACGACTTGAAAAGTTAACTATTTGCCAATTGCTTATGTTCTCGATTGAATAGGAAAGCGATATTAAAAAACATCACGGGCTGGAAGAGATCGCTGTTAGCGACAAGGCCGCCCATTTTACAATAGCTTTAATTGTTTCCCCTTGTATTTTTTTATATAACTAAATGATGGAACAAGGTGATGCTAAGTGGTTACCTCTGTATAACAATGCATTGCCTTACCGAGCACGTGCAATGAGGACGTGCACTGTGATGCATTGCACCCTTCACTCTGAGTCTTGTATCCGGTTTTCTTTTGTACAATCAAGTGTTTATTCATCTTTGACAATTTTTTTTTGATCTTTGAGTGTTTTGATAGGCTTCACAGCTCAGTCGGTAATAGCTCTGCCTTCCGTGCTGTGGGTCGTGGGTTCGATCCCCACTAAGAACAAACATTTGTGCGTGGAAAACATAGATGTTTGTTCTATGTCTGGGTGTTACTATGTAATTATAAGTATGTATTTACAAAAAAAAAGTATATAAGTATTCTATCAGCCATCTAGTTCCCATATCACAAGCTTTGCTTAGTTTGGGACTAGAGGGCGTTGTGTGTAAAGTCCATGAATATTTATTTTATTTATTTATTTATCTATCTTCGTTGATGGAGGTTCAAAATAGTTTTTCCTGGAATCTTGTCCAGTAGCTTTTACAGGCTGATTAGGTAATGTTGCAAATACTGTTTGACAAAAACTGACCCTCAAAACCAAACCCCCTTTTACTCATTACATTCCGAAGGTTGTAAATATTTACAAACTTTAAGAAATGTTGACCACTCGCCCGTTACAGTTTCTTTATCGCACGTTCAAAACGAAACCAGCGATTAATCTGAATGCGCGTATCGATTGTTAATTAGTAACTCGATTTAGAATACAGGAATAAAATATAAAAATATAGATGATTTTTTTTTTTTCGAGAAATGTGTTGTGAAGTGCTAAAGTTAAAACTTAAAAATTTGTAAAGAATTAAAAGTCGAAATTTGATGTGGAAATGAGGGTCAAAATAGTGAAATAGATTAATTTAAAAAAAAATCTGCTAAAATTCAAAACTCATTTACCATTTTGGTGATTCAACTGTAAAAATGCGTATGAAAAAAACATTTTTGTTCATAAAGGATGTTAGTGAAGAGAGTGAAAACGCCCCTCTACTGCACCAGTCGGATGATAGTGATGATGATTTAGAATGGCAAGTTTTCGTATTAACACCCAAACTTTATAGGGACCCATATTTGGTCTTGGCCAACGAAATTTTATACAAAGGCTTCATATGAGCATTGACATCCTGAAAATAGTAACATATACATTACGTCTTCGTTTATCAATCTCAAAAGTAGAAAATCTTTTATTCATTAAAATCACAAGGATCATTTAGTATCGTTTTATATAACTAGGTGATTCTAAATGATTCTTGTGATTTTATTGAATAAAAGATTTTTTTTCGAAAAAGTATACGTATTACTTTTACGTATATTTTTTCATGTATTTATATGTTTTTTTTGTATATTTTTGATGTAAGGTAATATTAATAAAATTGTGACGACAGTACAGACAAGTACGTGACTATTAGTATCAGAGAAATTGAGTAAGGTTTTTTAAACACTGTAACATAACATTGTGTAATTATTAATTTATTTTGTTGATACCTTCTTGGTTGGAAAGTCGGAACAGTATCATAAGAGAGCTATGTAGTTATATTAGTTCTATAGTTTAGTAGTAGTAGAACCACTTGTGAAAGAGCTCGTCCGGGGAAGTACCATCAGCAAAATTTCCGCCTTACCACATTTGAAACTGTTTCGCTTGCAAGCAGTTAGCTACCTGAACTCCGCCTTTTCCTTTTGTCTTCTTATTTTGACCAACCAGAAACCTAAACATCTATTTATTTTTATGACGGCCCATTGTTTTCATAACTTTTACATCTGAAATAATTTGCTTCTATTGGCATTCAAAAATTAACGGCTAGTCGGCCTACAGAAAATGCACCCTTAAGGTGGTAAGGCAGAACTTTTGCTGATAGTACTACCACCTATTTCGTGCGCCAAGCAGTGATGCTCGCATTGCTGGGTTCCGGTTTGAAGGGTATGGATGCATGTGCGAAGTGCAATGCATCACAGATCACGTCTTCAGTGAACGTGTTCTGTGCGGCAATGCATCATTGTAGGCAGTGGTCACCACTTAACATCAGATGGACCATCGCCTTTGTTCCACCATTTAGTTGTTTGAAAAAATACACCTAACTCATCACTTATGAGTTTGTGTGGAAATCAGTTGTAAGGGGTCGATAAACTGTTTATAGTTAACTCGTGGTTTACGATACCGTAAAATCGGTCAGATTTGCAATTTTATCAATCGCTTCTGACCTTGTAGTTCATTTCGTAACTAGGTAATTGATATCTACTCGGTTATGGAAAATCATTGCCGTGATAATAATATTCCGACATGACTATATTTTTAACCGACTTCAAAAAAAGGAAGAGGCTCTCAATTCGGTTAAATTTTTTTTATGTTTGTTACCTCATATCTCCGTCATTTATAAACCGATTTGAAATTTTTTTTATATGACAGGATTAGACACACATTAAACATGATATTTTCATCAAAATCGGTTCAGTAGTTTGATTTATAAATAAAAATAACGGAAAAAAATATGCCATCCACGTTCACGAAATTGCGTATTTTGCTTTTCTGTGACTTTTTAGTGATGTTTACGGTCACTAGAATATTCTAAATAAACTGCCATCATCATCATCTGATGATGAAGCCGGTAGTCGAATGTGTGCAATGTCCTTAAATATTTATTTTTTCAATGTTTTGAAGGAGGCTGATGATTACGATGATGAAGGATATTACCTTGCCATCAGTGTAACTCTACACTTCCTTATAAGAGTGTAAATGAGTTCTTAGTGCCTGGTGACCCGAGCCAGTACTGTAGATTAATATTCTATTTTCTTTGCCCCCAGGGCTCAGACTCGTTCGAACCAGCAGTTCAACGTGGTCCGAAGAGTCTACCAGCAGGATACCCTCAACAAAGATGCTGACTACCAGGTGCCAGTTAAGCCTTGTAAGTTTTTCAGAGGGGTAATCATGAACAAATCTGACAGTCGCCGCGTTACGTAAACCTAACGTATTCGAGTCATATTGCGCGTCAACGTCAGCTCGACTGCGGAACGTTGTAGCGTCACCGCGCAGTGTATCTCGGATACGCTAGCGTTACGATACGTTCACGATTGTCACATTTATTCGTGATCAAGGCACAGGAATTAAATAGGATCCAGAAGTATAAAAGGGTCTTCGATTTTCAGTAATAAAAATAATCCCACTACTATCCTATCCTACTAATATTATAAATGCGAAAGTTTAGATGTTTGGATGTTTGTGTTTCAATCACGTCTAAACTACTGAACCAACTTGGATGAAACTTGGAATATATAGTTCGTAACCTGGATTAACACATAGGCTACTTTCCCCACTTTTTTTGTTATAAATATTTTTTGTTTTTTTTTCGGTGGACGTGGTTTAGTGAGGCAATGCATCGTTATAGACAGTTATGAGTAGAGTACACCGAGTATAATACATGACTTTTCATCATCAATGCGTGGAAATTAAAAGATTCTTTCAAAGAAAATTTGCGCTCCCGGTTTCCCGCCTTTCTTTTTGAAACCAGGCTATGGCCAGTTCCATTTATAAATGGAAATAAGAAATGTATAAATACAGTTTTTTTAATACTAAAATCGATGACTTGGTTCCTAAGAACAGGGGCCTGATTCTCACGTCGTCGGTAGAGATTTTACTCTAAGGGCGGCTTGCACCAGAATCGCTAAACGCGTTTAACTATTAAATAGTATTTAGCGAGTTGTCAAGTCATATAAATACGTCAGATTTAAATCGATTTAGCTGTTAAACACGTTTAGCGATTCTGGTGCAAGACGCCCTAAGACGTCAAAATGACATCGAAAATTCTTTTAACTAGTGGGTGTCAGATGTTTTTGGCCCGAGATATGACGTCATCCCTATTAGACTCTGCCGAAGTGAGAATAAGGCCCCAGCAGGGGTATGCCAATCAAAGTTGAACTGCAAAGTTGAACTGCAAAGTTTTAAATCATGGTCAGTTCATACTAACTCATAGTTATTCTGTGACTAAATAGTGACATTATGACGTCATTTGATGTGTTTTCGCGCATATTTTGCTGTCAAGTGTCTAAAAAGAATGATCACGTGGTACAAAATTGTACCACGTGACCTGAAGAAATTACACTGGGCAGTGAAATATAACTTGACAGCAAAAGATTGGCATACAGGGGCTGATCTGCGTATGTCTTGTAGTTTTAAACTTTCCCATACTGACCGATTTAAATGTTACACCATGTATACTGTTCTCGTTCTAGTGGGCTACCGATGTAAAAAGGTGATCAAATCCTGTGGCATCGGCGAATGTCTCGTCAACTCAGTTCCTGTGGCGCGCTGGTTGCCAAAATACAACCCGAAGAAGTTCCTCGTGGGAGATCTGGTGGCAGGAGCCACCACTGCTATTATGCACATACCCCAGGGTAAGTGCTCTAACACACTCTGATCCCTATTTAAAAAATTACTAAAATCTTTCCTCTTAAAAAAATGTTATTATGAATTAAATTATTATATGAATGACAAAATGTGCGAATATAATAATACTGAATTAACACAAGAAATTGACTGAATTGAAAAATTGACGTGAAAACCTCGGTCTGCCTACTGTCCTGTTGCAATACCCCTGAACAGGGTTCATGTGTGATACCTACCTACCATGTAACAACTATAATACCATGTGAAAGCAATAAATGTATTGAGTATTGAGTATCCTTCATTTACAAAATATTCATGGACATTTCACACAACGCCCTCTAGTCCTAAACTAAGCAAAGTTTATATGGGAACTAGATTGCTGAATACTTATACCGGGTGTAACATAATGTCCCTATAAGTCCGAAAGGGGGGTATTCTACACGTCATGGCGAACAACATAATTTGTTCTACGACTTTTAATATTTCCAAGTAATTCATTCATGAAAAGCGTCTTAAAGTTTCCTTAAAAATATGGGGACAATATGTTACACGTTGTACACCTTTGTTTTTGTAAATACCTACATACTTATATAATACGTTGTAACACCCAGACAGAACAAACATCTATGTTTGGTCAGATCTGGTACGCTGTTTTGATTCATTCGGAAAGTTTCTCAGATCGATATCGGAAACTTTGGAAGGAGATTTCAAGTAGATACCTAACGAATTCCCCTTCGAAAGTTGTACGGTTTTACTTCTACTTCATTCTAAATTCATTCTTTGACTCTTACTTCATTCAGCACTACTTCATTCACACACTCTCACTTGACACTAAACTTCATTCTTCACAGTTCACTCTTCATTCACAGTTCATTCTTCAGGCACATTCTGACACTATTCTGCTAAATATTCTAGCATTTTCAGGTATGGCATACGCGCTGCTAGCTGAAGTCCCGCCAATCGTGGGACTATACATGGCATTCTTCCCAGTTCTGGTGTATGTGATCTTCGGGACATCTCCTCATGTATCTATGGGCACCTTCGCGGTCGCCTGTCTCATGGCTGGAAAGGTAGGTCATTTCACCTGTAAAACGTCCCTTAAATGTTGGTTGATCGAGTGAGCGAAGCGAACGAATTGTAGTGAAAGTTGTGAAGTTGGTGAAGCCAGTATAACCGTGAGCTTCCTTTTCTTAGAGTTTCATTGATTTTGTAGTTCAGATAAGACTGGTAACTTGCTAGATCACGGCATCGCTTTGCAAAGTTTATATTATTCATAATGGATAACTTTTGCAAAAATTACTCTTTGCATTTTATCTTCCTTTTTACGAACATCGCGAGATCTCAGTTCGAGGCGAACAACTAATTTAGTTTTGTAGTACAAATTTGAACCGTAAAGACGAGGGTAGGTACTAACTGGATATCAATGTATGGGATTTTAAAATTTAGCCTTGTTATTTGCATAACAATAGAAGGTAGGTACGAATTGGACATAACCCCATCCTAACCTACTTTCGATTGTAGAATATTTTGTTCATATCCTCATATTTACAAAGTTAATTTATTTCTAGGTGGTGACTCAGTACTCCCCGCATCTAGATATTGCTAATTTGAATAATACAAATATTACAGCAGGTAATTATTAGTAAATAATAGAGCAGAACCTAAATTCTAAGATAAATGATTGGATTTTTTTTTAATTAATTCATCAAATATGGGACCTTTGACCCAATTTTTAATTATTTTTTTATATTTTCAGCACCATTAGAATCAACTATACAATACACACCGTTACAAGTGTTAAGTGTCGTGTGTCTTGCGGTTGGAATATTTCAAGTAAGTCATTAAAATCACATTAAATTCCTAAAATACGGAACACACAGTAGATTAACCGGATACGTAGTAAATTATACACACACAGAATACACAGTACAGTACACACACACAGTACAGTACAGTAGTACAGTAGTGTAGGATATACAGTAGATTTACTAAAGGGACAGTAGATTTACTGAATGCACAGTATTTTACATGATAAGTTAATGATAACTTACACAGTTTTACTAGATGCTCATTAGATTTACATAACTCATAGAATACATAAATAAAATTCCTAACTACACCAGCTGGGTTTCTAATGGTCTAATTCTGAATATGATAAAGCGATAAAAGTATTCGTCCAATTTGACATGTGGCATATATGACCGAACATGAACTAATGGACTCATTGCCATTTGACAGTTCAAACTGGATTTTAATTTCAGTATATTTTTTGTACAACGATTTGATGGAACAAGCCGATGAGCCACCTGATGTTAAGTGGTAACCACTGCTTATAACGATGCATCGCCTTACTGAGCACGTCCACCGAAGACGTGCCCTCAAATTTGAGTATCGAATTGAATGAGATTTATTGCATCTCGCCATTGTTTTAAAAATTAGACAATAAGCCTGCAGTTCTGCAACTTATTGATATTACGAGTACAAAATCTTTAGCCGATTTGTATAAAAATAACATTTCCAGGTGCTAATGTGGGTGCTTCGCCTCGGTGCAGTCTCCACGTTGCTCTCGGAGCCGCTGGTGTCAGGGTTCACGACAGCAGCTTCCTTCCACGTGCTGGCTTCGCAGCTGAAGGACCTCTTCGGAGTCCGGATACCGAAGAATGGGGGGAACTATAAAGTTATATTTGTAAGTTTTTTCGTAGCTCATGTAGATTTCACCATCTCATGATTACGCTATCCGTCAGTTATGAATATCTCTGTCTCTACTTTACGTTAAGCCACGACGGAGGCCTTAAGGCGGCCTTAAAACTCCATCACTAGAGTTGGCCACTCAAACGAACGAACGAACTTTAGGCTGGTTAAAAACAAAGATATATTTGCAACCCCAACGACATGACGTCCACGTTTTTGTTATTTTCAGACAGTGATCAACGTATCAAGCAATCTACCGAATTTGAACTGGACAGCTTTTGTGATTTCCATCATCACTTGTTTCATAATAGCGGTTAACAACGAAATACTTAAGGTAAGCTTTACTAGTTTTAAATGGCACTACATTGGAGCTTCGGAATTTAATATTGCTTTGTAAAAAGGATCACTATAATAAAACGATAAAAACCATGTTGTTTGTTCCGTTCTTCTTGAGGATCACGCCTTAACTACTGAACCAACTTCAATGGAACTTATACAATTTAGACGCTTGTTTCCCGGAGCAAAATATGGGTTATTTTATTGAAATCAAGAACGTGAAAGAAAACGGTACGGCGCAAGTCGCGGGTTACAGCTAGTACTGAATAATTACCTACTGACTTTGACTCCACACAGTATCATCTAGGTTTAATGATCTTGTAATATTTCAGCCAATAGTTAGCAAACGAAGTCGAGTGCCGGTGCCTATAGAACTCCTAGCGATTGTCATCGGTACATTGGTATCAAGATTCTCAGAATTACACGAACGATACGGAATCAGTCTAGTCGGGGATATACCTACTGGGTGAGTTGAGTAGAGTTAAATAAAAAACTTAATTTCAGGTGAAATTATAAAAGCAAAGGTCCATAAAAAGATAAATGTTCATTTTTACATAATAATAATTTATGTAAAACTAGAAAAACCTACTTCAATTCGACTACCGGCTTCATCATTGATGATGAAAGTTTATTGGGAATGTTCTAGTGACCATAAACACCACTAAAAAGTCACAGAAAAGCAAAATACGCAATTTCGTGCACGTGGATGGCATATTTTTTTCCAGTTATTTCTATTTATAAGCCAAACTACTGAACCGATTTTGATGAAAATTGAATGGGACCAACCTTTAAGTACATCCTTTCATATTAAAAAAGAATTTTTGAAATCGGTTCATAAATGACGGAGTTCTGAGGTAACACATTAAAAAAAACTACTGCAGTGTGGTAAATCTACTGTGCGCTCAGTAAATCTACTGTCATTTTTAACCGTGCAAGTGTTGCCATCCTTTACATACCAGACTACTCATATATTTTTTATTTTTACAACTTATCCATCCTTCAGCCTACCAATACCCCAAGTGCCTCCAATGGAACTGCTGCCGAGCGTAGCGTTAGATGCGTTTACCATCACGATGGTAACCTACACCATTTCTATGTCGATGGCACTTATCTTCGCTTCGAAGGAGAAGTATGAGATTGACGCGAATCAAGAGCTGCTTGCTTTGGTAATTTTATTACTAAGATTTTTTTATTTATTACTAAGATTTTTTTACTAGGTTGTTAGTTTGCACTCCCGGACATTAACAAAAATCAAAACTATAATTTTCGTTTTGTTTCAAACAATCTTATCTTACTAATATCTTATCTTACTATCTTATCTTACTAATATTATAAATGCGAAAGTTTAGATGTTTGGATGTTTGTGTTTCAATCACGTCTAAACTACTGAACCAACTTGGATGAAAGTTGGCATATATATAGTTCGTAACCTTGATTGACATATAGGGTACTTTTTATCCCGAATAATTAACAGGATCTACAAGATAAAATGAACGAAATGGATTAGCAGCGCCAATTGGCAAGACAATTTCATTGTCACGTCAGTTTGACAGGGCGTAGTACTACCTCTTTGGTCTAACGACTAGCGTTTGACATTTCAGTACGAGTTCGGTGTAATGAGGTGTAATGTCAAGTTTCTCAAAGTATCCGCTCGGTACACGCACAGATAATATAATGTACACGGAAACTATAGACGCGTACGAAGTCGCGGGTAACTGCTAGTGAACAATAAATATGTGTAGGAGCGAGTAACGTTCACTCAGCTTTAGTATAATTTTCCAACTGTCAACATCGTTCAGTCATCGTTCACCATTCACTTAGCATCGCTCCGGCTCCGTTTACAGAGTATACCTTATAACTAATTAAACCATAGACTAGCTTCCAAGGGTTTCCTACATAATGTAATTAACAGATGTAAATATTTGATTTCAGGGAGCGAGTAACGTATTTGCTTCGTTTTTCTGCTGTGCGCCGATGTGCGCTAGTCTCTCAAGATCGTTCATTCAGTACCAGGTATTCAGTATTTTGGAGCTAAATATCGTTTATTAACACTCATGAACATTTCATACGACGCCCCCTAGTCCCAAACTAAGAAAGCTTGTAATATGGGAACTAGATGCTGATAGAATACTTATACTTTTGTAAATACATACTTATAATACATAGTAACACCCAGACCTAGAACAAACATCTAGCTATGTTTGGCACACACAAATGTTTGTTTTTTTTATTTTTATTTTTTATTTATTTAAGTACTCTTACAAATTATTTATAAAGATTAGCTTAAATATTGTACCCTAAAACCACAATAAGGTTTGTGTGGGTACTCACAGTGTGGGGTCAGTCCGCCGAGGTAAACCAGTCTGGCCAAGCTGGTCTAATTTAGCTGGTCATTTAGATCGCGTAATCACAGTGTTATCAGTGAGGATCGAACCCACGACCCACAGCACGGAAGGCAGAGCTATTACCGACTGAGCTGTGACGCCTGTCAATCAACCCCACTAACATTATCAATGCGAAGGTTTAAATGTTTGGATGTTTGTGTTTCAATGACGTCGAAACTACTGAACCAACTTGGGTGAAACTTGGCATATCTAAAGTTCATAACCTGGATTGACATATAGGCTACTTTTTATCCTGAATAATTAACAGGATCTACAGAATAAAATGAACGAACGGGATTAGCAGCGCCAATTGGCAAGAGGATGATGTCATGTCATGTCACGTCAGTTTGACAGGGCGTAGTACTACCTCTTTGGTCTAACGACTAACGTTTGACATTAGAGTACGGGTTCGGTGTAATATCAAGTTTCACAAAGTATCCGCTCGGTACACGCACAGATAATAATAATACACAGATAATATAATGTACACGGAAACGGTACTCGCGTACGAAGTTGCGGTTAACTGCTAGTATTTATATATTTTTGTAGGCGGGAGCAAAGACTGGTATAACATCAGTTGTAAGCGCCATGCTGGTGCTGTGCGTGTTGTTGTGGATCGGGCCCTTCTTCGAGCAGCTGCCGCGCTGCGTGCTCGCCTCTATCATAGTGGTGTCTCTCAAGGGCATGTTCATGCAGGTCAACGAACTCGCCAAGTGAGTACCTCGTTCAGCTGACGAACAAATATATCAAAATCACGTATTTTTCAGTGTTCGTTCGCTTGCATTTTTTCGTCTTCGTTTGCTCGTGCTCGTTCGCGCTCACTCGTGTTAATAGATTTTTTTATAGTTTTGTATAATAGAATTTCTATTCAAATGTATGCTTGAGTCTTCGATCAACAATATAAAAAAAAATGCTTGAGTAACGATTTCTTGAACAGCAGGGGTAAGTATGCCAATCAAAGTTGAACTGCAAAGTTTTAAATCATGGTCAGTTCATACTAACTCATAGTTATTCTGTGACTAAATAGTGACATTATGATGTCATTTAATTTGTTTTCGCGCATATTTTGCTGTCAAGTGTCTAAAAAGAATGATCACGTGGTACAAAATTGTACCACCTGACCTGAAGAAATTACACTGGGCAGTGAAATATAACTTGACAGCAAAAGATTGGCATACGGGGGCAGGAAAGTAAATTTAGAAAATGGTACCTAAGTATTTTTACTTTATTTCCTGTACTTATATGTATAAATAAATAAATATTCATGGACATTTCACACAATGCCTTCTCTAGTCCCAAACTAAGCAAAGCTTGTAATATGGGAACTACAGCTTGGCAAAAAAGATTAGAAAAAATTGAGGGCGCCACTGTCTTTGCAATAAATGAATTCGTTCATTCTTTTGTATGGAAATGAATGAACAAGATATTTAGTCCGTTTGAAGACGTTTTTACCAAGCTGTATATTGCTGATAGAATACATAAATACTTATTTTTGTAAAAACATATTTAAGTATACTTAATACTTGTTTGTTGTCAGGTTCTGGAGACTGAGTAAGCTGGACGCGATGGTGTGGCTGGTCACATTCCTAACGACGATGTTAATCAATATCGATATTGGGTAAGTTTAAAAAAAAACAAAATAATTTACAAATAAACTAAAAATCTATGTATAATCTATGTGTATTCTTAGTTCTTAGGGCGGCTTGCACCAGAATCGCTAAACGCGTCCACCAGTGGGGATTATAGTGCTTTGATAGGTAGTAATTTTGACAACCAACAGTCGAGTCGAGTCGAAGAATATTCGAGAACGTTGACTGAGGGTCATTTTTGAAATCGAGAAAATTTAATTTGTATTTCATTTTGTAAAACTTTCAGCCTAGGCGCAGGTCTCCTGGCCAGCGTCGGAGCCCTATTCTGTCGCTCACAGAAGCCCTACACCTGCCTTCTAGGACGGGTGCTCGACACAGATATATATTTGGACATCAAGAGGTATAGAGCTGTAAGTAATGTTACAATTTATTTTCAACCCTCGACGCAAAAACGATGGGGGGTTATAAGTTTGACGTGTCTGTGTTTGTGTGTGTGAGGCAACGTAGCTCCCGAACGGATGAACTGATTTTGATTTTGTTTTTTAGTCGGGAGTGTTCTTAGCTATGTTTGATGAAAATCGGTCCAAGATTCGGGGGTTTTTTAAATTTAATTACTTGTTACCAATGGTACCTCTGCCTACTAAGTATAAGTAGGTACAGTACGCACAACGGATCTTTATCCCTCTGAAGTTAGGTGCAACAACGATTGCGCATGTACTGTTGTGCGGAAAAATTAGCTTACCTCCAACTCGACCAAAAAATGTGTTCTACGCAGATACTTCAGAGAAAAAAAGAGCCGTGACTAATACCTACATGTGTATGGATCAAAACAAGTATATTTATTTATTTTCATTTTATTTTCAAAACATGCTTACATATCGTAAATACCAACTTGGTTAATCAACAAACCACGACTAGTCCAGTCTAGCTCGCTATCGTTATGCACCAACATTATCAAAAACTGTACAGCACACATCAGAATTATGTTAAAAATCACTACAATCATCCATTTTAGAATGTCTAGAACACTGACTTCATAATCTAAGGAGTAGGCGTACGTTTTATTTGGAAATAAACGAAGCTTTGTTGACCCCATCTAAGTAAAATACTAGAAAATCTTTATAAAGTCTAAAACTATATTAAATTGTATCGATGCAGTGCCAGGGTTAAATCAAAACACATTAGAAAGTTGTATTAAAATGGTTTGTGAGTCGATGCAGTGCAAAAGTTAAATTAAAACACGCTAAATTGTTTTGTGTCTGGATTCCGTAGTCTGCAGGTTACAAAATTACAATGTCTGAAATCACTGCAATCCAAGGGTATTGAAACACATTAGAAAATTGTATTGAAATGGTTTGTTTAGAGTCGATGCAGTGCAAAAGTTAAACGCGCTAGATTGTTTTGTGTTTGAAATCTTCGTAGTTTGCAGGTTACAAAGTTACAATGTCTGAAATCACTGCAGTCCCAAGGTTAAATCAAAACACTTAGAAAATTGTATTGAAACGGTTTTAGTCGATGCAGTCCAGAGGTTAAAACTCCAAAATGCACTATGTAATATATTGTAGATACTTAGAATATAGAAAACACATAATCTGAGTATAAATACCTATGAAATCTCCGTAGTTTGAAGTTAACAATAAAATTAGTGTTTGGGATTGCTGCAGTCCAAAAGTTAAATCAAATATGTCTAAAACACAGGAAATACTCTTTGGAATCTAAGCAGTCTAAAGGTTAATCTTAAAATCTTGGTTTTATCAATTTTTAAGCCATGTAAAGTGCTTTGAGTTTTCTATGCTCGAACCGAGTCTTGAATTGTCTTTTCGTCGAGCGATGGACGCAGTCCAATGCCACATAGGCACGTCCTCGGTTACCGTGCTCTGTGCGGTTATGTTATAATATCCATTTGTTTGTTTGATTACATTTTCTCATTAATTAAAGGTAAATGTAGGAAGAATTACATATCTGGATTTGGAAATATATTTTGTGTGGATAATGTTTACATTTTTCAAGTGACATTGATTAATTGCTTTCAAAAAACCAAAAAGATCTTGAATAAAAGATTTTATGTAAAAAATTCTCACCACAATATAGTCTAACCAAGCTAAGTTTGCACTGAAATAAATGGGCAACTTCAAAATGATTATCTTCACTTATAACATAACTCGTAGACTAAGGGCCAACGCACATCTATCGACAAAACTGTTTTGTCGCGTACTTAGTGACGTGAAAATAAATTTTCTGTTATAACGAAAACAGCATATGATGAATGCTTCCTCGTCATATGCTGTTTTCGTTGTAACGAAACTCACATCAATTGACACGACAGTCTTTTCTTACGTTTTTTTATTAATAGGTTCGCAAACCAGCCGTTAAAACAATTTAATTAATTAATTAAATTGGCCGAGCGGCCTTCAAAAGCAAACATGCATGCATAAAATTATGTTTACCTATCTATTATAGCATTGTTTAGTACCTACCTATTAAACATTGCTTTATACGCACATACCTAGAGAATGAACTGTGCTTTTTTAATAAATAAGAATATAAAGTAATTATGTAGTGTACTTAATAATATTATTAAGTACTTAGGATGATTCTCATTAAATAAGCAAGTAACGAAAACAGCAAATAAAAAGAAGCATATCGTAACTAAAAAAGTTTTACTGAGAAGTTTCACATCACTAACTGTTCGACAAGACGTTTTGTCTTTGGTTTGCGTTCTCCCTTAATTATTTATCCCTATGAAGTTAGGTGCAACAAACGATTGCGCATGTACTGTTGTGGAGAAAAATTTAATTACCTCCAATGCGAGCCAGAACTGGGTTCTGCGCAGATACCTACTTCAGAGGGACAAAGATCCATTGTGACTCACTAATATTATAAACTAGCAGTTACCCGCGACTCCGTCCACGAAAAAACAAAAAAAAAGCGGGAAAAGTAGCATGTGTTAATCCAGGTTACGAACTATAATATATTCCAAGTTTCATCCAAATCGGACCAGTAGTTACAGCGTGATTGAAACACAAACATCCAAACATCTAAGTTTGACATTTTAATAGTAGTGGGATGTCAAAGTTTAAATGTTTGGATGTTTGTGTTTCAATCACGCTGTAACTACTGGTCCGATTTGGATGAAACTTGAATACATTTAGTTCGTAGCCTGGATTACATAAACTACTTTTTATCCTGGAAAATCAACAGGATAAAACGGGACGCGGACGAAGTCGCGGGTAGAAACTAGTACCTAAATTTTGAATATCCTTTTTTCAGGCTGAAGAACTCCCAGGGATTAAAATCTTCCACTACTGCGGAGGTCTCAACTTTGCGACTAAGAACCTCTTTCGTTCGACCCTTTTTAGGAAAATAGGGTACCTCAAGCCAGCTGAAACTCCACGGAACCCATCACCGGACGAAGACAATAACTTGACTAAAAGCGACTCATACGAATGGGACCCTACTCTATCTAATACAGTAAGTTCCGTAATCCTATCCTAGTCCTACTAATATTATAAATGCGAAAGTTTAGATGTTTGGATGTTTAGATGTTTGGATGTTTGTGTTTCAATCACGTCAAAACTACTGAACCAACTTGGATGAAACTTGGCATATATATAGTACGTAATCTGGATTGACACATAGGCTACTTTTTATCTCGAATAATTAACAGGATCTACAGGATAAAATGAACGAAAAGGATTAGCAGCGCCAATTGGCAAGAGGATTTCATTGTCATGTCATGTCACGTCAGTTTGACAGGGCGTAGTACTACCTCTTTGGTCTAACGACTAACGTTTGACATTCGAGTACGGGTTCGGTGTAATGTCAAGTTTCTCAAAGAAGTATCCGCTCGGTACACGCACAGATAATATAATGTACACGGAAACGGTACTCGCGTACGAAGTCGCGGGTAACTGCTAGTAAATAATAATAATAAATATTCAGGCCTTTACACACAACACTTTCTAGTCCCAAACTAAGCAAAGCTTGTAATATGGGAATTAGGTAAATGATGATAGAATACTTATATACTTTTTTTTTGTAAATACATAGTAACATCCAGACATAGAACAAACATCTATGTTTGCGACACACAAATATTTTGTTCTCAGTGGGGATCGAACCCACGACCCACAGCACGGAAGGCAGAGCTAGTACAATGTAGCTCTGCTTGACGTGATATTTTCTAACAATTTTGTTTTTCTAGGTACAATGTGTAGTGATAGACGCAAGTGCATTGTCTTATGTGGACGCACCGGGTGTAAAGACGTTAGTGGCTGTGCATAAAGAGTTACTAACCAGTAATATCTCTGTGATCTTGGCGGGAGCTAATGGTAAGTTCTCAACATCCGAAATGGAAGGGGTGTTATAAGTTATACGACTCGAAATTGGGGGAGAGCGGGAGAAAAAATCACGAAATATCACAGGAGGAAAAGGGATGTAGTGAGATATCACATATCTTTATTTTTTTTATTAAACAAAATTTATATTTGGGTACCTGTTCGCTTTATATTAAAAAATACACGTGATTTTGGGTAGTAGGGGGTTAATTTTAAAACCTCATTAGGGGGGGGGGGTTTAAAAGGTTACTAAAACATCACGTGATTAATGGAAGACTCCAAAGTAGCTCCGATTTGAATGCGTTTTATTTTTATACAAAAATTAAGTAGGTACCTACCTACTACCTACCTACATTAAGCTTGAGTAGATACCTAAAGAATATAAAAATGTTATTTAATAATTATGTTAGTAATATGGTTAAAATACCTAGTGACCATTTTTAAATTGTAAGACCCTTTTGTACAACATGAACGCAATAAAATATTGAGAATTGAGTATTGAGCTTATTATAACTTATAACACTTCTCATTAATTAGGGATGAAAAACGTGTTGGTAGGGAAATATTTGTATTGCTCGCGAGAAACTGGCATCTAGAATCACATAGTTATATAAAACGATTCAAAATGATTCTTGTTATTTTATTGAATAACAGCTAAATCGATTTAAATCTGACGTATTTATATGACTTGACAACTCGCTAAATAACTATTTAAGAGTTAAACGCGTTTAGCGATTCTGGTGCAAGCCGCCCTTAGTGATTCTGGTGCAAGCCGCCCTAAGACTTAGCCATTAATTTAAATTTATCTCTCACAGGTCCAGTTCTAGAAATGATAGATTGCTACAACTCTTTAGAACTACTACCAGACAGACTTCATCTAGATACGTTCCCTACAGTTCACGACGCAATAGTTTATTACAACGTGTCGAAAACGAAGAAGCAAGCAGGCCACCACACCGTCACTCTAGCCTCATGATTACGGGTTTTAAGTAAGTTTACGAGTTTTAAGTAAATTTACGCGTTTTAAGTTTATTTTGTACAAATTGTAGATACTTATAGACCAAAATAGTACTTATAAACTTAGGTTTAATAGATAATGATTTACGTGTTTTAAGTTGTGTTTTAGACGTACTTACTTAAAAGTCGTCGTTTACATGTTTTAAGTATGTTTAACTAGTTGAATTTAGAGAAATATCTCACTAAACGATTCCTATTAGTGAATATGTTAAACAATTTATTATGTACTTAATAGTACAGGTTTTTAGTAGGTAAATGATATAAGAATTTGTAAATGTATGTAAACTTATGGGAGTAGGTACTTACGGGAGTTCGTACTTACATAGTTTTGTGTATTTATAGTGTGGATTTAACAGTTTTACTGCTCAATCATGAAATATTTCAAATTATAATCATCATACTGTTTTTCAAGATGCTATAAGTAAAGAGAGCTTATATTATTAAGCCTTAGCAATTATTTTCTTTTGCCATTAAATTACTTAAGATATTTAATACAAACAAACGAACAATATGTTTTAAGCCAGTTGTGATATTTAGTCGGTAATCAAAGAAAGCAATGTTATATTTGTACGTAGCATTTTATTAAAATGTGTTGACTATTTTGAAAGATTTTTATTTTCATCCAATTTCAACCTTTCCTATCTTTTAAACAAATTTTGTTTTAAATTATGTTTGAATCTAGATCTTTCTTTTTCTTTAGGCAGTCTTTAGGTAGGTATATGAGGATCTTTTAATTTATTTTATCTTTGCAACGAGTCGTTATAATCTCAGCTTAGAACTGTTCGCAAAAGCAATGACTCGTGTTATGATCTTATCATTTATCTGCTCGATAATAGCAAAGTAGGTACCTACCTATAGCTAATTGTTTTGAGAGATTCAACACTTCAAAAGGACTTATAAAAAAATACGTTTATTCACAAAGAAAATTACAATTAATACAGTATTTATAATATATACAAAGTACACATGAAGCAGTTGAGTTATCTACACACCGTTGCAAACAATTACATAGCTCAACCTTTTATTTAAATACAATATGTAGGAATTTAAGAGAAAAGTCCTTTCAAAAAAGATAATATTAATTCAAAATTAAGGTTTAGGATCTTTCAACTTCTTTTAGAAGCAAAACCTTCAGATAAAATGTACAATTTTTCAATGTTACACAAAATATTTCGATCATTATGTAACATCAGTATCGTAAATCCAGATTAACCATTATCAATCAGATTATATTAATTAATAATTACGTACTACTTATGTCATTTATAACTGAATTACGTTCAGTCTTGCTGGTAGAACTCAACAGGCAAGATGGCTCGCGTCTACTACGTGTTCGGGGCTATCCTTTTTTGGGGAATTGTTCAGGTAAGTACCTAATTCCTATTATAATATTTGCAATGTAACAAGTATTTTATACGTGACAGACTGCTATCGTTGATGTTTTTTAACCAACTTCAAAAAAGGAGATGGTTCTGAATTCGGTTGTATGTTTTTCTTTTAATGTGTGTTACCTCAGAACTCCGTTATTTATGAATCTATTTCAAAAATTCTTTTTTTATCTGAAAGGATGTACTTCCAGGTTGATCTCATTTAATTTGCATCAAAATCGCTTCAGTAATTTGGCTTATAAATAAAAATAACTGGAAAAAAATATGCCATCCACGTGCGCGAAATTGCGTATTTTGCTTTCTTGTGACTTTTTAGTGGTGTTTATAGTCACTAAAACATTCCCAATGAACTGTCATCATCATTCATCAAATGATGAAGCCGATAGTTGAATTGAAGTAGGTTTTCTAAACTGATAATTATTTCAGGCTGATGTTATCAGAAGGGTTTCTGAACCAGCCATCATCGAAGACCTTCGCAGCCGTAAGTACATTATTAGGACACTTTTAGTTAAACAAATAGAATACAGAGAATGGTACCACGGTGAACGAACAGAGAAATCGTTATTCTTGTTTTTAGCAGAAAGTCTATATGAAATCTTAGCAGACATTTCTAAAATCATCAGCTCGAAACATTGGTTTTAGAAAATTAGTTTCGAGATCACAGTGGTTTTCTTTTTTTTACAAGCAAACGAATAATTCTAATCTTCTATTTAAGAGTCCTCAAGAATCGTCGCAGGCTGGCCGGCTGAAGAGAACCAGTTCCCATTCCAGGTATCCCTGCGTATGGTCACTCTAACTGGAGGAGTCGCGTCCTGTGGAGGCTCAGTCATCCATCACCAGTGGATCCTCACTGCAGCTCATTGCTTGGCCAAGTAAGTTTACTACAAAATCCACCTGTTAACTGGAGTTTTTTACCGTTTACATGCGATGCCAAAGTACTATTTTTACGCTTTCAAATCTAAAGACGTTAACAACCTACTGACCGTCTAATGCGTTCATGGTCTAACTCAGTGGTTCCCAAAGTGGTCCAGGTGAACCCCCAGGATTCCACGGGAGACTCGACGGGGGTCTACGTTGGCGTGACAAAAAGTCAAATCAATTTTCACTTATTTTTCGAAAACTATGTATTAATTAGTGGTTGGAACTCAGCCGCAACGCTTTCCATGGTTAGATCTAATCTTCACATTTTTTGTCAAGTTTTGGGAATATGGTAGAGCTGTAGCTGCAAGGGCTCCGCCGGAACCAGCTAAATGTTGAATGTTGTCTATGAGAAAAACAAATTTGGGAACCTCTGGCTAACTGTTATAGAAAAAACTATTGCTATGTCAAAAATAATGGTCGAACATGTACTAATTACTTACACAACATAGAAGTAATTGAATCTGTTTTACGGAAGACTGCATGACAATAAAATTTCATTTGCTACAAGTATTAAATTAAAAATTTAAAAAACCCCTGAATCTTAGACCGATTTTCATCAAACATACTTAGTTAAGAACACTCCCGACTAATTCACCTTTCAAACAAAAAAAACAAAATCAAAATCGATTCATCCGTTCGGGAGCTACGTTGCCTCAGACAAACACACAGACACGTCAAACTTATAACACCCCGTCGTTTTTGCGTCGGGCATTAAAAACCAGGTGATTTCTACATTGCACAATAATATGGGTCCGTTATGTTCTTCTAGCCGCATCACATTCGTAGTCCGCGCGGGTCTCATCGACCTGGCCTACCCGGAGTACATAGTTGAGACCACCTCCAAGTTCATCCACCCCGGGTATAACGAGATCAGTGCTGGAGTACAGACACACGATATCGCAATGTTGCGTTTGGACCACGAGATCCCCTACGGACGTGAGTATTTCTCTCCATCATCACTGCACTCTATAGGATCGATGATGATGATGATGATGATGGTAATGATAAAAGACTGCTAACCTCAGACAACACTGATTAACATACTACTAAACCAAGTAAAAAAACTTAGAAAAAAAAGTATATAATATTATTCTATCAGCCATCTAGTTCCCATATCACAAGCTTTGCTTAGTTTGGGACTAGAGGGCGTCGTGTGAAATGTCCATGAATATTTATTTGTTTATTTATTTTATTTAGAAAAGTTGTTAGACTACTAAAAAGTTTATTAGTTTTAAGTAGCTGTCAAAAGTTTATTGTTTTTAAGTTTGTACTTAGACAACATACCAACATAAATATTTTATAAATATTCATGGACATTTTACACGTTAGAAGAGTTTGGAACTAGATCAGTTTCAAATGCTAAGTAAGATGTTGTGTTCAATAATCTCAACATTTATTTGCTCGCAAATAAATAAATAAATATTCATGGACATTTCACACGACGCCTCTAGTCCCAAACTAAGCAAAGCTTGTAATATGGTAACTAGATGCTGATAGAATACTTATACATATACTTTTTGATTGTAAATACATACTTATAATACACAGTAACACCCAGACATAGAACAAACATCTATGTATGGCACACACAAATGGTTGTTCTTAGTCATCATCAATCATCATAAAAAATCAAATCATCGTAAAGTCTTGATACTTTGTATTGTATCTACTAAGATATCCCTTCAGACCTCTTGATACAATAGACACGACAAGTATGGACAAGTTGTTATCTCCTTGTAAACAGAATAGGTACATTTCGACAGGCATCACAGCTCAGTCGGTAATGGATCTGCCTTCCGTGCTGTGGGTCGTGGGTTCGATCCCCACCGAGAACAAACATTTGTGTGTAGCAAACATAGATGTTTGTTCTATGTCTGGGTGTTACTATGTATTATAAATATGTATTTACAAAAAAAAAGTATATAAGTATTCTATCAGCATCTAGTTCCCATATTACAAGCTTTGCTTAGTTTGGGACTAGAGGGCGTCGTGTGAAATGTCCATGAATATTTATTTATTATTTATTTATTTATTTTGCAGCTTCCATCCAGCCATGCCGTCTGCAGAGCAGCGAACAGAAGAACACTGACTACAAGGGCACAGTCCTCACTGTCAGTGGATTCGGACGCACTGACGACCTTTGGAATGGTAAGTGGACGTGCTCGGTGAGGCAATGCATCGTTATAGGCAGAGGTAACCACTTAACATCAGGTGGGCCATCGGCTTGTTTCATCATTTAGTTGTAAAAAAAAGCACTCCTTTAATGTTTTCATCGTACTATTAGAAAGCGTGAGTTATTTATTAACCTCCGACGCAAAAACGACGGAGTGTTATAAGTTTCACGTGTGTGTGTGTGTGTGAGGCAACGTAACTCCCGAACGGATGAACAGATTTTGATTTTGTGTTTTTTTTTTGTTTGAATGGTGAATTAGTCGGGAGTGTTCTTAGCTATGTTTGATAAAAATCGGACCAAGATTTGGGGGTTTTTTTAAATTTTTTATTTAATTACTTGTATCTGAGGAACATAGTGATGTTAACAGATGTATTTGTTAATTGTATTTGTTAATTCGTAACATGTACGACGAGTGTGAGTACCCACACAAACCTTATTGTGGTTTTAGGGTACAATATTTAAGCTAAGCTTTATAAATAATTTGTAAGATTAAATAAATAAATAAAAAAAAACAAAACAATATATAACAGTAAACAAAACAATCATTTAGGGCAAATAACAATTTCAGAAGAGAATAAGCCAATTTCTACTGTCTATAGGTGGTGGTCCTTCTGACATCCTACGATGGACTCACCTCCGTGGAATCACCAACGAGGAGTGCCTCACCTGGTACCCAGGCAGCCAGGTCATTCAGGAACAAACAGTCTGCGCAGAGTTCTACAATGATACTGCACAGTCTTCATGTCAGGTTTGTATTGTCTACAACGTGTAACATAATGCCCCTATAAGTCCTATAAGTCCATGACGGACGTGTAGAATACCCCCCATTCTACATGTCCGTCATGGCGAACAACATTTAGATAAGATTGACAGGCGTCACAGCTCAGTCGGTAATAGCTCTGCCTTCCGTGCTGTGGGTCGTGGGTTCGATCCCCACTGAGAACAAACATTTGTGCGTGGAAAACATAGATGTTTGTTCTATGTCTGGGTGTTACTATGTATTATAAGTATGTATTTAAAAAAAAAGTATATAAGTATTGTATCAGCATCTAGTTCTCATATCACAAGCTATGCTTAGTTTGGGACTAGAGGGTGTTGTGTGTAAAGTCCAAGAATATTTATTTATAATACATAGCCATACAGTAGTACAAAACAAAGGTAAAATTCTAAAACATTTGTTCTACGACTTTTAATATTCTGAAGTTTTTCATTATGAAAAACATCTTATAGTTTCCTTAAAAATAGCACTGTACACGTGCCAGTGTCTATGTGTGGGTGCGACGTGATAGGAGTGTGCGTGAGCATGTGTACTAACAGGCTGGATACATACGCAAAGTACCTAAATGAACAAGGGTTGTAGCAAAAAGATAAAAATTAAAAAAAAAATTGAATTTCAATCATGTTGTATTCAACTTGTATTAAGAAAATATTTGGTAACAGGGAGACAGCGGTGGTCCCCTGACAGTGCAAGACCTGGATGGCAAGCCGACCATGATGGGAATCGTCAGCTTCGGATCCAGTGCTGGCTGTAATGGACCTCATCCTGCAGGTAACCTTCCATCAGCACTACCTTGGAACTCTTACTAGTTCCTCAGGGTCTAGCTACTTCTCAATACTCAATACTTTATTGCGTTCATGTTGTACAAAAAGGTCTTAAATATATTTATGCTACCAACATGAGCCCAGTTAGGGCACAACAATTTAAAAATGGTCACTAGGTATTTTAACCATATTACTTCTCCCCCCATGCAGTGATGCTCGCACTGATTTCTAGGTTATCTTAGGTGTTATTACAGGCACACGTTTCAGAGTGATGGATCGGCGTTAAATAAGTGTTCCTTTTTTCCAAAACTGCATCTTAACACTAAAAAAGTACTACCAGTAATAGTAATAGGTGTAGTAGTAATAGTATAGTAGTAGTAGATTTAGTAGTAGTGTAGTATTGGTAGTACTAAATCCGAACGAACGATACTGTACTGACTAGATATATCGTAGTCTTTTTACTATCTCTTATTGCAATTTATTAGTTTTGTAATAGTGCTTTCAAACGGTGAAGGAAAACATTGTGAGCAAACCCTTGGCTTAGTCAGCTGGGCACGTATTGACCTTGTCTTTCCTGTGGATATCGACTAGGCTGAGAGGATGGTATAGGTGCTACAAGCCTACTCCATCTCAATCATGTCCCAGCCACTGCAGCCTCCCGTACATCGGGGCATGGGTGAAAATCATCAAGATTAGATGCAAAAGTCTGCTCCTTTTCTAAATCGGTCAATCATTGTCACAGACAGGCGTCACAGCTCAGTCGGTAATAGCTCTGCCTTCCGTGCTGTGGGTCGTGGGTTCGATCCCCACCAAGAACAAACATTTGTGCGTGGGAAACATAGATGTTTGTTCATGTCTGGGTGTTAATATGTATTTTAAGTATGTATTTACAAAAAAAAAGTATATAAGTATTCTATCAGCCATCTAGTTCCCATATCACAAGCTTTGCTTAGTTTGGGACTAGAGGGCGTTGTGTGTAAAAGTCCATGAATATTTATTTATTTATATTTATTGTCTGATTATCTTTCAGGGTACGTTCGTCCAGGACACTATCACGACTGGTACACCGAAGTTACCGGCATCAACTTCGACTGGAGCGCCGAGGACTTGGAAGCCAGTCTCACTGTCCAACCTAGTGATAAAATTATTGTTGTTTCTTGAAAACTTTGCTGATGATTTTGTTTGAATAAAATTTTTGTATTAATTTGATTTTTAACTTCACACGCCCACTTTTCTACTTTTTTTTTTGCCCAGGGGAAATCCATCGTGGATACCCGCTAGCCGGGGGGGCTAGGGGGTTATGTCGGACTCCTACCGACTAAAACCCCTGGGGTGTTCCTCTGCTCTGGCCTATGAGACCGAGTCAAGGGTTCGGTTTGCTATCGCCACCCCAACGGCGTTTGTCCTTGCGGACGCCCTGTTAACCTAAACTACCCCAACCAGAATATTATTCACACCATGTTTTTGTATGAAGCATAATTTTACAAAAATGTAATAACCATAAAAAACCTTAGAACCTCTTCATCATTGCATGGTCATCATCAGACCTTGGAACATGTAATATTTGTGTTTCAAATTGCAGTCATACCTTATATTCCTTAAAACCAGTTTTTAGAGATGAATATCTTCATAAGTTGGAAACGGATGCACAAACCACCAAACATGGAGAACCATCTTAGATAAATCCCCTTTCTTAAAAAAACCGCACACAAATCAGAGTCCTACTTTCAGAGCTACGAGGGCACAGATACACGACCGACGCCGTTAATCTTATAACACCCCTTCCCTTTTTCGGTCGGAGGTGGAGGGGGAAACTAAACCTTTGATAAGCTGTAATTTATTTGCAGTTCTTCCAGGCGTGGTCGAGGAACTGAGGCGTAGAGTCGCCTAGTTTAAAAGTACTTTAAAAATACCTATGTATTAATTTAATGTTAGGTTAGACTAATGTTGATTAAGAAAAACAAAAGCAAAAATGGTGATTACAATAACTTTATTTTAAAACATAAATATTACATTAGATACATTTAACTTAACCAAATTCAAATAGCTAGTATTACAATTAACTGTCATTTATATATAAAGGGTTTATAAATATTCTTGTCGTTAAAAAGACTACATTACAGATTTACAGTTTCAACTTAGAAGAAACTTATAAAATGATTATTTATGATTATTTATTTATAACTAAACATCACAGTAACGAAAGATAAAGTTCTTCTTCTTTTATGGCCTCTGTCCGTCATTTCGACAGACAATTTTGCCAGTGTCAAGTGGATTATTTGAAATAAGTTTAGTCAAGTCGAGTCATAATATAAATGATCCTTGTGATTAAATTGAATAAAGAAATTTTGACTTTGACTTTGATACGTCAAGTCGTTTGTTTTGAAGACAAAATGGTGGATTTTCCCTTCAAAACTTGAAAACGAATTCCATCAGATAATAAAAACACAGAATACACATTTATTCCAATGGCTCACACTTTATGCTATGACTGCAAGTATTATTGGTTCAAATTCCACCAAAATTAGGAACAGTACTCACTAAAACACCAAGAAAAATGTTTAATATTTTCTTAATAATATTGATTCGTTAGTTTAGTAAATATCGAATCTCTATTATGACCTTTTATGTACACGGACCTGCCTCTATAGTCGCCTCTCTCTAGCCTCAAAGGTTTGCTGGAAGAAAACTCTTGTTAGGGTTAAGCTCGCCTTTGTACACGTCATCTATTTCTATCTTTTGTTTAAATGTTCTGTGTTGTGTGCAATAAAGAATTAAGAAAAACAATAAAAATAAAGTGCTATGTTGCTTTTACAAAATGACAGATCTCGAATGATATCTGGCTAAATTGTTTGTCGAAATGACGGACAGAGGTCATAAATAAAAAGAAGAAGAAGTAACGAAGGGGAAATGTCATCCGGTATAGAAACAAAATAATTACACTTTTGACAAAACGTCTTGGTTCAAACATTTCTGATATGTCGCGTGTGTGTCCTATGCACGCCTTGCATAGCATACTTCACCTCTTCGAAGAACGACACAGAATTGTGGATAGAGGTCCCTCCTAGTACCACCTGGAATATAAATATATATTTATGAACATTTCACACGACGCCCTCTAGTCCCAAACTAAGCAATGCTTGTAATATGGGAACTAGATTGCTGATAACTAGAATACTTATTTTTTGTAAAAACATACTTATAATGAATCCTACTAATATTATAAATGCGAAAGTTTAGATGTTTAGATGTTTGGATGTTTGTGTTTCAATCACGTCGAAACCACTGAACCAACTTGGATGAAACTTGGCATATAATATAGTTCGTAACCTGGATTGACATATAGGCTACTTTTTATCCCGAATAATTAACAGGATCTACAGGATAAAATGAACGAAAAGGATTAGCAGCGCCAATTGGCAAGAGGATTTCATTGTCATGTCATGTCACATCAGTTTGACAGGGTATAGTACTACCTCTTTGGTTTAGACCAAAGAGGTAGTACTACGACTAGCGTTTGACATTCCAGTAGGTAAGAGTTCGGTGTAATGAGGTGTAATGTCAAGTTTCTCAAAGAAGTATCCGCTCGGTACACGCACAGATAATATAATGTACACGGAAACTGTAGACGCGTACGAAGTCGCGGGTAACTGCTAGTTATCAATATTGTAAATACTTTATTAGTCATAATTTTCTTTGAAAATTATGTATAGGCACTTATTTAAAAAATATATCGCATAAAATATGAACAATGAATGAGCCCTTACACTTACCCTGACTCCGGGGTAGCTTGTATTGATCTGATTGACCGCCATAGCCTCTTCGTAAGTGGCGCCCCCTACTATGAACACTATGACATCCTGCGGCCGTCGACCGAGAGATATCTCCTCACCCCCCAGAGTGGGGTACAGATTCTCGCGTAGTTTACCCTTGATGAGGTCTTCTAGAGTTTCTTTTAGTAGGGGCGTGTGTTGGGTGTAGATGTTTTCTACACCGTTCAAACCCTGAAAGGAAAATGGGGTTATTGGTTTTGGACTTATTTAACAGTTGTAAGGGCTCGCATATCGAGACTCCTTTATTTGTACTCTATGCGCGCGTTCTGAAAACAATTGACTAAATAAAGAGATGTCTGTCATGACGGTCTTCCAGTTTTTTCCATTACCAAAAATTATATAATTAATATAATTATACAAATAAATAAAATAAATATTCATGGACATTTCACACAACGCCTTCTAGTCCCAAACTAAGCAAAGCTTGTAATATGGGAACTAGATGACTGAATACTCTCAACTCTCGCGTGGTAGACATATTTTTCTAGTTATTTTGATTTAAAAGCCAAATTACTAAACCGATTTTGATGAGATTTTTATGTGACTTTCTGGAAGAACGTTTAGATAAAAAAAAAAATCATAAACATGAATGATGTAAATGACGGAGTTCTGAGGTAACAAACCTTATAAAAAAAATGGCAATCTAATTAAGAACCTCTTTTCTTGAAGTTGGTTAAAAATATAATCAAATAAGTGCACTGGTACCTACTGGTTATTATTATTTTTATTAAGTAAATAAGTATGACCTTATTGTATGTTGCGTAAAATAAATAATTTCTATTTTATTCTATTCTACTGTTTGATCACGTATTAGTTTTTTATTTGCAATGAAATGTTACCTTGAAAAGTCGTTTGGTGATTTTAACAGCGTCTTGTAGTCCAAACAGATCGCTCTGTCGCGCGTGTGCGCCGCCGTATTCAACAACGCTCACCACCGCCTTCACCAACGCCTCCGGCACGCCGCGGGACTTCAGGGCATCTGTTTCAAATAAGGTTAACATTTGTTATGATAATTTATATGTTTTAAAAACTAGAAAAACCGACTTCAATTCGACATCATCATCAGATGATGATGATGACAGTTCATTGGGAATGTTCCAGTGACTAAAAACACCACTTAAAAGTCACAGGAAAGCAAAATACGCAATTTCGTGCACGTGGTTGGCATATATTTTTTCAGTTATTTCTATTTATAACCCAAACTACTGAACCGATTTTGATGAAAATTGAATGGGACCAACCTGGAAGTAAATCCTTTTAGATATAAAAATAATTTTTGAAATGGCTATAAGCAGATGAAAGACAATAATTTTTTTTTTTTCATGTACGAAAGTCGCGGGTAGACAGCTCTAGTTACCAATAAACGCTGGCAGCGCGTTGCTGGCGTGTTTCTCATAGCGCAGCGCGTACAGCGCGACCAGCTTGGCCGCGTCGTGGTGGCGAACCTTGTCATTCGCTATCAGACCTCGCAGCGCCTGAAACAACACAATTCGTTTTAATACAACCGATGTTAAGCGGTAATTACTGCCTATAAGCCCCCCCCCCTGTAATGGTCACGTAGTAATTGATAAACATGATTTGAAATGATTTTTTGCCAAGAAACAGTTAAAATAAGTGTTCCGTTTTTCCGAAACTGGACTGAAACAATAAAAAGGACAATTTTGATTAAATTTGCGAGATTTCCCTAGAGGATATTGTAATACATGACGAAAACCTAAGCCCCCCCTCCCCGTGACCAAGCATAATATTTTGAAAAACCCCTCTCCGTGACTCAGCATTGTATCTTGGAGAACCCACCCACCCCCGTGACTAAGCATAGTATTTTGAAGAAACCCCCCCCCCCCCAACCCCCGTGACTAAGCATAGTATTTTGAAGAACCCCCCCCCAACCCCCGTGACTAAGCATAGTATTTTGAAGAACCCCCCCCCCAACCCCCGTGACTAAGCATAGTATTTTGAAGAACCCCCCCCCCCAACCCCCGTGACTAAGCATAGTATTTTGAAGAACCCCCCCCCCAACCCCCTTGATTAAGCATAGTATTTTGGAGAACCCCTCCCCCCCCCAGTGACTAAGCATAGTATTTTGAAGAACCCTGCCCCCCCGTGACTAAGCATAGTATTTTGAAGAACCCCCCCCCCAACCCCCGTGACTAAGCATAGTATTTTGGAGAACCCCTCCCCCCCCCCGGTGACTAAGCATAGTATTTTGAAGAACCCTGCCCCCCCGTGACTAAGCATAGTATTTTGAAGAACCCTCCCCCCCCCGTGACTAAGCATAGTATTTTGAAGAACCCTGCCCCCCCGTGACTAAGCAAAGTATTTTGAAGAACCCTCCCTCCCCCCCCCGTGACTAAGCATAGTATTTTGAAGAACCCTCCCTCCCCCCCCCCCGTGACTAAGCATAGTATTTTGAAAAACCCTCCCCCCCCTCTAAACTGGTCACGTAGTATAGGTATATTCCTTAAATACCTACCTAGTTATTTGTTGGTGTATGTGTTTAAGTGTTCCTGACCTGCGCGTGCTTGGCGTGGTCGGCGTGGCACGCCAGCTGCTGCTCCAGCTCCGACACCTCGAGCAAGGCGTGTCGAGCCACGCGCGCCGACAACTCGCCCACCACGGTCACGTGCTTCGTCACTGTACCTGAATCACAATTAAACACCACTTTATATTATTGACAGGCGTCACAGCTCAGTCGGTAATGGCTCTGCCTTCCGTGCTGTGGGTCGTGGGTTCGATCCCCACCAAGAACAAACATTTGTGCGTGGAAAACATAGATGTTTGTTCTATGTCTGGGTGTTACTATGTATTATAAGTATGTATTTACAAAAAAAAAGTATATAGGTATTCTATCAGCCATCTAGTTCCCATATCACAAGCTTTGCTTAGTTTGGGACTAGAGGGCGTTGTGTGTAAAGTCCATGAATATTTATTATTATTAATAACTTTATTAAGAAGAACTGGAAATAATTTTTCTTATTATTTAATTATTTTTTTAATTATTATTCAAATTTTATTATTAATTTTAGAATCAGCTGTAGCTGTAATTTAATCATATGTAATTTGTACGCCAATACTTAACTCATGTTCTGTCATGTTTAGAAGCAACAAGTATAAGTTTTAAGTATTAGTATAAGCTGTGACAGGCGTCTTCAAAATACCACGCTTGGTCACGGGGGGGGGGGGGGGGGCAGGGGGGCTTAAGTTTTCGTCGCGTAGTCAATATCCTGTAGGGAAATCTCAAAGTTTCATCCAAGTTGGTTTAGTAGTTTCGACGTGATTGAAACACAAACATCTAAACTTTCGCATTTTATAATATTAGTAGGATATTAATATGTAATGAGTGCTCCAACATTCTACATTCTCACCGGACATTTTCTTGAAGAGCGGGTAGTTCTCAACAAAGTTCTTCATGTCGGCTATAGACTCCACCTTCTGGTGACTCTTGGCTTTCTTCTGGAACTCGTCCATCAACGACTTGATGGTCTGACCTATCTCGCCGAAGTTTGAGTACAAATTCTGAAAATTTAAAAATGTGTATCAGAAAAATTGGGAAGTGATTAATTGCTAAAGAATATAATAATAATAATTACTAGAGAATATTGTCTCTAACCCTTGTCTTTTACTTTTTAACACTTTTACTAAAAATATTGTTCAATTTATCAGAAAAGTTGAAAGCTTTTAAAATTATAAAAAAAATTGTTTTGTTGTTTTTTTTTTCTTTTACTTTTGTGTAAAATCAAGATATATCATATATATTAGCAATAAAATAAGAAATTTTAAATCTGCTCACATATGTACCAAACGTCCTTGGATAAATAATAATAATAATATTTTTTCTACTTAAGTTAGGTAACATACAGTTACTATAGTTTATATTATCTGTGATACACTTGAAGGCTTATGTATAAAGAGATTGATTGATGTAAAGTTTACCTGTTAAATTAAAAAAGAAAAAAAGAAAGAAAATAATACAAGATACGTTTTTTTTTCTTTGAAAAACCTATACTGTCCCACTGCTGGGCAAGGTCACCCCCCTCGTCTTCCACTCCCCGCGATCCTTGGCTAGTTCCGCCCATTTTCGCTAGACGTCTTTGTAGATAATCTTTTATAGATAGCTCAACTGATCCAAATCAGTACAAATCCTAATTTATCCTATTATATTTTATGTTGCTGGAGACGTTTGGAGGAGGCTATTACCCTCAAGGGATCCACATCCATCACTAACAAATAAGTTAAGATTAAAAAACTACTAACACTTAAATTATATAATTTAGAGATGCTAATATGTTAAGTTTGTGGAAATAAAAAGCTTTAATAATTAATAATAATATTTTATGTTATATTTAATTGTGTTAGTACTTATTGTGTTTTTCTTTCTGCTTGTTTTGTGCTGTACCTACCTGTGATTGTGAACTAAATAAATAATTTATCTAAATAAATAAATAAATAATACTTTATTGCACACCTTAACCTAGGGACTACTTTAACATACAAAACAAAACTTAACTAATTGTACAATGGGCGGTCTTATCGCTAATGAGCGATCTCTACCAGACAACCTTGGACGGAACACTACGAGGCAATAAACTAGGGGTGCTATCTAAAGATATCATAGAAAAAATATTGAATCTTAGACACTATATAATTTATACATACATATATTTATCAAAGACTAGCAGTTACCCGCGACTTCGTACGCGTCTACAGTTTCCGTGTACATTATTTTATCTGTGTGTGTACCGAGCGAATACTTCTTTGAGAAACTTGACATTACACCAAACTCGTACTGGAATGTCAAACGCTAGTCGTTAGACCAAAGAGGTAGTACTACGCCCTGTCAAACTGACGTGACATGACATGACAATGAAATCCTCTTGCCAATTGGCGCTGCTAATCCTTTTCGTTCATTTTATCCTGTAGATCCTGTTAATTATTCGGGATAAAAAGTAGCCTATATGTCAATCCAGGTTACGAACTATATATATGCCAAGTTTCATCCAAGTTGGTTCAGTGGTTTTGACGTGATTGAAACACAAACATCCAAACATCTAAACTTTCGCATTTATAATATTAGTAGGATACGTTTATTTGCCGTAACACTGACCTTGGCGTAAAACTCATCCTGTTCTGATGCCAGCACCACTTCCTTGAAGTCCTTGTGCACTTCAGCCACGTGCGCCAGACTCACGCGGTTGTTCTGTATCGTCAGCAGTTCATGCACCATGGCTTGGTATGTCCACTGCAACAATGCAATTATGTTTTATTATATACTAGCAGTTGCCCGCGACTTCGTACGCGAGTACCGTTTCCGTGTACATTATTATCTGTGCGTGTACCGAGCGGATACTTCATTGAGAAACTTGACATTACACCGAACTCGTACTCGACAATACTACGCCCTGTCAAACTGACGTGACAATGAAATCCTCTTGCCAATTGTGGCAAGAGGATTTCATTGTCATGTCAGGATTAGCAGCGCCAATGCGCTGCTAATCCTTTTCGTTCATTTTATCCTGTAGATCCTGTTAATTATTCGATATAAAAAATAGCCTATGTGTCAATCCAGGTTACGAACTATATATATGCCAAGTTTCATCCAAGTTGGTTCAGTAGTTTAGACGTGATTGAAACACAAACATCTAAACTTTCGCATTTATAATATTAGTAGGATAGGATTATCAGTACAAATTAAGTTCGTATGAAGTGTTTGTTAAACAAGTAATTAAATTAAGAATGTGATAAAACCCCCGAATCTTGGACCGATTTTCATCAAACATAGTTAAGAACACTCCCGACTAATTCACCTTTCAAACAAAAAAACAAAATCAAAATCGGTTCATCCGTTCAGGAGTTACGTTGCCTCAGACAGACAGACACACACACACGTCAAACATATAACACTCCGTCGTTTTAGCGTCGGGGGTTAAGAAGTGGGTTTAATGAAAAAATCTGTTGTTTTAGATTCTCATGTAATTACTTACTTGACTCAAAAGTGGTGTCACAGGATCATCTCTTCTATCGATAACCAACAGTTGTGGTATAGGCACCTCCCCGTTGAATGGTATATTGTTATCTATCAATGCAGCCTCTCTTCTCAGTAAATCTCTGACTTTCTCAGCGAGTCTCGCGCAAGGTTCTGACGCAGCTTCGTAGCGCACCGCCACTCGACGTTTGAGGGATAGAACAAGGGAGAGCAACCCTTGCGCGCATCGCTGTAAGTGCGTTTGATTCCACAATCGACCTGCGGGGCAGACAACTGCTTTTTAACCCCCGACGCAAAAACGACGGAGTGTTATAAGTTTGACGTGTCTGTGTGTGTGTGTCTGAGGCAACGTAGCTCCTGAACGGATGAATCGATTTTGATTTGATTTGATTGTGTACACACGCACACAAATACACACATACACACGTCAAACTTATAACATCCCGTCGTTTTTGCGTCGGGGGTTAAAAAAAAATAAAAAATACAATCGTGATAAACCCAACCATAAGACGTATGAATGACTTCTAACTTCGAAATTTCGAAACTCTAAGTTGCAAAAGTTCTACAAACTTGAAAATAAATAGCTTCATAAGTAACATGGTCTTGTCTAAGTCCAGATATCTCCATCTCAGGGGGAACACGCAGAGCATTTCTGGAATAAGCCCTATCTTATGATGATTATCATCAGACCCTGCCATAGTGCCTTAAACCCCTTCAAAATTGAAGTCCAATCGTTTAGACTGAAAAGGCACCAGTCCCACCAGATTTAGGAGTCATTTGAAGGTGATCCTAGTGAGTGGTTAGGTATTTTGGACATACCATTCAAGCAGCCGACAATATTGAATGAGAACAGGTGTCGATCCACAGCGAGGTAGTCTGCAAAAACCTCCTGCACCTCCCGGACTGTCTCCTGCTCATCGCACTCCGCCAGGGTCTTGATGTCAGCTTTGGAGACCACGTTGCTGAAGTCTGACAAATAAATATCCCACTACTATAATAAACGTCAAAGTTTAGATGTTTGGATGATTGTATTTCAATCACGCTGTAACTTGAAATATATTATAGTCCGTAACCTGAATTAACACATTGGCTATATACCCCGCTTTGTTTAGGTTACATTATTTTTTTTGTGGACGAAGTCTTGGGCAACTGCTAGTTATGTATAAATTGAAGAAATTTTTAATTGGTTTCATTAGGGCTTTAAATGTTCGCCCACTATTAAAACATTAATACATATAGGGATTATAATACTTACAAATAAAATACACTCCATACTTCGGGTGTCGCAACTCTCGAGACAGGAGTGCAATATTCTCTGAAGTTGGTCGGATAAACACGATACACTTCATGTGCTTCAAGTTGTCCCATTTGGAGTGACTGTCGATCCTCTCGAAGAGATAAACCTCTTTTAAAAGGATCTCTGACTGGCTGTATACCATACTGACTATGCTTGTCTGCAAAAAAAGAAAAAAATTACTAAATGTACCTAGTAGCTGGTATATTACTTACAAATTACACATGAAACAGTTGAGCTATCTGCAAATCAGCTACAGATAGCTCAACTGATCCAGATCAGTGACAAATGATAGAATGCCCAAGATACTGGCTGCATTGCCATATTGAACTGCAATGTGTTATTGTTGGCTGGGCCAGATACTTACCAAACCAAATAGGTGAGTAGTAAATAAATATTGTATATTTATTGTCAGTGAATTTGTCTGCCAGTAGCATCCCCAGATTTCTTACTAGATAGGTACCTATCTAGTTTTTTAGGTAGGTAGAAATCGATATATAAGGGGTGTCTGTAGTGGTGTAATCAGAAGTAAGTTTATGCTCAGCTACCGATCCTCATAAAACTAAAAATACAGTCTTACATTGGAAAATCAGACGCAACTTATGGAAAACCTTTTGGTTGTAAACATTTTTGGGGCGGTCTAAAATCACTCACCGTTTCTTTGTCCATTAGTATAACTTTCATCCCTGGACCACTTTCCTCCGTCATTTTTGTTATGTACATTTTTACTGCCTGTATCACGTTCATTCTGAAAGTTATTTCTTCGTTTTCTTTAGTTTCTTTTATCTTTCGATGCTTTGTTTTGGAAATCAATTTTTTTACATTATTTTCAAACCAGCTGATTGTCAATGTCAATATGACATGACGACATTATTTCTGAAATGACGTCGTAGTGTTGTGGTAGTTGCATGCTGAATGTTTTTTGATTTTTATGCGAAAGCTGGGCACGAAAATAACAATAAAGAATTTTAAAAACAAAAACAACTAGATTTATTAGAGATTGAAAACATTTCTAATTAGAATCAATTTTGTATTATTATAGCCCTTTGATCCAGAAAACCAATTTTTGTTTAGGGTTTCCTACCCATTGAATATAATATCCTAGCAGATTTCTATTTCTTTGCTAAAGCCAGCCACAAGTGACAGCTAGTCAAGTTTTTTTTATGCCGTGCCAAGTGCCATGCCAAGTGCCAAGTTTGCTAAGCAAGAACAACACTAGTCAATCTAGATAGCTTCGAAAAGGTCGCTCCGGGGTCAGGTGGAATCCTACATTTTATCAAGTTATTCAGTCTCAGTAGGTGATTCCTGCTATAAAATCTACGAAAATGTTCTCGCGAGTGCTAAAACCCGTTGCGACGGTTGCTGTCCAAAATGGCAAGAACTTTTCCACCACATCCCAGGTACTGAGACCCTTACATATTTTCCTAGACCTATCCATCAGTGATTAATCGAGGAAAATTAGCTCGATACCTTTCAAGATTTGAGAAAATTCTTGTGAAAATGTCGCTTCGTTCCAGAAAAACTTCAAAGTCGTGGTTGCGGGAGCTTCCGGGGGTATCGGTCAGCCTATTTCCTTACTCCTGAAGCAGAACCCCTTGGTGACCCATCTGGCCCTTTATGATATCGTGCCAGTGACCAACGGTGTGGCTGTTGACCTCTCACACATGGGCACACCAGCAAAGGTCACAGGTCACGTAGGCCCCAACGAACTAGCAAACGCCATCAAAGGTATGCCATAAAAAAGTAAAAAGTTATAAAGTATGTAGGTAGGTGGTATTGCATAACTCACATAACCTACAAAATCAAGTTCAGACCTAATTTTAGCTCTCAAGGTTACATACTTCTTTTCAGTCACCTTTCAATTTCTTGTTATTTACTCAAATAAAGTCAGATAATAATCAGAAACTTAAATAAAAAAATAAAGTGTTCAGAAGAGTTGAAGTGTGTATCAAATGAATTAATAAACTTCTAATTAATAAATCTATGATGAGTTAAAATAACACCTGCATAGATTTTATTAAGTTTTCCATAATACTTTTAATTCAGTATCAGTCCTAAAACATTAATTATAAAACACTCAGGGCGGCTTGCACCAGAATCGCTAAACGCGTTTAACTCTTAAATAGTATTTAGCGAGTTGTCAAGTCATATAAATACGTCAGATTTGAATTGATTTAGCTGTTAAATACGTTTATTGATTCTGGTGCAAGACACCCTTAATAGAATGTAACTTTTTTTTAATACAACAAAATTAAATGATGGAACAAGCCAATGGCCCACGTGATGTTAAGTGGTAACCACTGCCTGTAATAATGCATTACCTCACTGAGCACGTCCACTGAAGACATTCCCTGTGATTCATTGCACTGAGACATAAAGGTGTCAAGTCTTATGTAGGTACCTGTAATTACTTCAGCATGCATACCCCATATCCCAATACTTAGATATGATTTTTTTTTAATAAGTATAGCAGCTGTATAATTATTATGTAAAATTCTTTAATTATGAATAAATTGATTATGATTATGATCGGAACACAGCAATGTGAGGATTACTGTCAGGTGGCAGAGAAAGGTACCACCACACCAAACAGTGATGCAGAGTGATGCGATGTTGCATCCTAAAAAATTGCAGGATAAGTGTTTCCACCCTGCATTGTTTGTTCGCTCAACTGGCAAAATAATTGAACCAGATGCCGACCTTGTGGTAATCCCTGCTGGAGTGCCCCGCAAGCCTGGCATGACCCGTGATGACCTCTTCAACACAAATGCATCCATTGTCCACGACCTCACTGTCTCCGTCGCACAGAACAGCCCAAAGGCCATCATAGCGATTATCACCAACCCCGTGAACTCCATGGTGCCTATCGCCTGTGAGGTTCTCAAGAAGGTAAGTCAACTCGATGTTAGTTATACTTATGGAGACCTACTCACTGTGTTCTCCATTGCAAAGGGAAGATCTGCCACACCAAGCGACCTTTGGCTCGAGGTCCGAAGACCAATGGATGGTATTCGGTAGTATTACTTATGTGCGATCAGGGATAGTTGTCATGTAGCGTACTAGATGGCGCTACATATTACTTAAAAGTACTTGAAAGAAAATCCTTAAAGAATACCTATCCAATACCTTATCTACAATACTTTATCAATTGATAGTTTAAAGTAGACAGCCTTATCTCTGCGTGTGTGTAGAATAGATAAATACTGAATAGAATGTTAGAAGTTCAATGTTACATTATTTTTATCTTACTTAATCGAGTATTTGTTTTGCCGAAAGTCGTATTGCGTTGGTGTCACTACCGATCCAACAGATCTAAGAAACAATTATTCTTACATAATACTAATTAAAAAAAACCAAAGGTTCTAAGGGCGGCTTGCACCAGAATCGCTAAACGCGTTTAACTCTTAAATAGTATTTAGCGAGTTGTCAAGTCATACACATACGTCAGATTTAAATCGATTTAGCTGTTAAATACGTTTAGTGATTCTGGTGCAAGACGCCCTTAAAGCATGAAAGGAATTTTCCTATTTAATGGGAAATAAGGTTCACAAGGATCAGGGACCAGCCCCCGTATGCCAATCTTTTGCTGTCAAGTTATATTTCACTGCCCAGTGTAATTTCTTCAGGTCACGTGGTACAATTTTTGTACCACGTGATCATTCTTTTTAGACACTTGACAGCAAAATATGCGCGAAAACAAATTAAATGACATCATGATGTCACTATTTAGTCACAGAATAACTGTGAGTTAGTATGAACTGACCATGATTTAAAACTTTGCAGTTCAACTTTGATTGGCATACCCCTGCAGGCCAGTTCATACTAACTCATAGTTATTCTGTGACTAAATAGTGACATTATGATGTCATTTAATTTGTTTTCGCGCATATTTTGCTGTCAAGTGTCTAAAAAGAATGATCACGTGGTACAAAATTGTACCACGTGACCTGAAGAAATTACACTGGGCAGTGAAATATAACTTGACAGCAAAAGATTGGCATACGGAGGCTGATTCCTACCGTTTTTAACCGACTTCAAAAAAGGAGGAGGTTCTCAATTCGGTTGTATGTTTTTTTTTTATTTTTTTTTTGGATAATCCTTCTTACAAAGAAATATGCAAATACTGAAGTTCTAGCGTGACAACTTAGTAACGCACCAATGCAAGAGAATTATTAAAATCCAGACATGTAAGATGCTATGATAGTAAAACTGGTGACACAAGACCTTCTGTTCATTGTTATTCTGTGATAAAGGTTTAAACGTTTGCGATAAGTATTCTTTACTGCAATAATACAAATAAGCAATGTTAAAGTAAAATTACATCATGATTATGACTTAAGGCTCATATCACGGTCAAACGGTGAAAATGCCCATTTTTGACGTTCTAGATCTCTGAAACTGAAACTTTTAGATAATTTCGATTTATTGTATGGTGTAGAATACTTATTCGCATTGACCGAAGCGGCCTCGCTTTTTGCAATTTTTCCTTACATATTAAAAAAAAAGCCAAAATTCCGAAACAAGTTTTTAATAAAACTCGCGCAGACACTTTTTCAAGCTCCTGGATTGAACGTAATTTAAAACTGCATAAAATGCGATCTCAGACTCTCAGACGAACTCAGACGCGCCGCGGCCAAACTGTGATAGCCCTCTTAACATGATAAGCAGTTGTGTGGTTGTAAAGATAATTATTATCACCATGACCAAAGGCTCTGTGGTTGATAGCTGAACTGAGCCACGTGGCCAGCCCACTACTGCTTCAACTTGCTAATTTTTAGAGCTATGTCGGTGACATTTATTTTGTTCTTAATTCTTTATTGCACACAACACAGGACATAAACAAAAGACAGAAATAGATGACATAATGTACAAAGGCGAGCTTAACCCTAAAAAGAGTTTTCTTCCAGCAAACCTTTGGGGCTAGAGAGAGGTTTGTTCTTCAATATTTTTGTTTATTTGTTCGCTATCAACTATAGGTTTTCAAAGTCTGCCATTTATAAATTCGGAGGTAGTGTGGGGAACCGTTACTTAAAATTACCACTAAAAAAACTCCCTTTATCTGCCTCCATCGTCATATTACAAAACTGAATAATTTGCAATTCCAGGCCGGAGTGTTCGACCCTAAGCGCGTCCTAGGAGTAACCACACTCGACGTACTCCGCTCCGCAGCTTTCATCGGCGATATCAACGGCGTCGACCCCCGCTCCGTGACCATCCCCGTCATCGGAGGTCACTCAGGAGTGACCATCATCCCCGTGCTGTCGCAGAGTCAGCCGAAAGTCAAGCTGAGCGACCAGGACAAGATCAAGGCATTGACTGAGAGGATTCAGGAGGCTGGTACTGAGGTAAGAGGGTCACTCAGAGTCACTCAGGGTCACTATTATTCTCCAGTTAGATTAGAATCATCATTACCCCATTTTACCGGTGCGTGCAACTGAATAAAAAGTATAAATATGTAATAACTAAGCCAATATTATTATTTGCAGGTAGTAAAGGCGAAGGCCGGCGGTGGTTCAGCCACCCTTTCAATGGCGTTCGCTGGCGCGAAACTCTCTAACTCTGTACTCAGAGGACTCAAGGTAATAAATTAATCATAAGGTTTCATGAAATACAGACTTATTCAACGCGGGTTACCTGTTATTGGACTGTCATCGACACCTTTACATCGGAACACATTAATGCAGAGTTGTGATATTATTGCTATTTGTTAGCAATGTACCTACTAAAAATAACAAAGATTTTATAATTCTATACATAAATGTAAATAGGTAATTCACAGAATCGAGACTAAGCTTATAATTTTTTAATTGAACTTTACATGTATCCCCAGGGCGAACCCAACATCGTAGAATGCGCGTACGTCAAATCTGATATCACAGAAGCCTCATACTTCGCGAACCCCGTGGTCTTCGGCAAAAATGGTGTCGAGAAAAACCTCGGCTTCGGCAAACTGAACGAATTCGAACAAAAACTCCTGAAGGCTGCCATCCCTGAACTCCTGAAGAACATTCAAGTTGGAGAGAAATTCGCTAATAAGTAAATTATATGTGGCTTATGTAAGCCAAACTACACTAAACTAAACTTAGTAGTGCGGGGCGCGCTGTAGACTAAATTGTTGAATAGTTTTGTTTTGAGTTGGGAAAAAGTGTACAAAAAAACTAGTGTGGGGAAAGATTCCAATTGCACTGACCAGCGATCTAGCTCAATTATAACCGTGGTCTTAGCTGCCTAACAATAACCCCTATTCTCTAGAATTATGAAATTATAGTGACTCTGAGTGAGTGATGAGTGAGCTTAGATCACTACCACGGTCTTAACGACTCTAGGCAAACGATAATTCCATTGGTCCCTAGAAAGGTGATAATAATAGTAACTCTGAGAGACTCTGCGTCGACTTTGGACTTTGTTAAACCAGAGTTCAAAAGGATAATGTTATGACATCGGGTGACACTTTTTTTCAAACCAAGCAACGTAATTTGGATTTAGATAATAAGAGTAAATGTATTTATTCAATTTTAAAATCAGAGTTTATGGCAGAGTCTCTTGTCGATATTTTAGTATATAATAATTTATTCACAAAGAAAATTATGACTAATACAGTATTTACAATATCTATACTATGTACAAAATACACATGAAGCAGTTGAGCTATCTACATACCGTTGCAAACGATTTATAGATAACTCAACTGATCCAAATATTATTAGTATATATTATTAGTGATTATAAACATTACAGAGCTGTATAATAAGGCAATAGTTTATCTTGTCTAGAATGAGGGCACTTGTCTTGTTTGATCACTACTGTGCCTATTTGATGTTGATATTATCAGAATCTTGTATGCGCGTCTCGTAGGTAGCATTGGTTAGAAGTGTTATTGTATTATTAACATTTAGAACTACATACATTTTGTTATTTTTCATTTAGCAAATCTTTTTGATTATTTTTTTTCGTTTACCGTATTTATAATCAAGTTATATGATATTTGTGTCGAAGCCAAAGTTACCGAATGAATGTGCCTGTATTTGTTCGTGGATTGTATGTGGTAATAAAGTTTATACATAGACGAAAGGTGTTCATTTTTTCCCCTAATATTATTTCTCTTTTTGGGTCGTCCGTCATGGCTATTGTGTGAGAGAGAAAGATGTTGACGCGCAGCGCCTACCAGTTTGCATGAAGCAACTATGCTCGCGTACCTACTATTAATATTCGTCAAGAAATACATTACTTTCGGACCCTTTGTGCTGTGCACATCTAAATTTATCAATAAACCCAGTAATTGTACATTGAAACTGCCTTTAATTGGAGAAAAGCAAAAATTTACCAGTTGTTCCTCTAAAGAATCAACAAAAGAGAATGGTTATTCTGTCAATGACATTGAAATCTAACGTGATCATCACCATCATTTCAACATCAACACCATCGTTTCCCGTTTCATAATGAATGATTTTTCTTCAATTGTTTTTTTTTTGTGGCCACTGTGTAAATGCAGTAGGACCGGCCTTTTGACTTCACCAGGAACAATATGCTAAAAAAAATTAGATATTTTAAAGTTCTTATGCAGTTTTTTTTTATAAACATAGACAAAGGTTTGATCGCAATCTTACATGATGTTAAGTGACGATGTAGCACTTTTGCCTAGAAGAAACCTTTTCACTCCCTTGAAAACATCTAAATTGTAAGTGTTCGGAAACAGACGCCGGCAAAGCGCTTCACAGGATTATTTCGAGAGCGTTCCCACACCTGTAGGTAGGTATACCAAGACATTATTTATAGGTACTTACCGGTATCTTATCTAGTGTTTAATTACAGATACAAATTACCTCCAAAGAAGTCCCGGAAAGGTATCCCGACGAAACGAAACGAAATATCCCTCGAAGAAAATAGGAAGTGATATTTTAGTCTAAAACACGTTACCAGAGGCCTAATTCTCACTTCGGCAGAGATTTTACTCTAGTAAGGATGACGTCAAAATGACGTTGAAAACTTCTGTCACTAGTGGGTGAAACCAGTTTTCGACAGAGATTTGACGTCATCCCTATTAGAGTAAAATCTCTGCCATACCCAAAATCACCGCCCTGGGGCCTAATTCTCACTTCGGCAGAGATTTTACTCTAATAGTAATGACGTCAAATCTCGACCAGACATACATACTCGACATACCCAGAATCACCCCCTACTCTAATAGGGATAACGTCAAATCTCGGCCGAAAACTGGTTTCACTCACTAGTGACAGGAGTTTTCAACGTCATCCCTATTTGAGTAAAATCTCTGCCGAAGTGAGAATAAGGCCCCAGTACTCTAGTTATTTCAATATCATTCATGACCTTCATTTTTGAGGTGTTTTTTTTTGAGTTAACGGGGTTTTCATCTAGGGGTGCGAAATATTTCTTTACTAGAAAAACTGGCACTAGTAGATCTCTACTTGCACCTGTCCTCGTGGGTAGTCAGCTGTTGTGTAGACAATCCCTAATTCGTCAGTTAGTTCAGTAAATGTGTAAATAAAACAAAAAAACTAGATTTTGCATCTTATTTATTGATTTGTCCTCCCAAAACTTTGTTTTCGCATGATCGGACTACGATGATTATTCATTTCTTTCGGCTACTTACAATAACATTACAGTTTTATAACGAAATCACATTGTGGAGACTGCGCGGCGTCCGTCGCTGCGTCTGCTAACGATAACGTAACTTTACTCAGTCATTTTTTTTTTACAAAACTTGAAAACAAAACACGGATTCCGAACGTATAATTTAGCCATATTTACAGACACAGCCATTTTATGAACCTCTTTGAGGAATGAAAGTTGATGATTTTATAACTAATGGATATTTGACGCCTCAGCGATGTCAGCTAAACATGGAATACACTCAAAGATCACTTATATTAGACGGCCATTAAATGGTTCTTATAATGAAGATTCTTGAAGGTATGATCGGGGCAACCGCCTTCAAGATATCGATGAATGCGAATACACAACATAGACGCTAGTATGCCGTTCGGAAGCCATGTAACTACTAAATGAAAATGCTTGCAAACAGACGCGGAGACGCGAGCGGCGCGACGCGTACGAGAGCGTCCCAACACATCCAACCATATCCCATTCACATATTTATAACCAGCCAACGACTGCCTAACTAGAAAAAAAAATGTCTATCTTTAAGTCTTAGCTAACCTGTTTACAAATGCATATAACGTTACATTATGTATTAAAACTGCTAAACCGTAAACCGAATACACTAAACGTTATTTATAAAGAAACAGTTCGATTAAAGAAATCGTCGGTCATCGAGCTCGATGGCATCTCAAACTATACATAAACTATTTACAACAAAAACTTAGATAAAAAAATTAATTAATCGCGCTTTAGCTAATAATGAAGACAACGAGCTCTCTATACAAATTAAACTTAAAACATAACTTAATCTAGTTTATTCATAAACGCAGTATAAAAACAAACATTCTTTTTTACACAATATTCATACGATGCCGTACACTGCTGCGAGCAATTATTGCAATTCTTTTATGAAAGCATTTCACTGTAAATATAATATGATGCGTGATTTAAGCTACGCATAGCAAAAGCAACCTTTGATTTATTTTCATTAAAAAATAATTTTCATAAAGGAATATGAAATTGAACGCTTCATTGTATTGAACTTTTGTTTCTTAAAGTTTGGTGAAAAAGCTTTATAAATTGATCGCAGCAACGTATTTAGTGCATTCTCCATACATAAATAACGGGATGTGCCCAGGCAAGTAAACTTTACAATTAAACGTTAGTTTGGACGAAGTCGCGTGTATTCCTAAACTAGAAGGCGTGTAGCGATGCGGGCCTTGTTTGATGGAAGACGTAACAACTAATTCGTTTTTTAGTCAATAAGAAATAACGCTTATCATAATATCTAGATATTTGAGGTAATTCAGCGTTACTGGCGTACTTTGTCTTGAAGACTGGCTACCTTACCGCGAGGTATTGTAAATCAAAAACTTGTTTTTAAAATATTAATGTTAATAAGTTTTTCATTTGTAATAAACTATCCTCTATTTCAGTTTTATAGGATTTAGATATTGCAAAGATGGTAAAAATTATTGAATTGATGTTCATCCATCCTTTGCGATAACTTTTAAAAGTTTTTCATTTGTTAAATAAACTATCCTCTATTTCAGTTTTATATTGACATTGCAAAGATGGTAAAAATCATTGAATTGATGTTCATCCATCCTTTGCGATATCTTTTAAAAATAACTGAACGTACTGAAGCGGTACAGAAGTCCTATTTGTGTTTCGGTACTATACAACAACAAACGCGAGAAGCACAGAAGCGCTACATTGTAAATACTCTTAGCAACCACTCAAGTTTAATTTTTTTAGCAAAATGCTGTTTGTTTTAGCCGAAAAAATTTTGAATTGCAAAGAACTACTGTACTGTATTTTTTTCAGTTTTGTTAAATTTTTATATTGTTTAGTTTAATTGAGTGTATTTTGTGCACGCTGTGGCGTCCTCTATTTAGGGAAACACAAAGCATTTCCTTTAGATTTAAGAATTTACTTGATAATTGTGATTTCCTTGTTGGATGCTCTAAATAAAATAAATAAATGTTGATGGACATTTTCACTCAACGCCCTCTAGTCCCAAACTAAGCAAAGCTTGTAATATGGGAACTAGATGCTGATAGAATACTAAATACTAAATAGATATAATCCAAAAATCTTTGAGCGTGAAAACGGATTTTTTTTAATTGCAATTTGCAACTTATACTTTGATAGGACTGAAATTTGAATATCTACGCGTTCAGATGCAAATCTTACTCAAATAGGCGCCTTTGGCTTTACAACGACCAGTCATACGCAACGTGTGCTTCAAGTTTTGCTGATATTAACCGATACACGTGCACGATATTCACACATCGCTGAGCCAAGCGAAGGTTTTTGTGCTCGATAACGGACAATGCTATTTAAGCAACAACGCTTCATTGTCCTTTATTTTTCACATATTAAAAACCAGCAGAATGTGAAGAATAACGGACAATACTCGGTATTAGAGTGAAATATTACATTCATAAGGCTTATAATAGTGCCAGTCTTCAAGAAATCGCTAGCGAGTAATAGTGTTCATAAAACACTGTTTAGTATTTACGTAGTATAAAACTGGTAAGGTATTTGAACATAAACTATCGATAATTTTAACATTTAAATGACAAAATGAACATTAGTCAAAGGATTAATATCAATGTACATACTTAATTAAAGGCAGTTATGTTTACTTAAGAGAACGGTACGAGTAAATCAAGTAAAGTGAATCAAGGGAATATTGTCAAAAAGTATATAAGGCGAACATCAAAACTTTAAAAGCTAACTTTAGTAGGTACATAACGATATATCTATAAATTCTTATTTGATGCCTCTAAAATACATTATTTTCAAAGCTAGCTGACTACAATTCATTATTTTAGTAATTCCTAAACCATGTTCAAATACCCTACAATTTCTTCGACATGTTGGTATCAGGCACACATCGATGTAACGTACTATAACTCTAGCCTAGATTAGAACAACTACCTAGAGTGATTCATAAGCGTATTGATTTTAAACTAGAAAACAAATTTAATTTTCTATCAGTCAATTTAAGTGTGGGCAGATTTTATGTGCCTAATACCGGACCGGCCAATAACTGCGCTGTCCTTAAAACTGGACATGGGCAAGTATTGGCCCATCCGGCCAAAGGATGGCCCTAATAAGGGACGTACTTTTAGTGGGACATTTTAAGGATAAGTATAAAGTCTGATGCCTAAAGATTGGCCACAACGATTGTTCATTACCACTTCCCTGTTCTAACATAAGAATCACTATATTAGTACGATTTTATTTATAATTTATACAACATTCCGAAGGCGAAGTCGGAAATCAGAACAAAATGCACCCTTTTTGAAATTGTCCTTTTTACAGCACTCATGTATTTTAGCTTCGGATACACGAACTTTGTTATCGATTGAGATTTTAGCTAAATTGCAGAAGCGCGTTGAAGAAGACTTTATGATCCGTTACAACGTGTATCCGAAGTCTAAAATAAAAAATGTCAATGCGAATTTCGCGTAGTTTTGCAAAACCTACGTAGTGGCGTAGCGAATACTTAAACTACACTTTGAATTACACTTAGTTCACTAGAGTTTAATACGTCACAGCGCAGTCAAGTCTTTCTCAAGCGTTGCACAAATGATTAATGTTTAAAATTTTCCCGTCGAATACGGCCACTAACGTACTTTTATCTCGTTTCGATGTTTTTACCAAATTTTCTTGCACTTATTGCAATGTGTTTATGCAAATTTTGCGTAGTTCTCCCGCAGTTTAAATGCAAATTTTGCGTAGTTTTATGCAGTTTTTACGTAGTCTGCCTCCAAGATGTATTTGCGCTGCTCTTCACAAACTTCTGGAGTATCCCAATAATTTTTGTTATAGCTTGTATTGTATATTGAAGCCAATGTTTTTGTGTTGAAGTAATCAAATGACCATCTAAGATTAATTTATAAAGTTCGTCTCCCATGAAAAGAGTCAGGTCCCTTATAAACTTCTTCTTCTTTTTTTGACACAAATCTAGTAACCGCATTTCGTTAGCTCGATGACGGCTACAAGTTAATAACTGCCAAGATCCAGTAACTGGAAGTTGAAGATGTTGCTATACGTTTATAGGCGTATTTCTTTGTGTAAATTAGCCAGACTTGACTTTCAGTCACTGAGGCACATGTGCATACAAAGCTGAGGTATGGTGTTGCCGTGTGGGATAGATTTAGAAGAGCTAGTAACCACTGGTAATTATTTATTTTTCTCTTGAAACCGCACTGTTAGTCACCAATGCACATATGCACACACATCTGCTGTAGGTTGTAGTCGCGTGGGATATATTGCAAGGAGACAGTAACGTATTTGTCTTGAAACCACCACGTTTTAGTAGCTGACTGTACTGTCAGTCATCGAAGCACTTGTGCACACACTGCTGTACTATTGTGCAATTGCGTGGGATTAAACTGCACAATGACGCCACTAGCATATTTCTCTTGAAACCATCGAAACTGCACTATCAGTCACTGAGGTATCTGTGTAAACACTGTTACTGTATTGTGTAGCCATCTAACACCCCATCCACACGTATTTATGTTGAAAACCAGTTAGAACAGCAGAAGCTGTCACCGAGGCACTTGTCCGCACACTGCTGCGGTAGGGTGCAGCCGCGGGGGAAGCCTGCGGATGATGGTTCGTCGTCAGTCCTCGTCGGAGAGGGGCTCGTACTGCGCCGACATGAGGGGCGCAGGCTCGGGGGGCGCGGGGGCCGCGGGGGCGGGGGCCGGGGGCACGGCGGGGGCCGCACCTGCACATAACATACACATTAGAAGGGTAAACCTTACATAAATTTAATAGGATTATTTCTTCTATGCAACTTTCGCGGGCAAGAAAAATAGAAAGGAGTCGAAAATGCTGATGAAAATATTTAATAAGGTCGTCGATTCACTAAAAGCCTTATTACACTATGCAATCTCAAGTCAGGCCTACTGATAGTGATGTAACGTGACGAGAGTTATTTCGAATTCAAGAATTATTTGAGTTGACTCGCATCGAGGACAAATATTTTAATTTTTGAATACCAATAGATACAAATTATTTCGCGTAAGTATAAGAGTTATGAAAACAATGGGCCGTCATAAAAATAAATAGATGTTTAGGTCTCTGGTTGGTCAAAATAAGAAGACAAAAGAATATGGCGGGGTCAGGTAGCTAACTGCTTGCAAGCGAAACAGTTTCAAAAGTGGTAAGGCGGACATTTTAGTTGATGGTATATGGTTACCGTCGGGCGGAGTGGCGACATTGAGCGCGTTGTATGGGAAGGCGTAGGAGGCGGAGAAGTGCGGGATGTGCTTGGTGCGCTCGTCCGCGTCGCTGCGCATCACCTCCACGATGCGCGTCGTCACGTAGTCGTACGCCGTCGTGAACCCGCCCGCCCCGCCGCCCGCACCCGCGCCACCACCCGCGCCGCCACCCGCACCGCATCCGTACCGGCGCGCACCCGCGCGGCTGCACACACAAACACATTTAAACACTAGTATAGTATTTTGTAAAAAAAAAAACAAAACAAATTTAAGGATATGGAAAAGTAATTAGAGATGTGGTGTTGGAGGAGAATGGAAAGGATTAGCTGGACAGAAAAAGTAACTAACATAGAAGTATTAAGTAGAGTAAGCGAGGAGAGAGCCCTTATAAGAGTTGTTGAGAACAGGAGAGGAAAGATGATTGGACACCTTATACGACATGACAGCTTAATCGGAAATATCATTGAAGGGAAGGGAGAAGGAAAGAGAGGAAGAGGAAGACCGCGTATTAGCTACATAAGCCAAGTGAAGGCGAAGATAGATGTCATGTCGTATAAGGACGTCAAGAGAAGAACCTGGCGGGAAATGTATATGTCACGCCGACAAGAGCGTAGCTCTTAAGTTAGAAGAAGAAGAATGAAAAACAAATTGACAGGCGTCACAGCTCAGTCGGTAATAGCTCTGCCTTCCGTGCTGCGGGTCGTGGGTTCGATCCCCACCAAGAACAAACATTTGTGTGAGCCAAACATAGATGTTTGTTTTATGTCTGGGTGTTACTATGTATTATAAGTATGTATTTACAAAAAAAAGTATATAAGTATTCTATCAGCATCTAGTTCCCATATCACAAGCTTTGCTTAGTTTGGGACTAGAGGGCGTTGTGTGTAAAGTCCATGAATATTTATTTATTTAATTTAATGCAGGATCCACTGAATAAACGATTCTAAGTACAAAAATATAGTTGGTCTGTTTTGTGTAGCCTGTGTTAATCCAGACTACGAACTATATGTATTCCAAGTTTCATCCAAATCGAACTAGTAGTTTTTGCGTGAAAGTGTAACAAACATCCATACAAACTCTCGCGTTTACAATATTACGATTAAATTTTTTTAAATTAATTTATCAATTTAGGAAAAAAACGCTACCAGTGCTGTCGATTCTGTTGTTGCATTTTTCTAAACTAACCTAATTTGACAGCACTAAAAATGTTGCCGTCCCTTTCTCATAAACTGAAACGACAAAGACAGCTATAATTTTAGCGCTGTCAAATTAGGTTAGTTTAGAAAAATGCAACAACAGAATCGATAACAGTGCCTTGATCACGAATAAATGTGACAATCGTAAACGTTTGGTAACGCTAGCATATCCGAGATACACTGCGCGGTGACGCTACAACGTTCGGCAGCCGAGCTGACGTTGACGCGCAATATGATTGGAATACGTTAGGTTTACGTAACGCGGCGACTGTCAGATTTGTTCGTGATTACCCCTCTGTAGGGGTATGCTAATCAAAGTTGAACTGCAAAGTTTTAAATCATGGTCAGTTCATACTAACTCACAGTTATTCTGTGACTAAATAGTGACATTATGACGTCATTTGATGTGTTTTCGCGCATATTTTGCTGTCAAGTGTCTAAAAAGAATGATCACGTGGCATTTGCATACGGGGGCTGCCTCCGTATGCCAATCTTTTGCTGTAAGTTATATTTCACTGCCCAGTGTAATTTCTGTGTACAATTTTGTACCACGTGATCATTCTTTTTAAACACTTGACAGCAAAATATGCGCGAAAACACATCAAATGACGTCATAATGTCACTATTTAGTCACAGAATAACTATGAGTTAGTATGAACTGACCATGATTTAATACTTTGCAGTTCAACTTTGATTGGCATACCCCTGCTGTACAGTAATAGAACTTACTTATTATGATGATTGTCTGGGGGTGAGACTGGTTCTAGGAAGGGCGCGTGCTTTGGGTTGTCTTGCGGTCTCCGCTTCCAGTCGTCGCTGGAGGCGGCGGGTACACTGCTGGCTGACGACGTGGGGTTCTGATAGCTCTCGGTACTTGTCGCTGGGAATCGATTACTGGGAACAAACACCGCGTTAAACATCAACTTATTTATAAGATTACTACGTTGGGTGTTACTATGTATTATAAGTATGTATTTACAAAAAAAAAGAAGTATTTAAGTATTCTATCAGCATCTAGTTCCCATATTACAAGCTTTGCTTAGTTTGGGACTAGAGGGCGTAGTGTGAAATGTCCATGAATATATTTATTATTATTGTTATTTAACATTATCTAAATGTAGATAAATCTACCAATAATGTAACAGAAACTAATTAAATTGTGTAACGTACTTAAAAGTAACAAAATCCGCCTAAAATGTAACAAAACCTACCTAAAATGTAACAAAATACACCGAAATGTGACATAACCTACCCTATATGTAACTAAAATAACTAAATATTCCCTAAACCGTAACGAAACGTACTCAAAATGTATCAAAAAGTAACAAAATCGAATTAAAATGTGACAAAACCTGCCTAAAATGTAACAAAACACATCCATAATGTAACAAATCCGACTCTAAGCTTTTAATTTTTGAATACAACTTAACGATGGAGCAAGCCGATAGCCCACCTGATGTTAAATGGTAAGTACTGCCTGTACCGACGAGCTCGCTGTGCACTCACTTGTGTATTAGTGACGATGTGGTAGGACTCTGGAAGTCTCTCGTGATGATGTTGGAGGCCAGATCTCCTAGTTTGAAGCTGGTGGTGTGCTGCGCCAGTGTGTGCTCGTCTCTCTCTAACGGGGGGTGCGGCGCGGGGGCGGGGGCGGGGGCCGACGCGGGGGCGGGCGCGGGGGCGGGGGCCGGGTTGGAGGGCTCGCAATCTCGCTGTAAAGAAAAATTCTTTAGGTTTAAATATGTACGTGATTAAGTTTAAGGTAGAAACAAATAGTATTTGATTCGACAAATAGCGTAAATCGGAGTCGGTCGAATTTAACTTTAGTATTTTGTAAGACATGTTTATTAAGAATGGAGAGAAAATGATAATATTAGCATCTGATTTATTCATCAGGAGTCACTTTTACCCATCCCCCGATGTACGGGAGGCTGCAGTGCCTGGGACATGATTGAGATGGAGTAGGCTTGTAGCACCTATACCATCCTCTCAGCCTAGTCGGTATCCACAGGAAAGACAAGGTCAATACGTGCGGAGCTGACTGAGCCAAGGGTTTCCTCACGATGTTTTCCTTCACCGTTTGATAGCATTGAGCACATTTATTTTCTAAAACACCGGGTTTGAACCCACGACTTTAGAAACGAAAGGCGGAGTTGTTACCGGCCACCGGCGCCTTACTAAATAAAATGGTAAATGTAGATAGATAGATAGATAAACACTTTATTGTACACAAAGAAGAAACAGGACATAAGAGAAACAATTAAAGCTAATGTACAATGGGCGGCCTTATCGCTAAAAGCGATCTCTTCCAGACAACCTTTGGATGGAGAGAATAAACAAACAGAAAGACGGCGGTGTACAAAGTGTGCATAAACAAACTAATATACCTACATTCATCATGTTAATTATATATTATACCTACCATTACCTACGCTATATTATCTATACCTACACATATATAATATATACTTAATATATATACCTACACATATCTATAATATATACATATATAATGTAGTTAATATTTACCGGGAACCTATCCGAGGTTTGGCTGATCTGGTGCGTGATGATGGCGTCGATGAGCGAGGCTGCTGTGAGGGTGCCCTCGGTCCTAGTGGGGGCGGAGGGGGCGGCCGCAGCCGACACCACCGGCGCTGCCCTTCTGTACACAACAGTTATACTAACATTAGCTTCTACCATTAACAGGATCTACAGGATAAAATGAACGAAAAGGATTAGCAGCGCCAATTGGCAAGAGGATTTCATTGTCATGTCATGTCACGTCAGTTTGACAGGGCGTAGTACTACCTCTTTGGTCTAACAACTAGCGTTTGACATTCCAGTAGGTACGAGTTCGG